>JAZDUA010000298.1:1052500-1567500 GCA_038098605.1 Gryllus longicercus | reverse complement strand
TCAAAATATTTTCTAAAATCTCAAATTCTATTGCAACAAAAAAGTACGAAAAACAACAAAGGAACAAAATAAAGTAAGCTGATAATAAAAGACAAACTTTATGTGATAGCACTGACTACTGCCATTTCGTCACAACAAAGACATGCAAAATAAACCGATTTCATTAGCTAAGAGGCAACAGTGCAAATGTTTTCCAGGACTGACTCGGAAGTCCTAGGTTTGAGCTCCGACGGTAGCGGATTTGCTCGTCTATTGATGGGACGGATTCACACGCTGCTGCAGGAGAATTCTAGCGGCCGGCTGCGCTGAACGGTATGTTCCATGGTTTCCCTAATCACTATCAGGCGAATTTTCGGGAAGTTCTTTTAGAAACGAGATAGCGCACCATTTTCCCTTCCTCATCCTTGCCCTTTTGTTTTACCTTTACACACACACTGACAGGCTCTGCGCTACCTCTCATGTCAGGAGCTTCGAGCTTTTCTTGGCAAGAGTGTTGCCCCGCTGGGGGAGATACCTAGATAGGAAATACCCTGCAAGCCCATTTGAAGGGCGCCGGAGCGCATCGTCCAGCAAGGAACACAGCCACCTTTCCAGATATTAAAAACATTCACTTCAGCAACTACGACTAATGACCATAGCAGCTGACGTGCCCCTAAAGTACCAGTCACACAACACAAGTACAAAATAAATTTACAGAAATTTGCACCGTTGTTTTGTAGCTTCGCTACATATTACGTTTTGTTACTTTATTACCCAGTCGAAATAATGAAAATACATGTTACGTGTTATAATTATGAGTTTGAAATCTTAAAACGGAGGGCGTGAGTTAATATTTGGATGTACCAAGTATATACCTACTGTTCGTAGGCTTCCGCGGCCGGTGTCATGAGATACTTGGTTGTCCAAGGTGAGCCGCGTCTCAGACGATTGAGCTGATGCTTCGGTCATCGGTACTGTAGCCTTCTTCAGAACTATACTGCAGAATAGTTGAGACGCGGCTCACCCCGGACAGTGAAGTATACCTACTTACTGTATATACTTCAATTTGACTTTTCGAATGATAAAAATTTATGCGAACTTCATTTAAAAAGTAATATTTTTCAATAAAATAAAAACAACTGGGTCGGACGTTTTTATAACTGCTGGTTTCTCTATCAACCTTGTGAGAAACCGCGCTGCATATCGTGTTAGTCGGCACGGGAGTTCATGTTCCAGCGGGTAGGAAACACGAAATATCGCAGCATAAAACATGCACTCAATTTACGGGACGCGCCAGAACATTACGTTACACCGATTACATCGCGCCCGGAACAAATATCCACCCGCTCATTCGGCTAATACCGTGACGGGTCGCCCGTGGCGTTGAAAGCTCTCTCTCGCTAGACCGCGCCAGCTGTGTTTACGATGCTCTGCCGGTGCTCTGGCGGGTGGCGAGGCTCATCCGTTGGGGAGGGGGGGGGGGCTTGGGAATGCGAAGCCGACTGTCACGTGACTGCCTCGTGCGCCGCTGCATTGAGCTGTTAATGAAATGTTCGGTGCGCTGTCGATGGCTGTGCTGCCTTTCTAAGCTGAATGGATAAAGTCGCTGTTTTCCCTGACCGCGGGAGCGTGGGCGGTGTTTTTTGATCCATTATTAAACTCATGTTTTGTAGGTTCTCATGCATGGAAATGATACAGTAATATAATCATGTGGTTAATCTCATTTGCATTTACAGTTACAAATATCAACTGCTCATATTTGTCTAGACGTATAGTAAATTGTGAAATTGACTCAATGCTATTATCTTGAAAAGAGTATACGAATATGTATTTGTTTTGTTTCAGGTAAGTGAAACGAACGATTCCTTGCACGCGGGTCGGGACAGATGAGGTTTTTCTGCTATTATACGTGAGTACAAAATACATTTTGTTCGATAACATGACTAGATCCTTCATTGAGGTACTTTTTTTATGAATGGAAAATAAATGGATCAAATTATTCGAAACGAGGCTGGTGTTCTGGAGCATGTTTGGACACTGCTGACCACGTTGCCTGTTGATGAAATGAAGTCAAATGACATCCATGCAAATTATTCGATGCACTGGAGTAACACTTATTGCTGCACTATAATACCTAAAAGCACTAGAATGTAAATCTAAACTGGGTGATTGGTATCGGGCCAGCCGGTATCGATGCTTAGTCTTCTTTTACGAGCGTTCAGTGATGTAACGTGAAAGTTTCGATGGTGGGGACTGCAATGGATTCCAACAATGACGAATATTTCATTTTAAATCAATTGGTTGATTCATTGATTAGTGATTGCGGGCGCTTCTACAGCGAGGTTATTAGTTCTATAAGTGTAGTACATGATTTTATCGTGGAATGGTGGGGTGAGTAAGACGGTGAGGTGGGTGGGGCTGTGAGGTGAGTGGGATCGGTAGAGTGGGTGGGAGGGTGGGGTGGGTTGCTTAGAGCGGTGGAGTGATCTTCTCCCGCTGCCTGGCGAGCTCTATGGTGCCGCTCTACGTGGACAAGTACGTGGGCTTGCTGGGATTTTCTCCACGCAAGTATCTTCCACCAACGTGGCACCGTTCCAGCCGAAAAAAGGTTCAAGCTGCTGACTGTGGTCTCTTTACATGGTGTAAGTGTAGTACATGTGAGTGTAACTGTGTAAGTAAGAGGTAGGAAAAGACAAGGAAGAGGCAGGAAAGATCGCGCGCGGACTGATGCCCGTTTGTTAGGGTGCTGCTCCGGCATTCGCCTGGTGTTGATCGGAGAAACAACGGAAAAGTACCGATCAGAGCAGCCAGGTTCTAGAATTGCTCCAGACAGCGGCTGAATTCGACCTCCTTGTGAAGCAATTATCGAAAACCCTGCCACAGTCGAGATTCAAACCCTAGGACCTCCCGGTCAGAGAGGTTTAATCCAGTCATTCAAATAACGCTGTGACGAACAGGAAAAGGATTCCAAGATTATGACTTGCTTCTTATATTATTAGTGTTATTGATTTCTCATTTTACCAACACAAACACTTTACTTAAGCGTATCTTTCATTTGAACGTCATGAAAGTGCATTTTTTTTCTTTCGGGAGGTAAGCCTAAAAAATGTGAAGTGCGAATAATTTCTCACGTACGAAATTTTTGTGCACTTTCCTTGTGTGAAAAAGGCTCAAAGGCACGGAGCTTCCAAAGGCAAGAGCAGCCGCAGCCTATGAATGAAAGACTTATGAATAAGTTTGGAAGGCAGCCGGCGGAGGCGGAGATGCAGTGCGCGGCGGGGGTGGGGGTGATGTACGGGGTGGGGTGGGGTGGGGGGTGGGAGGCTGCATTCAGCGCCGAGGAGGCGCAAGAATTCCGACGTTGACAAACGGCCGAGGCGGCGACCCCGCGACCGCCGCAGCTACCGCGAAGCCTCCGCCCCCGCACGTGGCGACTCCCACGCAGGTCGCAGACGCCCTCACCCATTTCCACTCGGCACCAGTACCCCCATATCCTCAACCCCGCCCCACCCCACGGCCCTTCCTCCCCATAACCTCACCGCCTCACAACCTCACGCCGCCCCTCGCCCCTAGCCCCCGCCCCAGTCACCCCACCGCCACAGTTACTCTACCGCTCTAACCACCCCACCGCCCCACCCACCCCCACCCATCCACACCCGCCCCCACCCGCCCCCACCCGTCCTTTTCCCACTTCAATCCCTCTCACGTCACAGCCCCACCCACTCCAAAGCCCCACCCACCCCACCGCCCTTCTCATCCCACCGCCCCTCCCACCCAACCCTCGTACAGTTAACCCCACGGTGCCACCCACTGTAAAGCCCCACCGCTCTACCCACCCCACCGCCTCACCCACACCGCAGTCCTACTCTCCCCACCCAACCCACCCTACTCACTGTTCTACCCACCCTACCGTCCGACCCCCCTCCCCCACCTCCGCACCAAACTCCCCAACGCCCCACACTCCCCACCGCCCGGCCCACCCGAACTCCTCACCCACTCGACCTCCTTACCCACTCCACTAACCCATCCACCCCACCGCCCAACCCACTACTCCGCCTCACCCACACTATCGCCCCCACACACCCCACCTCACTACTCACTCCAAAGCCCCCCCCCCAGCATGTGTCACCACGTGCCCGTCCTACCCTTCGCACCCTCCTCACCCCCCCAATAATTTGATTTCGGTGTACCCCGCTTTGATTTTCGACTCGATTTTGATCACCTATAACTTCATAGTTT
Source organism: Gryllus longicercus (assembly GCA_038098605.1). Classification (NCBI taxonomy): domain Eukaryota; kingdom Metazoa; phylum Arthropoda; class Insecta; order Orthoptera; family Gryllidae; genus Gryllus; species Gryllus longicercus. Next base: position 1,563,282 of record JAZDUA010000298.1, on the reverse strand, counting down.
TAGACCTCGCGCCCTCTCTCATCCTCCAGGATCCCTCTAAGGGCCCATTTCTGCATCTAGCGCAGTGTCAAGAGTTCAACGGGCTAGTTTTCGCCCTCATCTCACACTCAGTAGGCAACGTGCCTCCACGTCCTCCAAAGTGACGCTTTGCACCGTGTGTCACAAAGTGCACGCCGTTCTGCTGCTGACCTCTTGCCCCCATTGTCTCCCGTGCCCGATGCATCGTTGCCCCAAATTTCACCGCTGCCCTCGTGACCTTCCCTGGCTCTTGCGCGCTGCTGCGCCGCTACGTGCAGCCCTCGCCGCCCCCGTCGCCCCCGTCGCCCTCGCCGCCCGCGTCGGTCCTACCGCCCCTGTCGCCCCCGCTCCCGCAGCCCCCGCCCCAACACCTCCTCGCTCCGCCCCGCCCCAACACCTCCTCGCTCCGCCCCGCCCCGTCCCCGCCCCAACACCTCTTCGCTCCGCCCCGCCCCGTCCCCGCCCACCTCCGCCCCGACCCCGCCCCGTCTCCATCCTGTCCCCGCCCACCTCCGCCCCGCCCCGTCCCCGCCCCGTCCCATCCCCGCCCCGTCCCCGCCCCGTCCCCGCTCCGTCCCCGCCTCGTCCCCGCCCCGTACCCACCCGTCACCGCTCCGTCCCCGCCCCCGCCCCGCCCCCTGCTTCCCCCGCTGCCACCACCGTCCCCGTTGACCCGCCAACCCACGTTTCATGACGTGCACATAGATCAATTTACATTTAACTCTACACATCGCTCGACAGCTGCAAAAGTGGCACAACTCAAAAAATACGAATTCTGAGTTAATGCACTCTCCAGAATTGCAGGTTGGTCTACCTTCCAGCAGCATATTATACAGTAGTGTATTTCACCAACAAATGGCAGAAGTGTGAATTCAAGAGTGATGCATGCCAATACGTAATGGTGAAAATTCGATATAACGAAATGTTTATAGCGATATACGATATAAATAAAGCTATAAACGATATGTTTATAGACTTATTATTTAAATCTAAAAATAAACTCACATTTCAGTTGAGGAAACCGAATGGTCGCCTCTAATTGACGTTAATTTCGTAAATTTAAAAATAAAATATGTTGAATGGATTTTGTAGTCGTATGGTATTGACTGGAATAGGTTAAATCTTATTAAATTTGGTATCTGCATTAGGTTAGAATAGAATAGGTTGGGTGGATATATATCTTGATTTTTGTTGTAGTTTGTTTTTCGCTTGTATTACTTTGTTGCCAATGTGGTGTTTTCAGTTTAGATTGGTATCGAGGTTTAGACCTAAGTATTTTATGCGCTTATTTGAAAGTCACCTGTTTACAGGTAATTATTTGAAGTTAATGGGGACGGAGAAGTACTATGTTATCTGAATGCGATTTTGTTGCCCAGCTTTCTATTAGATTTATATATTTGAGTTCTGTTTCTGATTGCTGTGAGTACTGTTCTTGATGCGTAAATTACTATTTCGTCAGCGAATTGTACTATTTCTAGGAGGTAAAACTTAGGAATGTCTGTCACCTATATTTCCATTGTATTGTATGTGTTTATTAAAAATTTTGTGTATAAATGCTTGGTGCCCGATTCCATCAAATGCCTAAGAGTGTGCTACTGAGTGATGCTTTTTGGAACGATGAAAATAAGTGTACGGAAATTTTTAATCGTTGGTCTTGCGTTGAAATGCTTTTCATCAATCCGAATTGTTCGTTAGGTATTATATTAGTAGTTAACGTTTGGTGTCATATCATTATTAATTTTTCAGAAGAATTTGAGAGGGATGATAGTAGCGTAACGTGCTTCAGTGTTGCCGCCCTAGCCATCCTCGTCATCCTTGTCGTCCTCACCTCGCTCTCCTTGCCGCCTCCGCCCTCGTCGCTGTCCTCGCCACCTTCTGGCGGTTCCGAATTTGGCGCCTCGTCTACAGATTCTGTTCACTTGAACTCGTGTGTCTACGAGTAACAAGAGCTTGCGTCCCTACCATTTGACTTCCAGCAGTTCTTGCTGGAGAGCGACCTTTTGCCACCCTTCTTTTTTGCCGCTGCTGAAGTCCCTTCGCGAATCTGAGATTTCTTTCAGTTTCGCCTTATCCATCCTGTCATGGGTGACATTTTAGTGTCGGTTTACGCAAAATTAATGACTTCCAAAACTAATATTTCATTACTGGCTTGTCGCAGTCATTTTAAATGCTAAAGAGACGCATTGAAAATTGTATGCGACTGATGCAAACTTTATGAAGTGACGTTCTTCTCTGGTTGAATTCGGCAGATTGACTTTCTACCCGTCCCGTTTCTACCCGAAGTTTGAGTCCGTCGTACTCAAACGTGTTCCTTAAGATTGCCTTGGAAGACAATTCACAGAATTGAAGATCCTCAAAAATGACATTGTATATTATGCTAATTTGTCTCCAATATAGCTCAATAGCAAGGTAAAAATTAATATTAAATGCTTGTTGGATGGGGAGTCTGTGCTGGAGTCGGCGCCAAGTAGGAAGCTGACAAAAGAAACAACATAATCTATTTATATTTCACATTTGCACGGAAATTAAAATTTTACATGTTATATCCATTACAGTTAATAGATTATTTGGCTCCTATAAGGCCATACATGGACGGATACCTTTTCGACGTCGCGTTTTTTCTTCTTTGTATTCCCGCAAAAATTCTCACCACAGGTCTGTTGCGTTTCCAACGTTTCAGTCATCTTCAAATCCGATGCTTTTCGTAACCTACCTGTAGCATTTTCGGGGCTTTGACGATTACGATTCGCCAATATCTCATTTCATAGAAATGGGTGAGAATAATTGGTGAATTATTATGTTTATTATACATTTCTCCACTGTCTCTCATTAAGCGTATAACTGAGTCACATACAATGAGTTAATATAAAATACAATTATAAAATGTGTTGAAATGTCACACACTCTCCGTTTTAATGATAAATTACTACCATGAGTTACTTCGCTGTTTAGTGAAACATGACATGACTTGTATTAGTTCAAGAGAAAATTTTTAATGAAATGAATTCGTAGCATTCTATTTTAACTGTAAAATACACAATCAGGTCAGTTTGACTCATGATCATGTGAGGCCTTCATTTGCTGAAACACCTGCGTTTATTACTCTGTACTTGGTTCTGAAACTCCGCACTTCGTGTCTGAGGGTCTCCATTTTCCTCGTGGCCTTAGGCGTCTTCGCTATGTGGATATTCAAGCACTGCTGTCAGTGTTTGTGTTGTAAAGCTTTGCAGCTCGCTGCTCAACGTCCAGTATTTAGGTTAAATTATGGGAGAATAATGAGTTTAGACTCTGCTAATGAATGCGTAGCACTTTGTTATTGTTACTTAGGTACACAGTTTTAGCATCACAATACGTAGAACAATTATATCGCTAGGATTCAGGTTGGGTAAACCTAGATACACGTAATGATTAGTAATGTGAGAAAACGGCTTTGGCGGGATGTTCAAAAGACGTTGGGAAGGCTGAATCCCGGTCGTGTTTTGTCGTCGTTTTTCTTGATGGGATATTTCCATTACGGTTCCTTTAGAGACGGATCTCATAACTCGCGGGGCGCCCTGCACGCGCTCTATCTTTCGCTGAAAATAGCGCTGCGAGCTGCGGAGTTTACGTAATTGAACGAGTGCCTTTTTTCCTCGCTCCTATTCTCCCGGGTCGCGCATGCATGCGAGCCCGCCCCAAGGCCACGTGATTGTACTAGTTGCTCTGTGGCTCAACCCCCCCCCCCCCGCCAAGCGCAGGCACGCGCTCTTTCGCCGTCGCCGCAATCGTTTCTATCTGCTTGATATTTGCGTCCTTTTTTTTTCTTCTCTTTCTTCGTCCTGTGAAATCGGTAAGAGATGTTTGAGAAAGGATGATGCTGGAGCGTGGGTGAGGGAGGGTGCTTAGTACTTTGTGCCGTTTGATGTCTTTCCGAATATGTTCAATGCAGCCTAACGGTGAATAAAGTATTCAGACACAGCAGTGCCGCTCAAATGTGGGTCGTTAACAGTGATGGCGCGTTGGGCTGTCCTAGACAAAGGCAGTGAAATACGTAATTTGCTCAAAGCAAGATTCTTAAAGAAGGGATTTTAAGCTTTAATTTTATATAAATTAAAAGTATTTTGGATAAAAATGTACGGAGCTATGCACGTTGGGAAAGGGTTTATTTCTATGGTTTTAACGTAAAATTGGCCACATTCGGACAAATGTTCCATACTGTTTCTGTAAAATAAGTAACGTTTGATGATCATACAATTGTAACGTGAACATATTCTCTTCGAAATATCCGTTGGTAAAAATACCATTAAAACTATTCGTTATTTTCTAAAATTTAACGTAAATGCCGAAAATAGGGCGTTTATGGGTTTGTGGCATTCCAAAACCCATTTCTAAAACGGTTATACAGGTGCCGATGTTATTCTTTTGTCGAATACTAACTTTTTTCGCCAAGCCATTGAATTCTATTTTTTAAAGTGAATGTTTTGGTGATGCGATTGTAAAGAGATTGTTCGAGTCACTCGTCCGAAAATTCGAAGATTCTTAGGGCCTGCATTGTGACGTCGGTAGAGGGAGTTCAGGAAATTGATGAATAATGCTTATGAGAATATACTCGTAGATATAGTAGTAAGAGCCTGGAGAAACAGCAGTGCTCTACGAAAACGTTTTGGTATGCGGTTTTGGCCATTAGACACAGCAACAAGTTTTGCCACACAAGTCGTCTCCGATTCAGAGGCTTTCAGCACTCCGCATCCAATATCACGGCGAGTGTACTGCTAGCAGGGGAAGGGCCCTACGCGAGGGAGGCTGGACGTAGGTGGTGCTGGTGCGTTGCCAGGCGGCGTTGCTATGCCGGCTGGGCGGTGTGCTCAGTCAGCAGAGTATCGCGGTTACTCCCCGACCTGCCTCCGCCGCCGCTTGCACCTGCTGCTGCTGCTGCTGCTGCTTCCAGCGTCCGTCGGAAGGCGGGAGCTGTCGCATGCACACTATACTGCGTCTGTTGTCAATTACCAGCTATGGTACGATGTATGTAGTCGTGCACTTCGCGGCGATGGTGTAACGGTGAGCGTATCGGACTGTTATACCCGAGTTGGCGGGTTGAAACCCGATCGAAGGCGTGGATTTTTAAGGGCGAAAAAATCCTTCGTACGCCTTCCTTCCGAGGGGAAGTAAAGCCGGCTGGCCCATGTTAGTAGATTTACTTGCATGTAAAAGATCCTCGAGCCTAAATGACGTAGTCTCTGAGCTAAATTCAAATCGCCTGTTACTCGCCCAAGAAATGCCTCCTTTCTCTGCTAGTTGGTGAAAGGAGCGTAGCGAAATTTGCGTGGTCAGACGGAAGAGCAGGCCTCATGACCTGAGTCTCGCCACGTAAAATAAGGCATTAATTCAATTCAATTCAATTGATGTAAATCAGCTGTTGCGGTTTCAGCCAATCGGGGGCTTAGATACGCCACAGGCACGTCAGTGTAGTGTCTTTCAAGTTCCCGATTGGATGAAAATCGTGAACAGCTGATCAACGACAAGTGCACGGATAAATAAATCCTAGTATAATTTGAATGGGTGAAAAACAGAAGCGTATAAGTGATTTTATAAATTCTTGAGAAAAACGTGTTTATATTAGGCTATATATCAGTGGCAATGAATTTTCTTGGTTTTAATGGACAATTGAAATACGTGTTTTTAGTGTTGAAACAAAGCACGACGACTTTACGGTAATATTGATTTAAATAAACAGATTTTTCAGAATTTATAAAATGTCACTTACGCCGTTCTGTCTTTCACCCATTCATTTAATCTTTTTTTAATAAACTTTATTTTTTTGGTTGAATGAATTGCAAGATCATTAGCGGCCATGTATACAATTCTTTACAATGCATGGTAATTAATTTATATCCTTTAGAAATTTGAAAACATTGTATACTTGAGATGTTTCAGTAAATAATTTGGGAAGACAAATTAAAAGTGAATGTGTAATACGTGAGTCTGAATAACTGTGCATTCAATTAAGATGTGTTGGATAGTTATAGGGATGTTACGAGATTCACAAAGTGATGGAGGTTTTTTCTTGAACAGATGTGAGTGAGTAAGACGGCTATGTCCGAAGTCTTGCGAGAGTAATTTATTTTTTTCTTGTTAGTACTGAAGGAGCGTCATTCTCAAAAATACTTCTAGTGTGGTGGAGGTGAATAAGAAAACTTTGTGGTGGAGCTTTAATCCTGATTTGTATTATTGAACAAAATAAATATGAAAACCATATTAATGTGGGGACGTGCAGCAGCAAAAAGTGCTACTGTCGAAACTGTGTGGAAATTCGAGACCTGCAGCAGCGAAGATGCTGCCTCAGCAATCTGAATATGCAATCGAGGCCCTTCGATTCCATGGCGACAGGCTTGCTAGCAAGCACTCAAAGCAAACTGATATGGAAATTGCGAAGAAAACGACAGAAGAGAGGCAGATTCTGAACAAACTTCAGTAGGAATTCTTAATTGAGAACATGTATTGGAGTCATTGTACTCTTTTTACCCTTCTTCGTTTTCATCTATCTTTCATCTCTCTGTTGTCTCTTTCCGCTGAAGCGACCGGTATAAGTTCATGAATTAATGAAGAAATGTACAAATATATGAGTTTCATGTGTATTATCTAAATTTGATCATTTAAGAAATTATTTTTCTCCGTTTAATTCATGATGGTAGAGAGGACGTTCGTATTGTTTATTTTCCTTCAGGTCATAAGGTTTCATTATTATAATTACATTCTACTTCGAATTGAAATAAGTATCTGCTTATGTAAGAAACATACATGAATTCATTTTCCTATATGATGCGTACGAGTTTACATTTGTGAAAAGCACTCTTATTCCATTTTTTGATTCATTATCTCAGCCTACGACCACGGCTACGGACATTAAAACTGCAGTGTGTAAAACAGGTTTCAGACTCGTCTCACCCATTGTTTCCTTCATACATACGAAAGTGTTGGACGGCGTTGGAACTTTAGATGCATTTTTGCTTTACTGTTCCTGCGGCTTTAGCCTCCGACTTCCCGAACTGGAGTCACGGACTTGCATTCTCTTTGAAGTATTTTGCCTGCTGTTTTTCATTAAAAAGGTTCCACGAATTCACGACTCATTCTGTCGTGAAATTTTACTGCTGCGGCTTTGTTCTGCTCAACCGCCTACAACTCTCGAGCTGAAGAATTCGAGGGATTTTATCAAAATTTTCGCATTATTGAAAAAACGCGTCTGGATAAACGTCCTTGTTACCTGATGTTTACTCGCATATTTTGCTCCTGTTATCATTAACAACGATAATTTTACCTGGTTTCTAGTATTAAAAAACAATGATATGCGAGAATCTATCGAATAGTGTTCAGTCACAGATGCTACCACTATTTTTTTAACTGCCCAAATGAACTCCTTAAGAGCTCTACAGGGAGAAAGAGTTTCCAACGAGAACATGAGAGAGAGAGTGTGATAGGATGCCACATAACTTTAGAAAATACCAAGAGATGTACGCCATCAGGGTGGTACGAAATAGTCCACGAAAACTTGGCACGTTGAAATGTGCTATGGGGTAGACATTTGAAATTACTCGTACATTAAAGTACGATAATACTTAATACTATAGTAAAATGTGGCGTCGCTTACGCTGTAAACAGTTTTCGAAATAGTTTCACATGTTGAAAATTTATTTCATGTCCAGCTTTGTTCAAATATGTTCTTTCAGTTTCTGGCATTTGACTCTACAAAGAATCGAAGTAGCTGATAACGTTATACTCCCGTTCAAAAGTTCCCAACAACCAATGGCCTTGTGTGTTACCTCCATACGAGATATGCACTGGTCTTATTGTATTTTCAAAATTATAATCGCCGTAACAAATAGTTGCAAGTTTTGATGCGAAGAGTTAAATTTTAGTACAGATACAGTTTTACACTTTTTTGGTAATATGCACCTAAATGCTCGTAGCACATTTGCATTAGTACAAATGCTAAATGCAAAAATGCATATCACTCCCAATAACTTCCGAAAATTCTGTCGTAACGTCTTTTATAACTACATTTGATTCTTCCCCAGATTTCCTTAACACTTCCATATTTTTCTTCCCTAATTTTTGAAGAGATTAAAACTTCACAAACTCAGTTTAATTTGTGTTCACTTCTACTTCTGCAATTGCTCTATTAATCGTTTTGTATGCGAATCTAGCGTTGCATACGAATCTAACATTAAAAGGCTACTGTTTTGTAAATTTATGTGAATAAGGTGTTAGTTAAGTTTAATAAGAATACCTTGTGGGTCACATTCATTTGAAAATCTATATTTGCTAACTTATGTTAGAACGTAAAAGAGAAAAGTCGAACATGAGAAATTTCATTCACTCTCTAGCATTACTGACAGTTTTGTTTTCTTCAAGTTTCTTCAAGTTTAATAAGTTACTAGGCAATAGTGTTTGTAAGTTTTCGCAAATTTATTTTTAAAATACTAATTTCGAATCAAAATTGAAAAGAAATCTCGAGCACTATTCATGTGGTAACTCAATTGTTCACTTTAAGATGTCAACATCAGTGTTGCCAACATCGTAATAGAAAATTGTGGGGTATTGAGGGAAAAATGCCTTTGGGCCCTGGAGTTTAATCAACGTCACCTACATACTTGTAGATCAATTAGGCGTTGGTTTCATTCCTGGCACTATCACTAAGATCGCAGCGCCAAAACACGAAAAACCACGTTTTCAGAAATTTATTTGAATTTTCTGTCCGAATCCGAAGACTAATTATCAGTTCCCCTTCGGGAGACCGAGAGATGTCGAATGACACCTCTTACGTCTCCATGGATGCACGGAGAGTGGTCTAGCCGTGAGTTACAGAACCGCACATTCGAACATACACGCACTCGAATTTTTACGTAAATATTCATAGGGATAATACTGCATAGGGACGTCCGCCTGAAAGATTCTTAGTAATGAGACAAGAAATTCTCCATTAATTCCCGGTTCTCCTGTATTTACAACTTCGATTCATTAAAGAGAATCGTGAATATCGTGCATTCAATGCAGGTTAATGGGGAAATGGAATTGCATTTCTACATTTGCTTTGGGTTACAAAATATTTTTAAGAAATGTGTTCGTATGTGGACCGTTGTCTTTACAAATTCACGATGCGATCCCACTCTAAAACATTCTCACCGCTCTTTCAAATACAAATTCTTTGTTAGTGGGATTTCTCCCCCCCCCTCCCCTTCGATTTCCTCTGCGGCTTCGTCGTCCACTACCCACGTAACCTACATTCGGCAGAGCTTTGAAGGTCCCAGCTTATCCGCTCCGGCGAACATCTTCCGATGACTCTTGCAAGGCTGGGAATTCCTTTTTACCTTTGGAAATTTGAGATTCACAGTTTTCGAAATGTCAATTCTCAACTTATTGTTATTATTATTATTATTATTATTATTATTATTATTATTAATCTTACATTATTCACAGTATCTACTGGTCGGTATGTCAACCACACACAGGAATGATGACCAGGTGTGTGGTTGCTTTACTGAAGGTTCAGATGGCTTCTGACAATACGGCATGTATTGAAAATTACAGACTTTTGCATATTATATACATTCCTGGCATCCAAGTGAAGACACTTCAGTGCCCGAAGTGTCATTTTCGGGATCACTCCTGTAGCTGATATTATTATAGGCACAGTTGTCACTTTACTGAAGTTCCACTGAGTTGCGACTTCATGGGGGAGAACAGTATACTTCTGGATCTTCTCTTGATATTTTCCCGATATGTTGTGGGTTATTATTATTATTATTATTATTATTATTATTATTATTATTATTATTATTATTATTATTATTATTGTTATTGTTATTATTTTTATTATTATTTTTTATTATTATTTATACATGCATTATGATAAAATATAAGAAATAAATAAAATATATGAAGGGGAAATGTAGATGGCTTCTCGTAGCTTTCCAGCTATTGCAGGAAATTTCATCTCGGAGACTTGGGCCTCGACGAGCGTCCTCTACACACCGAGGCCGACTCGTAGCTGCGTGTATTAATTGTGGTCGCCTTCGTTCTTCAAAGGCCACGTCGCTCGCGGATGTCGTCCACCTGCTTTGCCGCGGGCGAGGGCGGGGGCGGGGGCAGCGTTGGGGGCGGCGTGGGTTCGTGAACTCGGTGATGCGTGCGCCCCCTTGAAGCGAGGTCGGGCGGTCGGCGCTCAGGGCTCCGACGCGCGCCCTGCAGTCCAGGAATCCCTTTGCCGCTACGAGAGGGGCCATTACATTCGCCCTGCCCCGCCCCCGCCCTCTCCCGTCCGCTCCGCGGGTCCTAACCCTCCTTGTTCCTCCCATAGTATCCTACCCGTCCCGTGCCGCCCCGATACGCCTCTCCCCGCACCGGCCCACCCTAACCGCCCCGCCCCGCCCCGTCTCCCCCGTCCTGCTCCGTCCCATACCGTCCCGTCCTGCCCCTTCGCACCCGTACCCCGTCCCGCCTCGTCCCGCCCCGTCCCGCCCCGTCCCGCCCCGTCCCGCTCCGTCCCGCCCCGTCCCGCCCCGTCCCGCCCCGTCCCGCCCCGTCCCGCCCCGTCCCGCCCCGATCCGCCCCGATCCGCCCCGATCCGCCCCGTCCCGCCCCGTCCCGCCCCGTCCCGCCCCGTCCCGCCCCGTCCCGCCCCGTCCCGCCCCGTCCCGCCCCGTCCCGTCCCGTCCCGTCCCGCCCCGTCCCGCCCCGTCCCGCCCCGTCCCGCCCCGTCCCGCCCCGTCCCGTCCCGCCCCATCCCGCTCCGTCCCGCTCCGTCCCGCCCCGTCCGAACCCGTCCCGCTGCGCAGCAGCCTCACCCCACCCCACCCCACCTCGCCCTGTCCTTCCCAGCCCCGCTCTTCCCAGCTCCTCTCAGCCCCGCCCGCCCAGCCTCGTCCGGTCCCAGTCCATCCTGCCCCACCCCGTCTCTCGCTGTCCCGCTCCGCTCCTGCCCCGCCCGCCCCGCGTGTCGCCCCACATAGCCCACCCGCCGCGCGCTCGTCGCGTCTCGAAGCTAGAAGGCGGAGCGGGAATCCTTTCAATGTGGCTGGTTTGAACTCCCTTTCCGGTGGTTTGGGCGCTATTTGCGCCGCGCGCATTTCCACTGGTTGCGCTGCCGCGATGCGACTGTTTCTCTTGTTCTGCCTCAAGGATACCGACGTTGGTTGCCTTTGATTCTTGAGATTCGCTCTTGTCCGTTATTTCAACAGACTAATTGAACTCTACTACAAGCATTTCCTTTGAAAGACGATGTTCTTCACAGTACCTGCAAATAGCTTTTTGTATACGCTAGAAAGACTCTCCTACCGCAACCTTTAATTATCTCCTTGCACGGAATAGCGCGCTTGGTGTGGGAATAGTAAATTTTCATTCTATAAATATTGTTAAGTTCTCTAATAGTTAATTCGCCTGCAGTGAACTTCATTCTTATATTGCCCATTCTAAACTGAAACATATATCAAAATAAGATTTCTAACAAGACATAATCACTCTTGACAGTGTATTTTATACACTTTTCATGATTAGAGCAAACTGTTAACATTGTACTGAATAGGATAATTACGATACCGTGATGAAAATTGGAATGCAGTCGAATAAACTTGTCCCGCGTTGTAAAATAAGGTTGTCCCGCGATATATTAACGCAAACGTAGCCTAACCAATAGAAATATCATATTAATCGAGAATTTGCATTTATAAGAACAGAAATAGGAAATATCTATAACTCTGCCAGATTTAAATAGAAATTGTGTAAAGAAATGCACATGAATCATATTTGTACTAAATAAGATACTGAATATAGGAATATATTTTAAAGAAACATCTGAGAAGATGGGTCCAGATACGAATTTGGGAGGGGAAATTCAAAATGTTTTCGTCGAATATGTCATATTACAGATTTTGTAAAATGTCGCAGGCTACACTCAGCTCATAATGCGATACGATGTTATTCATTTTAATGATAATCCAAAAATATTTTTGCTTGAAAGTTTCGTGAAAGTTAAAATTAATAGTTACTGAAAAAAATTATCTCATTTCCCTCCCCGTGATCCGCGCCTGAGACACACATTCATTGTAATTGCTGTCGTAAATATCAATAATACGATTGCGCATCTCTAGTGTCATTATAGTACGGAATGTCGGACCCCATTCGGGCAGTAGGGCGCTTCTTACGCACACTTCATTACTCTCTGCAAAACGCACTCGGCGCCGGTGCGGCGCCTCGAGAGATGGGGTCCCAGGGGCGCGGCGGTGTTTGTGGCCCAGTTCGCAACAGTTAACAGTGCGGAGGGGGCCCTTAATGTATTAAGGGCAGCGCAGGCCCTGCGCCGGCGCGGCCGCTGTGGGAGCGCTTTACGCGTGTTGGCGGCACGGAGACCCCCACGCGAAAGACCCCCGAGAACCGCAGGCCATTTGCATGAATTGAATTGAATTGAATTGAATTGGCCTTATTTTACATGGCGAGACTCGGGCCATCAGGCCCGCTCTTCCGTCTGACCACGCTACGCTACGCTCCTTTCACCAACTAGCAGAGAAGGGAGGTATTTCTTGGGCGAGAAACAGGCGAGTTGAATTTAAACGCTCAGAGGCGTCATTTAGGCTTGAGGATCTTTTACATGCAAGTAAATCTACTAACATGGGACAGCTTTACTTCCCCTCCGAAGAAAGGCGTACGAAGGATTTTTTCGCCCTTAAAAATCCACGGCTTCGATCGGGTTTGAACTTGGGTACAACAGTCCGGTACGCTAGCCGTTACACCATCGCCGCCGCATGCGTTATCAGGGAAGGATGCAAAGTGGCGGCATCCCGCGTGATGCTGATTGTGGCGTTCGCCCCGAAACGCGCGCGTGTCGCGTGTAGCGGGCGCCGAAACGCGGTTAAATACGTTGCGGTGTATTGGGAAACAGGTATTACGATGTGAGCGGTGGTCGTGTCGCATTGGGCGCGGTGCTGCATTCGAAACGTGCCTCGTGCAAACGCTTCGCCGGGCAGATACGAGCTGAAGAGAATTTCGGAACTCTCTCCCTAACATTATGTTCAGCGGAAGGTTATTATGACTTCCATAGTTTCAATGTTATTGTGTTGTTTGTGGTTATACTGAAATGCAGGCAGCGTGTTTACTATCTTAACGACATATGGAGTATTCTAGAATTAAGTACGTGTATTTGTTGGGTCGTTGAATGTAGTATTACAATTTTAACAAAACAGTCCGTGTTTAACCTTATTCAGATTTCACGATAATGGAAATATTAAAAGCAGCTTGTTTCAAAGCAAGTTAGCACTCAAGATTCCCGACTCACAGCTTGCCAAGAGGAAATTTATGTTTAGAAGTATAATAAAACTGCATTGGATTTGATGTAATAAACAATTGAAATTAAGTATTGCATTTTTTTCTAAGAATTTCTGAAGAACTTTTATTCATTTTCCCTTGAACCGTTGAGGTGGTGTTGAGATTAATCTTTGCTTTGCTTGTGAACACTATATATTAAAAGCCACAACGGGGACGAAAGTAACATTAAAAATGAATTGTATGTAGAATAGTAAAGAATGTAGTAATATTAATGAATTTAATATAGTAATAAATTCGAAACGATTTTTTTAATTTATTGGCACAAAGCCTTTCAAGGGCACAATAACTCCGCAAGTGGACACAAAATTGAAGAATTCAAGTGAACTCTGAAAAGAGCCAGGCAAAGATATTTTACCGTCAGAAAGTCAAAACCACCCTCGTCACTCCCAGAACACTAATAACCTCCATCACTCCTCGTAAATTGAACTCTAATTCAGTGATAATTAAACTGTTAAAACATGAAATAAGTCCTAAAACCTATAGGAGTAATGCTCGAAGAAACCTGAAAATAGAAAAGCCATATCAAATATATTTCATACAAAGACAAAGCAAAAATACCCAAATCCGCTTGTGTGCAGAAAATTCAAGTTGCAAGGAAACACACGCAAAGGGATTTTCAAAATGTTTTTATCACTCCCTTACATAATAAATACGACCCTTGTATTACAAGTAATAGAAAAGAAATGTTTAAGGCGAATAATGGTTGTGGCTCCGTGGTTTACACGAAATAGACAAGTACACAAAGAGCTGTGTTTCACTGAAAGAAGAGAAGTTATGAAAACGGAATCGCAAAGATTTTTCATTTTTCTTTATACCTATTAGATTCCTAAAACTCGACGTCTCTGCCTCCAAAGTAATAAAATTAAAGCTCCATTTCCAAAAAATTAAAAAATTTGCCAATCGTAAATGACAAAAATAAAATTATTACCCTCTCATAAACCGCAGTTACCAGCGTGAAAGAAGTTCATCCCTGGAATATCTTAAACGTAAAAAAGTGATTGTAAACTACATCCTTGTTTCTAAAGGCACAGGGAGATCATGAAATTGCCGCGTGTGGCAATCGGCTGAGAAAGCCAAGTGTCTGCACGCCCTGCGTCCGAGACCGAGGCAGGCGTGTGAAGGCGCTCGCCCCGTGCAGGGCTCGCGTGGTGGGAATCACGGCCCGTTTGATGCAGTGCTCGCGTGGCGGCGCGCCGCGGGAATCACGGCCCGTTTGATGCATCGACTGGTCACCCCCTTGGATGAATGGCGAGTGCGAAGTAAACGAGAAACTGAAATATGTGTAGACATTTTTTGTCAGTCAGTTCCTCAACAGATAACTAGCATTCAAAGATCTCATTTGGGAAAAGGTACAGCTTGCTGCAGTTTTGCCCCTGCAGAGAGAGGTCTGTTTTGTCGGAAAATCACCTTATCAGATGTAGGTCATTCCTGCAATTATATAATTTGCACTATAATTTGTCAGTTGATTACATTTGTCTTTTAAGGTGTTTTTTTTTCAAAGTAAGGTGAACAACGTTTAATGTTTACAACGAAAAGTAAACTCAGGAATCTTTATTAAAAGTTCACGGTTAATTGCTCTCAATTTTCTTCTCGGTTCAATTTGCTCGGAAATTAAGAAGCGTAGTCTTAATTGATACCGCTCTTAAACGTCAGTAAAATAAATTTCTTGTTTCAATGTAAGTTCGCAACATTTCTTTCAGACTCAGACTATTTTCAGCTAAGAGTGATTCAAATGATTTTAATGCGTCCTTGGTGTGCTGCAGTAAAATGGTTTCATACGTGTGAATAATTCATTGCATTTGCCTTAGTAAAATTTTATTACGTAGAATTGCTAGACACATTCTTATTTCGCCTTCAGTTATTCATGCAAAACAGCATGCAACAATATCCTCTGCATTATTTCATGTGGTAGTAAGAAATCCTTGCAATAGTGTGCCACGGTAGGTAGAGCCTCGTTTCTCCAACTGAGAACAAAACGAGGGTAATATACTATGGAGCACGATTTTTACGAAGCTATGAAACGAAAAATACAAGTAGTATATATTAGAGTACATTTGTTATGACTGTAAGCCCTTTTAAAGAATGAACATGGTGTATAAAATCGCGTGTAGAAAAGAAAAATGAATATTTGAATAAACTAGTGATGCTGCAACAGCGCATTATTTGTAAACTTACGCAATTTTCGAAAATTTCGAGAGTTCAAGGAAGATGGAACACGCGCATTTTTAAAAGCGTACATTGCTGTAATAATTGTGCGAATACGCAACGGACACAGTTAAGCCGGTGCCATGGGGTGAAGTGCACATGTAAGGAGTGTGCATATTGTAATTAATTCAGCGTTGTATAAATGAATGAGTAAATTAGTGAATTAGCGCAATTAGTGTGAATAACTACTAATCAGTGAGTGAACTGGCGTGTGAATGAGTATTAAAAATAATTTTAAAAAATCAAACGAAAACGTTTCAAACTGTCGACTCCGGTGATAGTGAACTCGGATATTGTGAACCCCCGATTATAGTGAACTTATGTCACTGGCCCCGTTTCACTTAGATTACATTACAAGCATAAGAAAATTCGCTTGTAGAAAAATCTAGACTTCGGCTACAGTAAACGTAGGAAATAATTCCTGGAAATTAATTGGATCTCGTATGTTATTAGGCGAGAAAAAGGGCCTTCGGACAGTGGGACGGTGTTCCAACAGTGCAAGAGACATTGAAAGGTGCGAGGACTGCATTACGATACTTTGAGGCAAAGGACAATTCAGAATCAAGTGTGGAGAGAGCACGAAGGATCTATAGAAATTACTAATGAAAAAATTTACGAAGCAAACAATTGAAAATTATTATTTTTTAAGGACAAATAAAGATATTGGAATTTGCAGGTTGTGCGGTTAAAAAAATTGCTGTGTTAATACAAATCTACCATTTTCTATTGATTTCGACATCATCGGATTCTATTTATTTTGACATCGACATTGATTCGATCATCGGAGAAATTCTATTTATTTTGACATCATCGGTTATAGTGATCCA
The DNA here is from genome assembly GCA_038098605.1 of Gryllus longicercus. Classification (NCBI taxonomy): domain Eukaryota; kingdom Metazoa; phylum Arthropoda; class Insecta; order Orthoptera; family Gryllidae; genus Gryllus; species Gryllus longicercus. The sequence continues at coordinate 1,546,879 of JAZDUA010000298.1, read as the reverse complement.
AACATGTTAGTCACCAGAAGCTCACGATAACCGGAGTCGATTGTATATAAGTTATTCATTTTTTAAACCTAGGCAAACGGCTGAAGCGCCATTCTATAAAAATAAAACAGTCAAGGCATGCTAGCTATTAGACAGTGGTAAGATTAGCATCAGGTAGATTGTGAGTTCAGCCGCAAAAGCCAAATAGCACTGCCCCCAAAAGCAACTCGAGCACCGCCTCGCCAGGTTATTGGAGGGGGAAATTGAAAGCAAAAGCCGGGCGGGTCGGGGGCGGGAGCACGGGTGCTGTCGAGGAGCGACCGCCGGTGCCTCTTGACGAGGGTCCGAGTGGTGTCATGTTTCGCCGAGTGGCTCAGACCTCAGGTCCGGGGCGCCGATTGCTCGACGGAGCGCGGTGGCCGCTGTAAACGGTTCTTTGTTGTATCGACAATAGAAATGTTTCCAAGTCGAAAGGAAAAAAGGTGAAACGTATCGGTGAAACGGAGGGGGGGGGAGGGGATGGTATGCGGTTGAAAACGCACTTTACTTACAGTTAAAAATCGATCCTGACCGCATATTGGTTTCAATTTTCTATTTCATTTTTCAGCGTCTTTTGACGGATGCTAAAGGATTCAGTTCCAAAATCACAATTGGTAACAAGTGGATGTTCAAATTAAAATAAAGATAAAGGAGAAAATCCTCCTACTGAAGCGTAGATATGAAGTATTGAAATATTTATATTATCTTCTTTGTAATATTATGGGGAAATACAAAAAGTAATCGAGGTATTAATCATTTAGACGTCGACAAGTCAAGAATTTCTTCAGTTTTTGTACGAGTCGTCTAAATACGAATAGTGAAATGGAATAAGTATATCAGATTAAATACATAATTCTACAATACTTTCATGGTGTGATGGAATACACTAGGGAAAATAAATGGCCCGGCAGGGCGAATACTAAAGAGGAAGGAGAACAAAAAGGGCCAGAGGGGGCTAAAAGATATGAATGAAATACGTAGCTACCCGTTATGCACTGTTAAAATGAGAAGTATGTATGCCTAATAGTGATGGATGAAATTACAGTTCCCCACTATTCCCCTTCATTATAATCGAAAAGGGTGGTGCGCTGTTTCATAGTTTGGGTGGAGGACCCTCTTTCTCATTATTTTCATTGTAATTGCCGTTCCCTTTTCTCATTGGATTGTGGGTATAATTTGTACCATGTTCCCTTCACTGTGTCAATTCCCAATAATACATCTACATGCAATTATAAACTGTTTCCTACCGAATAGTTGACAGTTATTGACATAACAGTTATAGATAACAATCCTTTGTCTATAAATGTTCGAAAATAAATTTGTAAACTTCATGTTAATATCAAATAATCATTTTAAGAATTGAAATTCAATAAAACAAGCGGAGCAATAAAAGCACAGGACGACTTCTTTCTGTTCATATTCAATATGCCATTGCATTCGGATGTGTGTTTCTTTGTGTTTGTACGTATGAATAATTCAATTCCTGAGCGACAGAAATGTCACTAAATAATAACTATTGATTGCATTGTACATTAAATATGATTTTATCCGTCAACTCATTCTACTAAAGTTGAAAATCGTTTCAAGAAAAGAGGGAAGCGAAACTACTAGATTATTTCGTAAACATCGCGAGAACAAACAGCAAAAGAAAAACGGCAAGAAAAGCAACTAGAAAAGCTTTTTAAAAAAAGGGGGGAAAAAGACGGTTGCTCTGCCGCGACCGAACGGAACGCGCTACGAACAGGCGCTGAATAATACATAACGACCTAAGTGTGTAATTACGGTCCCGCTCGGTTCTCGGAGCGCGCGCTGCACCCGCCATTTCGCCCCTCCCGCGCTTCCCCGTGGAATACAGCGCGGTTGCTTCCGGCGGCACGCGCTCGTTTGAAGCCCAGGCCGCGCGTCGGCCCCGCGCTCGCCCCGCCCTCGCCCCGCCCTCGCCCCGCGCTCGCCCCGCGCTCGCCCCGCGCTCGCCCCGCCCTCGCCCCGCCCTCGTCCCGCCCTCGCCCCGCCCTCGCCCCGCCCTCGCCCCGCCCTCGCCCCGCGCTCGCCCCGCGCTCGCCCCGCGCTCGCCCCGCGCTCGCCCCGCGCTCGCCCCGCCCTCGTCCCGCCCTCGCCCCGCCCTCGCCCCGCCCTCTCCCCGCCCTCGCCCCGCCCTCTCCCCGCGCTCGCCCCGCCCTCGCCCCGCCCTCGCCCCGCCCTCGCTCCGCCCTCGCTCCGCCCTCGCTCCGCCCTCGCTCCGCCCTCGCTCCGCCCTCGCCCCGCCCTCGCCCCGCCCTCGCCCCGCCCTCCCCCCGCCCTCGCCCCGCCCTCACCCGCCCGCGCCCCGCCCTCGCCCCGCCCTCGCCCCGCCCTCGCCCCGCCCCGCCCTCGCCCCGCCCTCGCCCCGCCCTCGCCCCGCCCCGCCCTCGCCCCGCCCTCGCCCCGCCCTCGCCCCGCCCGCGCCCCGCCCTCGCCCCGCCCTCGCCCCGCCCTCTGGGCCGCGCCCCCGCTAATGGAGGGCCCACTCGGCGACCCGCAGTGGGCCGCAAAGGCAAAGAAAAAAAATCCAACCAACCAACAAACAAACTACGAAAATCAATGTATTATATCATTAAATTATCAAACCGTTATCATATAATTACGAGTGGGCCGATTTTAATGAAATGTCATTTTTTCTTTCCACTTCAGAGCAATACCATTTAGTATAGAAATTCATTTTATGTTAAATCGAAATCAAATGACCCATTTTTACACGGCTTTTTTTATTGCGTTTTTCGTCGATTTCAACTGTCATTTTTTAACTTTTTACGTAATTTTTACTGCATTTTTCGCAGATTTCTTCGATTTTAATATAATTTTAATGGTATTTATTTAAGGGAAAAAATAAACAAAGGGGAAAATGAATGAAGAGACTTAAATTTTTAATGATATTAAAACACATATAAGAGCAGACTTTAGGGGTCGTTTAGAGTAGAAGAATTTTGAAACTTATAATTCAAATAATTGTGTACAATGAGACTGCATAATTTTAAAGAATATTACATTTGAAGCGACTGATAATGATTCTTTGCATTGACATGTAATGTTATAGAAGCTAACTTATGGTTTCAAGATGTCAAGATTATTCAGGAATGTTTAAGAAATGTGCCGCAGTATAATAAATCTTCACAATGCTTTAAATCTCAAGCAATATATTGTTTTGATATATGCGCGATATAATGGGTTCATTTTAAAATTTTCGAAACTAATCCGCCATATGGAATTTCAGAGTTCTCTACAAGTGAGCTTTGAGTCCACACCCCTTGTCAGCTTAATTGCAAACCGCGATCAAATTGCATCGGATTTTGGAAAGCGGTTCGTGCCCCCGGCGCCACTGTGCGCCGTAGATGCGGCGGCGGCGTGGGTGGGAGAGGGGGGAGCGGGCGAGGCGCGGCGCCGACTGGCAGCGTCGGGGGCGGAGCTGGCGGTGGCGCCGTAAACGAGGGGGCGGGGCAGGATGGCCAACAGGCAGAGAATGTCGGAATACGGTGATACTTGGGCTCTTTAACGTTTTACCTTGACTTGTAAGCTAGGTCCTGAGTATTATTTCTCGCCGGTCGCCTTATTTACGGACACATTACGGACCAAGGCTCTTCGCCGACCCTCCGGCGACGACGGACAAAGGGACCGCAGCAGGTACCTGCTTCGGTCCCTTTGTCCGTCGTCGGCGAAGAGCCCTGATGATTGACGTTCGCGCGCTTCTGCGCGCTTCTGCCGCGGCGTGGGCAATAGGCCTAAATTACCAGACCAGCAATTGTTCCGTTAATTCAATATGGGTCTGTAAATAATTGATGGTCAGCGAGAAATATTACAAGTGAAAAGTGACAAACATGGTATAATAATATCCTGTGTGTTGTTTAAAAGTAATATATTTGTCGTTTGCCTAGAAATGTGAGTTTGGGGGAAGCACAATTTTTAATTTCGTAAATGTATTAGGTCTTGCATTGAAATAAAACAAGATTTAAGTTTAAAGGTTATGATCAGGTTACGGGGAGTGGCCTGCGGCCGCCGAAAACGGAAGATTTGATGAGAATTGTGCAACAGGTTTATTAAGTTCTTGAAGGAAATCATTGAGGAAAATAAAAATAAAAATTATCGTAATTTATAATTGTTCACTGAACTCAAAAATGCCAGGAACTTAAAAACGAATAAACGGTGATTAAAATCTTATAGCTTACAAAGAATGATCGTGAGGTACAGATGAATAGAATAGAGTCTAAAATGATGTATGTGGACGGTAAAGATGAGCTGATGGTTGCTGTCAAAAAAAATTGAAAGTTGTAGAAAGAACTAATGTAATTACTAAGCAGTGAATAGTACTGGAATAACGATGAAGAGAGAAATTAAAATAATATTAAGAGTGTATGGGGCGGTATATTTTGGTACTGTTAATTCATTAGCTTTTAAGCTTTATGTGCCTAACTTTGATGGAGACAGTGGTTGATTCTTGAGGCAGCAACAAGGCCAATGGCGGTGACGGTTGTGATCTAGAGCTAAGTAAACCCTTGAACAAGGAGAGAAATTCAGTCGAGCACTCCCTTGGGGCGGCGTTCTGGGCGTAGACAGAAGGCACCGTAGCACAGATAAGTTCCTTTCTAGAGGCAGGGAGAGGGAAGTGACGACGAGGTGGGTTGGTATGGGGGAAGAGTTAGAGAAAGAGTTGTTGCGTTTTGAAAGTTGCCAGAATAAGTTTTAGTTTCATTGTCAATTAGTAGGAAAGGAAGGAAATTGATGATTAGGCATACGTTAATGTAAATCGGATACACCAGTGGTGAAGAAGATATTTGCATTTGCGCTGTATAATCCTATTTATTAGCTTTTCAAATTTACACACATACATACATTTATTAGAACTGCAATTGGGTATAACCCGGTGGCAGTTAATGACAATAATTGCAAAAATTACAACACTTACATTAATAATAATAATACTAAGAATGATAATAATAATAATAATAATAATAATAATAATAATAATAATAATAATAATAATAATAATAATAATAATAATAATAATAATAATAATAATAATAATAATAATAATAATAATACTGCACGATACAGTACAAGACGAAAAGCAGCATTGAAAACAGCATTGATCGCGTTCACCGCACTTCACTTCACTTCACTACACTACACTTTTTTGCTTTAAATTACACTGACCCGCACTTCATAGCACTTCACCGCACTACACAGCACATACTCATTTAATATCTTGTTCTAATTTGTTTCTAAAACTTCTGACACTGAGAGGAAAAGCTTTGAAAACTGCTGCAGGTAAACTGTTCCAATCTCTAATTGTTCTGTTACAAAAGGAAAACTTCCCAAGATCTGAATTTTGTTTCCTTTCCCGAATTTTGTGGCTGTGATCGCTTCGGCCGAAATAATTTGGTTTTTCTAGTCTAATCTGAATTTCCTTCCAAGCTGGTTGACCTACGTACGATTTATAAAGGGCGCAAAGCCTCGCCTTTGTTCTTCTCATTTCTAGAGGTTCCCATGACTTTTTTGTTGCGTTACTTCTATAGGTAAACTTATTCGCTTTTCTCGGTATTCTATCTATTCTGTTCTATCTATCTCTGTATTCTATATATTCTATTTACGGACAAGCGCTGCGACAGAGGGCGTGGTGGACCCAGGGGACAGCAGCGAGGTCCACAACTGTGACGTTCGTGACATCGAGCGGAGACAGCCTCTGCGCAAAGACAGAAACTCAATCGAGCTGTCCCTCGGGGCGGAGACAAAAGCAGCGTCGCTCAGGTGGGCCTTGCCCAGGCGAAGGGCAGGGACAAGGGAAGGGGGTTGGTAGAGGGAAGGGTTGCTGGCAGTGGGGTGGGTCAGTGGCGGTGGTGGTGGCCTGGGGAATAGCTCTGCGAGTTGGGCAATATGCCGCTTGTTCTGCTGCAGACAAACACGCGCTGGCTGCCTGCCTCCCTGCCTGCCTGCCTGCCTGCCTGCCTCCCTGCGCCCACCCGCCTACTCGGGGTCTTCATTCACACTCTGCTCATTGCGAAATCATGAAGCTGGCTTGTTTTGGGTGGGATAGAGACAAATTTTAAACGATTATTTTCTCCAAACGGCTCCAATTTTTTCTCATATGTACGAAAGAACAGCAAAGAAAGTGGACCTGGTCCCATTTTCAGCAACTCTTTGATCGAAAATTGCAAACAACCAAAAATTAATGTTGCAAAAAGTATAATATTGGTGAGACAGATTTCTTTGTTAAATGAAATCGGTCCTTAAAAGTAGGTTCTCTAGAAAGAAGGCGATCTACATTTAAAAAAAGTAGATTAGCGTAATTTTGAAATAGTTTTCGAATTTGTAAATTTGATTTCCTGCATTTCTTTGGCTATTTAAGGAGTTATCACGTTGCAAAGCAACAATGAAATACAGTGACCCGGCAGTTTGAAATTCTCAACATAACTTCTCATAGTTGGGTGGTGTTTCTGGTGGTGTACGGAATGGAGTTTTACATTGTCGAATTTGAGTTGTTGTATTACCTTTAAATGAAAATATTATTTCCCACTTAATGCACTGCAATTGCTAATAAGTTTTAAAAGTGATGTCTGAAAAAATATTGACATAAATAGTGGTAATTATGTAACCATTTGTGAGGCGAGAAAGGACGTGCTGTTGTTGAAGGAATTGTTTTCGTAAAGCATCACTTGAAACTAATTGGTCTTGGGAAACATGTATTTCGCCTGCATTTCTAGGTCGTATAGATCTTCCGTTATATAGTCTGCTGACAGTCATATTTCATATGACCATTTTTCAGTATGTCCAACCACGACTTCAAATTCTACATTCTTCCACTCGGCATTTATTCCGTTCGTATTCCAGGAAAAAAGTGTAACTCTTTTGTTTTCTCTCCCATTATGCCTTGCAGAGGAATCACCTATGACTAGGAACTTTTTAGTGTCCACTTCCTTCTCAATAATTCAGTTTTCGTGGCGTCTTCTACTGCATGTTTTCAGAAAAAAACAACATTATTCACGAAATTATTCGAGAATTTGAAGCACACATTTGTGTATATATTTCATTGTTTCGTGTGGTAAAAATTCCAATTTTAACTTTTGACTTTTGTTTAGGAAAGCCTTTTTCGAAAGATTCAATTAGTGTGCCGTTCAACAAATAATAGGTGGTCAGAATCTGTGAATGAGAAGCTAATTCATTGCTTAATAATTTTAGCAGTCGTGGTGGTTTTTATTTTTTCTAGGAAACAGAGCCAGCAAATGCACTGGGAATACATTTACTTCGTGTTACGTTTCCCACAAAAAAATATTTCACAAACTTTTAACACTTAACTTAATGCAGCAGCTCATAGAGAGAAACAATATACGCCAACGAGACAATATTTTCACCTGTATTTACTGTGTTTCAAAAAATTAATATTCAATTTCCTGACATTTTTTAACCGAACACAACAGCGTGTGAACGGCGAAGCAATTATTAACTCTGGTAAATCGCTGGGTGGAAACCTACCTCTGTCTGAACGGTACCGTCTACAGGCTGCTGCGCTGCTCGGTCGATTTCGTGGTTTCCTTTTCTCAGTACTGGGCACAGGGCGAAGCGGAGACTGAAACAAAGGCTTATGAACGGCGTGCAGTTCTTCTTTCTCTCTCGGGTCCTCGTTCCCACCCTCCGAGTGGGCGGAGAGCCCCACCCTGTGTTCTCTGTGGTCCGCCCGCAGAAATCGGGAAAATCTCCGACAAGAATTCGAGGGTACATCAACGACTGTGGGCGCTTGCGGAAATAAGTCGCCCTCGCCGCCCTCGCCGCCCTCGCCGCCCTCGCCGCCCTCGCTGTGCTCGCCGTCCTTGCTGTCCTCGCCGTCCTCGCCGTTCTCGCCGCCCTCGCCGCCCTCGCTGTGCTCGACGTCCTTGCCGTCCTCGCCGTCCTCGCCGCCCTCGCCGCCCTCGCCGCCCTCGCCGCCCTCGCCGCCCTCGCCGCCCTCGCCGCCCTCGCCGCCCTCGCCGCCCTCGCCGCCCTCGCCGCCCTCGCCGCCCTCGCCGCCCTCGCCGTCCTCGCCGCCCTCGCTGCCCCCGCCGCCGTCGCAAATGTAAATGTTTGTTTCTTATCTCGATTATAGCGACATATTCACTTAGATTTATGATCCCAGGAATTATGTTAATAATTATAACAAGTCTTTTCATTAACATTAATAATTTATCATAATAATGTCTTTGCTAACGATCTGATGGTGTGTAACCGTGCTGCGTTTCTCCTGCAAACTATTTCACGCGTGTTCCAAATTTTGCCGCGAGAATTATAGCCCCGCGATAGCCGGACTGTGACACGTAGTGTAGTTACCTGCGGAGACTGACGAGCGAGGTGCAGATGACGATAACACATGCCGCCGCTGCCACGATGACCTACTTCTCCTGCTTGGTTGAATGGAAGAGGTGTTCCTTCATCAAACGTTCTCTACTGATATATTTTTCATTATACTACTAATTGTTCTAATTATTAAATTATTATAATATTAATGTTGTAAAAAGTAGGTTAAACGCGTGAAAGAAATATAATCCGTGAGGCGGGGATTTTCTGAGAACAGCAATCCGCTATCGTTTCTTTCCTTGTTGATTTTTTTTCTGTATACTCAAGAGTTTATTTAGCGTTTTCAATTCAAATTCAAAACAAGGATTTTCTCGCTCTAAAAAATACTGCTTTCCAGTAAAAAAACCTTACAGAATAAAGTGTACATGCAATTTTTCTTTTCGCTATACAGAAGTTATGAACTTCCTTATAAAACAATGCAGTGTTTTGGGTCCACGATACGAAGTTCGGGCTCGAGAAGCCGATGCTAAAAGCTGAATAACGGCATTCGAAAGAGCGACCGCGAATTGGTTGCTTCAAAGTTTTCGAAAGCGCACATAAGTGGCGACGGGATACGATGCTCGCTCGAACGAGGGCCGGTGGTAAAAGTTAACCCTCAGGATTCTTCCGCCTGGCTTTTTCGCTTTGCCGCAACCGCAGACCTCGCAAAACTCTCCGGCCTCGCAGTCTTCTGTACTTCCGCTTCTGACGGGCGTGGACGTCGCCTGCCTCCGTCTGTTGCCGACGCCGACTCTTCAGTTTGCGTTCCTATTTTACAGCTAGCTTCCCTACCACGCAACCCCGCTCTCGTCGCTCTTGCCACCCCCACCGCTTTCGTCGCCCTCGCTGCCTTCGTCGCCCTCACCGTCCCCACCGCCCTCGCCGCCCCCGCCGCCCTCGCCGTCCCCATCGCCCTCGCCGTCCCCGCTGCCCTCGCCGATCCTACCGCTTCCGTCGGCTCCACTGTCCCGTCAGCCTCCGCCGCCGTCGCTGCCACTACCACCGCCGCCGCTCTCGTCGCATTCGCCGCCCCCGTTAACTCCGCCGCCCCTGTTGGCCTCGCCGCCCACGCCTCCCACGCCGCCCTCGCCGCCTTCGTCACCCTCGCCGCCTTCGTCACCCTCGCCGTCCCCGCCGCCCTCGCCGATCCTATCTCTCCCGTCGGTCCCATTGTCCCGTCAACCTACACCATCACCGCCGCTACCACCACCGCCGCCGCCATCGATGCCCTCGTCGCATTCACCGCCTCAACAGCCCCCGTCGGCTTCGCCGCCCCCGTTAGCCCTGCCGCCCCCGCCGTCCACGCCGCTTCCTCCGCCTCTGTCGACCTCGCCGTCCCCGCCACCGCCGCCGTCGCCGCCTCCGCCGCCTCCACCGCCCCCGTCGCCTCCGCCGCCGCCTCCGCCGCCCCCGCCGCCCCCGCCGCCCTCATCGCTCTCGCCGCATTCACCGCCTCAACGGCCCCCGTCGGCCACGCTCCCCCCCGTTGGCCCCGCCGCCCACGCCGCCTCCGCCGCCCTCGCTGTCCTTGCCGCCCTCCGTCCCCGCCGCCTCCGCCGCCCTCATTGCTCTCGTCGCCCTCATCGCTCTCGTCGCCTCGTTGCCGTCGCCGCCCTTGCCGCCTCGCTGCCCTTGCCACCCTCGCCACCCTTGCCATCCTTGCCGCCCTCGCCGCCCTTGCCGCCCTCGCCGCCCTTGCCGCCCTTGCCGTCCTCGCCGCCCTCGCCGCCCTTGCCGCCCTTGCCACCCTTGCCACCCTTGCCGCCCTCGCCGCCCTTGCCACCCTTGCCACCCTTGCCGCCCTCGCCGCCCTTGCCACCCTTGCCACCCTTGCCGCCCTCGCCGCCCTCGCCGCCCTCGCCGCCCTTGCCACCCTTGCCGCCCTCGCCGCCCTCACCGTCCTCGCAGTTCTCTGCGACCTGGATTCTCCTGACGCCATTACTATCATTTGCACTCTCTGCCTTCTAAGTAACGTTTCCTTCTCATAGCCATCCTCATTCACACCGCCGCCCCTTTGTTCTCGCCGCCCTCGTTACTCTTCTGCCGCCGCCGAGGTGCGCTGCGTTGCCCTCTGCCTTCGCTCCACCATTTCCCCCAGTCTCCACAGAAACTTCGCCTTGCCATCGTAAGTACCTCGCTACCACAAACTGCCTTCCACAATGTCCGCCATGTACATCATCTGTGTTCTCTTAACACATTCACTTCCACCTATCTTGATTGCGTCTCCATAACAACTTATAGTGTACATTCCGTATCGCTACATAGTCTGCGAAAGTCCTCTTGAGCTCCCGTTTTGTACAATACTCGAGGTAAGTGTGATTAGAGTCGGCGAACATTTTTTCGGTAACCAATGTGTCTAGCACACCATTTGTTGACCTTTATCCCCAACACATCTTTATTCGATGTAATGACACGCATTGCAGATCTCATACATAGTGGACAGGTAACGCTCATATGTAACCATTTACCATTAACCATTAGTCTTGTGACTTATGCAATCGGATGGTTTGACATCTCTTGATAGTGAACGTTTGATTTTGTTTGAGATGAGTACAGAATGCATGATAAATTCAATGCATGATGTAAATCAATAATATTTAAATTTAATATCAGCGAAACTCGTAGATTTTTAAGTTCGCAGGCAGGGGCGGATTAATATTTTTGCCGCCTGTAGGCACATCAAATTTGCCGCCCCCTGTTTAACATTAATGTTACATTTCAAGTTGTATCGTTTCAGTAACAATTCTTCATTTATTTAAACGTTTTAACCTTAAAAGTAACATTATATTTTGCACATTGTTTTCTTAAATTAAATATATTTTTTGGATTAGCTAATTTTGGATATAAACTGTATCTTCATAGAAAGTAACGTTCAACATAATTAACGTTTCAACACTGAAACGTTAACATTAAAAGGAAACTAAAATACGACAACTAGAATTGCAACATGTTTTCTTTCGTCAACGGGCCTTAGTTTCAGATTCATATACTTCTGAAATCATAAGGTATACTCTAATGAAGTAGACAAATAAATAGCTTGTATTAAATATTAATATGATATTTTTAAAATAAAAATATGATTTAAGCTGTTATAGTTTTTAGAGAACCTAAATTTGTTTTAGAAAATATCAAGAAAATTTTGCGCCTTTGAAAATTTGCCGCCCTTGAAAATTTGCCGCCGTAGGCACGTGCGTACTGTGCCTATGCGTAAATCCACCTCTGTTCACAGGACTGTCTGTAGATCGTTTATTGAATAAGAGAAGCTGTTCAGCTGCGCGTTGTACGATCAGAAGCGAAGACTCATTGAATAGTGATTCCGGGCGCGTCAACTGGTAAGGTTATTTGTCCCGAAAGTGTAGTGCGTGTTTTGTTACGGACGGTGGCGGTGAAGTTCCCCCGATGGATGGTGACATCCGGCGCTGACGTACTCGTCGGCTAGCGGGGTTTCCCTTATCAGGTATCTCCCACCAGCAGGGCACTACCCCAGACGGGATAAGCTGCAGGCTTCTGACGGGTCTTCCGGCAAGTATGATAGCGTAGTGCTTGTATGTGTAGGTGTGTGTGTGTGTGGGGGGGGTGTCTACGTAAGAAGTGAGGATAGGACAAAGAAGAGAAAGGAAAGATTGCGCGCGGTCCGTGGCCCGTTTGTTAGAGCACTACGCCGGCATTCTCCTGATGTTGATAGGAGAAACCACGGAGCAGGCGGCCGGTAGAAATCTCCTCCAGACATCCAGACAGCGGCAGAACTCGACCTAGCTATGTAGTCAGTGTCGAAAATCCTGCCACCGTCGGTATTCGAACCCTAAGGACCTCCCGGACAGAAGCACTGCAGTGACATCAGCTGACATCAATTACAGGGACGTCTCATCGGATTAATGAGGTGGAGGTAACCGCCAAAGCCCCGGCCTACGCCTTCCCCTGGACTCAGCGCTTAGTAACATTTAAGCAACGACGTCCCCCAGAATACGACGTCCCCCAAACTAGAATATTCCCTCAGATAGAAACTGAATGCGGCCTAGCTGTAGTTGAAAATCCGCCGTTGTCGGCACTTGCGCCCTGGGACCTCCCGGGCAGAGTCCCCGATGTCCTGAGCTATCTCAGCCGCTGCCGCGGTTCGCAAATGTGTAGCTCCTGCGCTGATCCGGCTTCAGTTTGGCTGCCACGTTAATTGCGGCTTCTCTACCGTTTCGTTTGGCCTCCTCTATCTCCCTTCCCCCTTCCCGTCCCGCGCCGTTCTCGCGGTCCCGCTGCTGCACCGACCACGCCGACCACGCCGCCCCCACCGCCCTCGTCGCTGCCTCCATCGCTGCCCGTCCCGCTGCCGACTATACCGCCGATTCTACCGCTCCCGCCGCCACCCCCGCTACCCTCGCCGAACCCCACCCTCCGCCGCTCCCGCCGTCCTCGACATCTTTGCCGTCCCCGCCGTCCTCGGCCTCCCCGCCGTCCTCGCCGCCCTCACCGCCCCCGCCGTCCCCGCCGCGCCCGCCGCCCTCGTACCCCCGCTGCCCCCACCACCCCGCCCCCGCCTCCAACGTTCCCGCCGCAGCCGCCACCGCCCCGCCGCTGTCTCCACCGCCGTCTTCACCGCCGTCTCCACTGCCGCCCGTCCCGCCGCCGACTATACCGTTAACTCCACTGCCTCCGTCGCCCCCTTAGCCGCCGCCGCCGCCGCCGCCGCCGCCTTGGCTTCAGCGCGCGCGCTTTTCTTCCTTTATCGGCGACGCGCCTCCTCGACGTCGGCGCCTGCCGCACTATATTTTCTAAATTACCCGCCACTTGAACTATCGGGCAATTTCGTCGAGGTTTCCCCGACTATCTAGAAGCAGGAAATTTACACTGCCACCGCCTCTCTTCTGTCTTATGAGTTCTCGCGCTAACTTCGTAACCAGAGGGCGCGGTTGTTCAGTAGCGTGTGGAAACTTTGCCGTTTGAAATGAAAGGAAGAAAGGTGTTTATTTGGGATTCTTAGTTTTCGTAATCAGAAATAAACTTGAAAGATTGTGGTTATTTAAGTTGGTTACTTTAAGTTACTCCCCAGATATTTCCAAATAAAATGTCAGGAGTAGTTGAGAAATAATTAAATGAAAGATACTCTATTTAAAGAATAATGGGTGATAATGATTAAAACTATTGTATTATGGTAAATGCATCAATGGGGGAAGAATTTAAGAAAAAAATTGTATTTGACATTCTGTCAAATGTAAAATACTTAACGTGAATTTGACATTAGTATTATTCAGCAGTATTTTTAGATGTGAGGTAAACCAAACAATAAAAACTATTTTCTCGCCCTAATTTCGTAAGAAGATAAATTATTATAATCGCGGGCCGGAAACCGGCGAATTTTCAGCAGGAAAAACTCTCTTATGTGAAAGATATAAGATAATTAAATTCTAATCTCTCTCTATATACACTTAACTTCGACACTGTGGGTCGATCGCCAAGAAAGTTGGCATATCTACGTGTTTTTCCCCAGAATATTTATGTGCTACTAATTTTGCTGTAACTCCACTAGGTGGCGTTGCACAACAAAATTGCGTTTTTATGTAATTTCCTTTCAAACTGCGCTCCACCTGGGGATCATTGTTGCTGAGCGTTGCCGTGTGACGATTAGCGAGGTCGAGAAAGTCAGGACAGCGGTGTGTGTAAGAGAGAGCCAGACAGTGAGCCAGACAGTGAGCCAGACAATGAGGCAGACGGGCGGAGAGGCAGACGGGCGGAGAGGCAGACGGGCGGAGAGGCAGACGGGCGGAGAGGCAGACGGGCCGAGAGGCAGACGGGCGGAGTGTAAGGTCGGCAGAGGGGCCGACGGACAGACAGGCTGACGGACAAACGTGGGCGACGCCAGATTCAACCAGTTTTAAAATATTTTTCACTCTTACCAAATCTATCACATCAGTAAGCCATTTAAACAGCAACAATAATACGAGTATCGATAGATAACTCTTTTTATTATGAAACATAATCTTTATATATTATTGAAATACATTCATGTTACAATAAAAAATAGTATAAATAAAAAAAAACACGTAATCGTGCACAAGACCGATTTCAATCTAAATACATTTACGAGCTTAAGGAATATTTGAACTCAACCACTCAGTAAGCTTTTAACTCCCAGACGTATTTTTTCTGGAATACAGTGTTTCCAAGAGAACAGTGAGCATGGTTATTAATCTTAAATTTAATTTCGACACTTTATAATTGTTGTGATCACTTCATTTTCTCATTAACTGGCTTTGGCACTGTTTGCCTTCGATGCACTTATCTTCACTATTAAAAGACGTAAATGCCTTATGTACGGAAACTACAGACTGATCGGCGTCACTGCGTCATTTTCAAAGAAAACTGGTTTATGCTTTTGTGTTCTCTCACCACTGTACCAATGGCCTCTGCTCAATTTACTGCACATCCCTGTGATCCCGGCCAACCAGCTGCGCCAAACTGTCACCCTCAGTGCTCTCTTCCGGATGCGCCTCGTAACATGTGGCCGGCAGACCATTTTCAACATCCTGCAGCACATGAAGCGTTCCATGCAGCTGACCATTTGGCCATTCTCGTATAAAGCGGCGTCATCTATTTTCTGAATTTGTACGCGAATTATACGCTGTGATATATTGGGGTCCATTTGTAGAATAACCAGATTTGCGGATGTTTAAATAATAAATCAAGGCGACGCGACGTTCAGAGATCAGTTACGTTAAATACGAGATAAAACAATAGAATAATTATCAATTGCATTTTATACACTTTTACTGATAAACCATTTAAGCAAAATGACAAACGCTTTTTTCACAGCCGGGAATGTGATTTCAAACAATACGATTTAGAAGGAGATTTGAGAGGGTTCACTTTCAGTAGGCGATCTTCGCCAAGGGCAAGTACATTTAAAAGTATCAGATTATTTGGAAACTGAATGAACTATTTCGTAAACGATCACACCTATGAAAATTCATGTCAACCAAGATTACAGTGTAGATAGACTCTTTAAGAACGCCTCAAAGCAAACAAACATAAACGTTAGTTTTTAAGAACTTGTTCAATAACCGGTAAAAAAACCTCATTGCAATTTCAGCTGATTCTTATTCATGAATTGCTGCTCGTTTATTTAGTTTCTTTAGTGCTATCATTTCCAATTCCATTCGTCAGTTTTCCCATTTCAAGTAAGCAATTGCATACTCTAATTAAAGGAATTGTGTTCAAATGATTGTCATTAAGTTGACAACAATTTTTCGTTCTCTCAGTTCAGTCAAAATGGAAATGACCGGTCTGGCTAGCCGAGGTCCCTAAGGATGGAGAGCCGTCGCTGCCTCGGCTCGAAGGGTCGCGGGTTCGAATCCCGCCTCGGGCATGTGAGATTGTGTTGTCTCTAGGTGTTTTCCCAACAGTTCCCTCTACTGTTAAAAAGTGACAGTGGTTGCTATATGACAAAGTTGTAGAAAAGCGGCCTTAAAAAAAACAAAACTGAAATGGAACGACCAGTAAAATGTATTGAACACAACACATTGATTGACTATAAGTTATGTCTTCAGAAACCATTCACAATTAGTTGTCCTTCGTACTGCTCAATGTGTATAGTTCGCGAATATTGATATGTGGCATAATATTCCGGGAAATCACGCAGTGTGGGCGGTCACTGAGGCGCCGTAACCCGAGATAAACTTTCACTAAACTTACGGGACTTAAACGTAGCATTTGACTCGCTCGGTTACACGAAATAATTGAATCAATAACCTAATAAATACATCGCATAGAAATATAATATTAGGGTATCTGGCAGAGGCAAATTGTACTTATCTAGCAGGGGATCACCCTACTCTCTACAGAAGAGGCCATCACCGGCATCCCGACCCATCGCCACCCACGTGACTCGCACCGGGTGGCAGCTGCGAGTAGTTGTGTTACACGGTCGCATGATCTCCCTATGCCCCCGCTAGGCACGGCACCCGTCGCGTCGCCGCTCACTGCCGGAGCGCGCGCGGCGGCGCCGTCGTAAAGCTTTCATCTCGCGCTCATAGATCGCCCCACGGTTGCGTGGACAATCGGCGAGCGACTGCTGTTTGCTGACAACGGAAGCACGCGAGCCCGCCGCTCCCGGCGGCGGCGCCTCGCTCGGTCGACGTCCCGCCGCATTCGCCCGCGTCGCTCACGCAGGCGACGCGTCTGTGACAGGCGAATCGCAGTGGATGGATACGTACACATGCATTAGCATGGCGTACATGGTCTTGGAATTGTATATACAAGTCGTCCTTCATTCCCTGCGTAAGAGAACGGGATTACGTCGCTCTAGTTATTAACTGATATCACTGTAGTGGTTCTGATCAAGAGCTTGTAGGGTGCGAGTCCCGGTGGTGGCAGAATTTTCGACACTAGCTTGTCAGCTAGGTCCAATTCATTGTCGAGGAGAATTCTAGCGGCCGGCTGCTTTAATCTGTGTTTTTTCCAATCAACGCCCAGCGAATGCCAGAGCAGTACCCTAATAAACGGGCCAGGGACCGCGCGTTTCCTTCCTCTTCCTTGTCCTACCCTCTCACCTTAGACACACGCTTTCATACAATTCACTGCCGTACATGTCGGGAGCTTAGATTTTGTTCCAGTTGGGACAGTGCCCCGCTGGTTGGAGATACCTAGTTGGAGAAATCCCCGCAAGCTCATGGGAAGGTCGGCGCCGGATCTCGCCATGACGTGGGGGCAGATCTGCCTCACCACAAAAACATGCACTACACTTACGGGACCAATAACTATAGCTGCTTACGAGATCAGAAACACGAAACAATCCGTAGGAGTTTAAAGGCGTTCTTACATTTTCACTCCAACAGCAGTGAAATTAGAAGGAAAAAAAATATTGTCGATACTTGCTTTGACGTAGTTATTAGATAACGTATTCACTTATATCGAAGAAACTAAGAAAGAACATAATAACAAAATGGATAGGCTCAGGATATCATTCGCAAACTCTTCAGTGCAAGACGAAAACACTGATGGTGAGAGAAGTCAAGAGGAATAACGAAGCGAAGTGAAGAGGAGCGAGGCTTTCCACTCCGTCCATGACAAATGGGGAATCATTTTAACCGCGCACGATTTGAACCAAAATAAATTAATGTTTGGTTTTGTCACGTAGTCGCCTCCAGTATTATTAAAGCAGTTTTACACAAATCACATTTTCGATTAGCACTGAATATATTTGTGTTCAATCCCCTCAAAATTACTCTCAATAATCCGATACTACGTGTAAATGCTGCATCCCGGATTTACTGATTTGGTACAAATTGCTAATGTATAAATAAATAATTAAATTATAATAATTATTAATTGTAATAAATATGCATTTTATCCAAAGAAGTGTTGTGGAAAGAAATAAGCAGTTTTTCTTTGGTAGTAGTTATTTCTAGGTTACCGTGCAAAAACTGTCGCATTTTACGAAGAGAGAACATGGAACCGAGAATTTAAATGCCGATTGAAATCTCCAGTCAGGCGTTCTTATTGAGTGAACTTAGTGGTTAAGTACGCAGCTGTGTAATCTCTTCACATTCTCTCTTTCCGCTACAATCCTCTCCCCAACCGCCCATCCACAACCGCCTCCCTCGTCCGCTCCTCCGCCTCCGCCCCCCATCCGTCTGCGACGCTGGCGCTGCCCGCACGCAGCCGCCGTCTTCATCACTGCCGCCCCAGCGCGCACCGCACCGCCCCACCGCCGAACAAACCACCGCCTGCCCTTTGCGACCGCAGCGCCGCCCGCGGTTCTCCCCGGCCCCGACGCCTCCCCGTGCGCCGGCGACCACGTCATCGCGCGCTCAGCTTCTGGCCCCTGCGGAACGCCAGCACTCTCTGGCAGGATATTAGGAACCTATTGTGCAGTGTTAATTTCAAAGCTAAAATAATGCTTCAGTAAAATGGATTTGTTTTACTGATATTGTTTAAATGTCATTGAGTGGTACATTTAGATTGCCTATTTTTAGTGAACCTAAAAAACAAGAAAAAATCAACAATTATTACATACACAATACTATTAGTCATTTGTATGTGTTTTTGATTCAAGAGCACTAGCCAGTAACGTTCAATGAAGAAAAAAACCCTCTCGTATTCATTATATTTGACACTAACCACCTGTATAGTAATCCAGTATGTAGTTCGTGCGTCCGCCCCTCAGTTAAATTACTTTCCGTTCACCAATCGAGACAAATGAGGTGCAACTCGACGCGTCTCGATCATTCGGTGTGAAACATATATATTCGTTCTAAACGAAGTCCATTACGTTCTAAAACGTTTCGGTTAAAAACATGTTTAAGCAACTAAAACGCGTTTTAGGCGACTTACAGCACTTTAAATATTGTAGTGGGCTCATTAAATGAAATCAAAAGTTACAATTTTCTAGCCTTTTCTCTTTGGGACATTCTGGAAGAATTCTAGAAAAAATGTGTTTTTGATGGTTTAATACACGTATAATAATGAAGCGCAGTGAATTGCCGTACTTTTTTTTCGGCATTTATATGAATTGTTACGTCTTGACTAATTAGATTGACGATAAAATTAAACCTAATTTTGTAATTAAACAGAATTGAAAGTGTATATAATAATTCATGATTTTTATGAAACTTATTATGGAAAGTGAACGAACCAGGCAACTGTAATGTGTTTAAGATTTAATTTTATTTTCGACTTGCATAATTAAAACTTTTTTAATATAAAAGTATGTCGAGACGACTCGCTAAGTTATATAGTTATTAGAATATTTGCTCTCAAGTTTGATTTTGGAACAAGAAATTTAGATGTGCAATGAAATAGAAATTACATGAAATAATCAACTTGAATTATTAGTCTTTCATGCGCTTGCTACATGCTAAAAAACAGTAATAATTCAATTTCCCTATTCATGAACATTGCACAAGTTAACGAGCTAAAAAGAACAATGGAGACGTTCCAAATCCTATTTTCGATTTTACTCACTAATACATACAGCCCAAGAAACAATGGCTCTTTTATTATCACAGAATATGCGTTATTTTATGCAATTCTGTACAGGGATGCTTACGTTAATTTTGTGTATGATTTTTAGCAAGAATGTGCATCATGTGCTTCCGCAGTTATTGTGTTGTCGGTCAAGAGCTTTTTGTTACACTCCACACAAATAATCACTATCGCTAGGACACCAAGACTTCAGAATGTCCCGACGCACGTTCACAAACTATCCAGAAAACAAACAAACAAACAGTAAATTGCAGTTGTTGCATGTTTCTCTTCAGTCTTCTGGATATTTGGCTTACGAGGCTGTAAAGGAACAAAAGCACTGTAGAGCCCGTGATGGTTTTGTATTCGCTTATACAGTGCGCAAAGAATGTCTCTCCGCAGTAGACCCAGTGGTTTGTGAGAGTGCTAGCAATAGAAATAACACTGGAAGCGCGAGTTGCAGCTTGTATAAAATTAAACCTTAAATTGTTTACTCAGTACTCGCCTGACCGCTGTGGTGTGCGGATCGTTCCCGCAGCTCCGTAGTGTCTTACCTTGCTCGCCCGCGAGGGCGCCAAGATAAGGAAAAGTCTAGCGATAACAACCAGTGCGCACTAGCTCTAAGTGAACAGTTACAGTTGTGAAGCATAACGGTGTTTCATCCTATTCATATTCAAATCAACTTAACAAAAGATAACATATACTAAAACTCAGTCGATTACCGAAGTATTTTCGGGTAGGATCAGTAGCATGTAGTGCGATTGCATGCTACTGACACCCGGGAAGCTGTTTACTTCAAGAAATGTCATCCGAAGAATCAACAGGCAGCGACAGCAACGCCATGGATCATGATTCATCTGCTCCCGTCAACCTGACGCAGAATGTATGGCAAATATACACACCAGCTCGGTCAAAAAGGCCGAACCCTGACGTCCTCGACCCTGATGCTAATAGAAGGGTAAGGCAAAAGACAGCGTCTTGCGATAGTAATACTAGTGTATATACAGTTCCCACCAAGAATCAATTCAGTGCTCTTGATATAGAAGGTACAACAGAAAACAATGAGGAAACCTTTTCAAAAACCACTGTACCTCCAATATTCGTGCCAAATGTGAATAATGTTCCAGCTATGATAAAGTTTTTAAAGGAAGCCTTAAAAACAGAAGATTTCGAAATAAAATCTCTAGCAAACGACAAAATTAAAATAGCGCCGAAAACTCCTAATACCTACAGGGAAATAATAAAACATTTATCAGCCAACAGTCACGTATACTATACATACCAGTTGAAACAAGAACGTGCGTATAGAGTTGTCTTGCGACACATACATCATACGGTAGATGTAAAAGATATCAAGGCTGCGCTTCTGGAAAAAGACCACAAAGTTAGAAACATTATAAATGTTCGCCACAGACTAACTAAAACACCTCTGCCTCTATTTTTTGTAGACCTTGAGCCCAAACCTAACAACAAAGAAGTGTTCAAAATTAACCGACTGTTAAATTGTGTTGTTGCTTTCGAACCACCACGCCTGAAACGCGAGATAGTACAATGCAAAAACTGTCAGAGATATGAACATACCAGATCGTACTGTGCATACCCGTATAGATGTGTTAAATGTGGAAAAGAACACGACCCAGATAAGTGTTTAAAAGAAAAGCAAAGTCAACCAACTTGTGCTCTGTGTGAAGGCAATCATCCCGCCAACTACAAAGGTTGCAAAGTATACCAAGAAATACTAAAAAGGAAAGGGTACAGCAACTCAAGTAAACACAGAATGTTTCAACAAGAGACGCATGTGCAGACACAAAACAGTAACATTGAAACTACTTATTCTCACGAAAACTCAAGAAGCAGACATGTAAATGCAGGAACATGGGCCGATGTTGCGCGATCAAAACCTGTAGAAAGACATGAACACAACGACAATAGCCATTCCATTATGAATATTATACAGCACTCCTTTGAGAGGTTTGAAAACATACTAATGCAGCAAAGTCAACAAATAAACTCTCTCATCAACCTCATAACGTCGCTTGTCTCCAAACTATCTAATGCCTAAATTCCTTCGCATTGCAGCTTGGAACGCCAACGGCTTGGCAAATCATCGCCAAGAAATCGAAATATTTCTCAACGAAAACAAAATAGACATGCTACTCATCTCTGAATCTCACTTCACAGAAAGAAGCTACTTTAAACTGAAGAACTACACTTTATACGACACTAAACACCCCAGTGGCAATGCTCATGGTGGCACAGCAATATTAATAAAAAGCACTATAAAACATCAAGAACAGGAAGCTGTACAGGAACAGGATATTCAAGCAACAACTGTACAAATTATGGACTGGAGTGGACCAATTACCATCAGTGCCATTTACTGCCCTCCAAGATTCAAAATAGACAAACAACGATTTGAAACCTATTTTAAGTCTCTAGGAAATAGGTACATGGTGGGAGGAGACTATAATGCCAAACACACGCAATGGGGATCCAGGCTCATCACCCCAAGAGGGAGAGAACTGCTGAAAGCAGTTACCTCACTTCAGCTAGAAACCATTTCTACAGGAGAACCTACCTACTGGCCTACCGACCTAACCAAAACCCCAGATGTAATTGATATATTCATAACAAAAGGAATCCCATCCACTAACTGTATCATAGAATCTTCCCACGAACTGTCCTCTGACCACACTCCAATAATTATCACAGTCGGCAACAAAATTATTCTACAATCCCCTCCCGCGTCACTAACGAACAGAAAGACAAACTGGAACTTGTATAGAAAACAGATATCTATGAAAACAAACATCCGATTCCCACTAAAATCAGCTGACCACATAGACGAAGCGACTGAGTATTTAATACAAAATATTCAAGAAGCAGCTTGGACCGCTACACCGCAACTTCACTACACCCAAGGCTGCGTGAAATATCCAAAAGTTCTTTTGAACAAAATAGCCGAGAAAAGAAGACTAAGAAGAATCTGGCATACTTCAAAATATCCTGAAGACCGTACCAACTACAACAGAGCAACTAGGCAACTAAAACGCCTCCTAAACGAATTCAACAACAACAGGTTTCAAGATTTCATAACCAACCTTACCCCAACAGAAGATACCAATTACTCCTTATTTAAAGCCACAGGGAAGCTAAAAAAACCGACCAAATCAAATCCCCCAATCAGGGACGAAAACAAGTGTTGGGCAAGAAACCCCACAGAAAAAGTGTCTACCTTTGCCAAATTCTTTGCTAATGTATTCCAGACTCATCCCATTATAAATACTAACCAAGAGCAACAAATCAGAGATTATCTTAACTCCCCAAACCAAATGACTCTTCCAATCCCGCACTTCACTCCCAGAGAAATTACCAAAACCATAAACGCCTTATCAAACAAAAAAGCTCCTGGCTATGACTTAATTACAACACCTCTTCTCAAAGAACTACCACGAAAAGGCAAGACTATAATTACTGCATTGTTCAACAGCATTATAAGAACAGGGCACTACCCGGAGCAATGGAAAGTAGCCCAAATTCAAGTTTTTCTCAAGCCTGGGAAACCTCCACATGAACCCTCATCCTACCGTCCCATCAGTATACTTCCCATTCTATCCAAAGTATTTGAGAAACTTCTTCTATCAAGATTACGTCCTCACATTGCAACCAATAACCTAGTCCCTGATCATCAATTTGGTTTTAGACAACAGCATTCTACCGTCGAACAAGTTAATAGAATCACCAACTACATTGAGAATTGCTTCCAAGAAAAGAAATACTGTTCAGCCGCCTTTCTAGACGTTGCCCAAGCGTTTGATAAAGTCTGGCACGATGGACTCTTATTTAAACTCAAGAATTTTCTACCGTATCCCTTCTTCAACATTATCAGATCTTTTCTATCCCACCGCACCTTCCAAATCAAATATCAAAATGAATTATCTGAATTCCATCCAATCAAGGCCGGAGTACCACAAGGTAGTGTACTCGGCCCTATCCTATACCAGCTCTATACTACTGATATACCAAAATCAGATAAAACAACCATAGCCACTTTTGCAGATGATACGGCCATATTAGCTTCGGATGACGACCCTAATGACGCATCAAGACATTTACAAGAACATCTCACAATGATTGAAGATTGGGCCAAAAAGTGGAAAATAAAAATCAACGAAAATAAATCAGTCCATATAACCTTTACCCTGAGAAAAAACAAATGTCCTACTGTCCACATCAACAACAATCCAATAGTACAGGTGGAAAGTGTAAAATACTTGGGAATACATCTAGACAAACGGCTAACGTGGAAGCATCACATCTTAGCCAAAAAAAAGCACCTTCAACTTCAAACAAGAAAACTATACTGGTTACTAGGATACCACTCAAAACTATCACTGGAAAATAAACTGTTGATCTATAAAGCTATCATAATTCCAATATGGACCTACGGCATCCAAATCTGGGGCACAGCAAGCAAGAGTAATCTCTCGATCATACAGAGATTTCAATCCAAGACCCTAAGAATGATCGCGGCAGCACCATGGTTCATCACAAATGCAGCACTGCACAAGGACTTAAAAATGCCCACTGTCTTGGAAAGAATAGAATTTATCAGCTCAAACTATCTCCAGCGCCTTGAAAACCATCCAAACCACTTAGCCCTCAACATCCTAGACAATAGTGCAGATATCCATCGACTAACCAGAACCTCACCCCTACAACTCCCATATAGATTTTCAACAAATAACTGAAACATTACCCTCAGCTAATAAACTATCCCACTTGCAGCCAACCCAAAATAATACTTGCTTTTTGTTATAGTATGAAGAAATAGATGAAGAGTACCGATGGGATACCTTCACTGGAAATCAATCATTGTCATAACAAGTCTACAACAACATATTTACTTATTATTTTGTAAAAAATAGATTGTAAATTTTTTGTAATAAAAAAAAAAAAAAAAAAAAAAAAAAAAAATTGTTTACTGTCCACAATTATAAATGATACTGGAAGCGTTGTCCCCTTTACTTATTTCCAAGTGATTTGGTTGCTGTGAACATAAACGCAGTTGCTAGTAAGAGTCCGTGATTTGGCACAGTGCGAAGAGACTTTTGTGGCATGCGTTACTAAGTCTGTTAAACACATTAAATGTGAAAAATATTGAAAGAGGTTAATAATCAGGCATAAATTCTATGGATTGTTGCTTAATTTTATGTTATTTGTATCAAGGTTTAAAAGTAAATATTTGCATATTGGAATATTATATTTATTGCCGTTTTACAATCATTGAATTCTCATAGGTAACAATAAATGAATTTGTCTTGTGACGTAAAACAATAACGATTCTTTTTAGAAACATTTAAGCGCTACAATTGTATATTCATGTTCGTATATAGTATGCTTCAAAAAGATGTACTCGGAGAGGTACTCAAGGGGTCAAAAAGAGGTCTTCAAATATTGCCATTGTCAAATTTCATATATCAGTTGATATGGCTTCCTAATATCAGATATTCATCCGTTCAGCCGAGAGACGACGTTTTAATTAAAAGCAATTTATGGAATCACCTGCACCTTGTCACGCCTACCACCTGCGCCTTGTCACCTATCAGTCTCGCCTGCTCACCTGCGCGGTGTACACGAAATACAGGCTGTCTTACATCAAGGTTACAAACGTTGGGATCATTTGAGGGGAGGGGGACGTGCAAGATGATAATTTTTACTGACATGTTGGGAAATTACATATGAGAAGGTTGCAAATGTGGAATTTGCGCCTGTTTGCTAGGCAACCCATAGTGCAGCAGAGTTTCGCGGATGTACGGAATCTCTGTGCGTTAGGACGTGACCTCCCAAACACGGACGTGTGATGGGTTGCCTACAAATCAGTGGCACGTATCGTGAGTATCGTCTGCTTTTGAAATGTGTATTCGCAAATTTAATTGGGGAAGCTATCGTTTTTGCCCCCACGTATATGCACGTAAGTTCGTACTATTTATTCTACGGCATCTGTATATTTCATCAATAAATGCATATCAATAAGTTTTTCTTCTGATTTACGGCTTGGTAATGACAAAAATTATTTTTAAATGCTACGTTAATAATATTTGTTACATAATACATTAACAATACATTATGTAGGAGTCTTCTAATTCTTCTAAATTTATATCGAAGTCTTCTAATTGTCTTTCTCTGTTTTTCCCTGTTCATTGCATCATTCATATTACTCATTTTATTGTTGGCTCTAACATGGTTCATATTTTAAGATTAACCCCGAAGAAAGTTTGTCTGATCAATAATATTGGGAAAAATGTGAGTGGAATTATTACTTATCAAATTTTAAATCACCAGAAATCGTATTTCCGTATTATTTTCTTGAAATAAACATGTCAACAATCACAGGCGTGCGCAGTTTGAAACAAAGAGTTGGGGTATTTTCATTTCTGGTCCAGATATCCCATTTAACATTATTATTTACCATCGATTCCATACTAGTGAAGAACTAACATGCTACAAGGAGAATGAAATTATAACTTGAACTATGCGATTAGTAAATACAATTTTATTTTGCCCTATTTAGAGTATTAGAAGTAGACATATCTTGAAAAACCTCTGCCACGTATGTCGCAGAACAATTACGAGAACTATCAGGTTAAAACAGGAGTTGATCGTATTTCCGGATTTTTTAACTATATTGTCAGGCGACGGGACTCTTTAAACGTTTTATGGGAGGTCCCTACCCCCTCCCACTGCCTCTGAACGTATGGTTATGGGGACAATGAAAATAACTCCCTCGCTGCGCAAAGGTCTCTGGCGTGCGTGAAGGTGCTGCAGCGCCGGCGCCATTCTCTCTGCTCGTCGCTTCGCAATGAGCCTGGGCTCCGAGCGAACGATCCGCGGCGATTCGCACATCGCCCCCGCCGGCGACTCCCACCCCGGAACCCGCTTCCGCCATCGCCCCCGCTCGCGGCCCTGCTTCCGCCCCTTCTCCCGCCCGCGTCCCCCCCCGCGCCCCCGCCCGCGCCCTCGCTCCCGCCCGCGCCCCCGCCCGCGGTCCCGCCCTTGCCCCCCCCCGCGGTCCCGCCCGTCCCCCTGCCCGTCCCCCTGCCCGTCCCCCTGCCCGTCCCCCTGCCCGCCCTTCTGCCCGCACTTCTGCCCGCCCCCGTGCCCGGCCCCCTGCCCCCCCTGCCCGGCCCCCCTTTTTGCCCCCCTGCCCGCACCCCCGCCAGCCCCCCTGCCCGCCCCCCGCCCGTGCCCTCGCCCCCGCCCATGCCCCCTTCCCCGATCGTGACCCACCCCCGCCCACTACCCCGCTCCCGTTTCCACCCGAGGTCCCGTCCCCGCCCCCCGCTACCGACCCCGCTGCGCGACCGCCGCTGGCAGGTCGCCCGGCCGACGACGCGGCGCTGCGCGGTCGCCGCCCTCGAGCGCCAACGTGGGCGGGGGGCGGGGGCGGGGGCGGGGGCGAGGGCGGCGACCGGAGAGGAGAAGCGATGCGATGCGATGCGATGCGAGGGTGTCGCCTGCATAACGCGTTCACGCGAAAGGAGTTTTCTCTCCATTCCATTGCGATGATGGTATGGATGTGACATCGATGTCAATGTTTTCAAAACATCGATGTTTTTCAAGAAACATCGATGTTTTTCGAGAAACATCGATGTTTTGAACATGGATGTATTAAAACCAATGATTTTTAATATCGATGTTTTGTAATCGATGTTCTTTCTCCTATGTTTTGTTTCTGAATTAAAAATCCCTATGATCGCAATACTGGAAAAGTTAAGATATGAATTAATGAGTGATATTATGCTTTGAAACCGAAGGAACGCTAATCACTTCCACGCACTCGTATTTCCTCTTTCTTCACATTCATTTCGCAATTCAGATGTGGTCAAGAAATAAGCTGTGGCCGTAGGGTCTGCCTCTTCTCGTACCCTTATTCGGAGAACTGATAAACACGAACGCTGTCAAAATAAATTTTAATGCAAAAAAATTAATATTAGAGCTTACTAATAAAGTCTAAAAACATTGTTGGTTTTTAGACAATGTATTTTGAACATCAGTGTTTTAATTTTGAACATCGATATTTGCTAACATAGATGTTTTGTTATCGATGTTCCATCAATAGACAATGGAGGAAGCCAGAGCCGTCCAGCACGATTTCGTCAAATGTTGGAACCTTACTGCTTGCTTATGCTTACATGCGTTAGCGTTTAATGTTCAACCTGAAAATAATGGAGGATTGCAAGTAAATATTGGGAACACTTTGTTCTCTGTTAAATTCACAAAGTAACAACAAGTTTGTCATTGTCATTTCCAACATTTACATGTCAAGTTTGTCATTTCCATTCTGCGCCATTAATTACAGAGCTCACATTGCATTTCGCTAATCATCTAACCCAAACGCTCGTTAGCGTCTACGTTGGCACCATGAAATTAATTTATTGGCTGTATTTTATCTTTCAAAGATAAAACATTTCGTAAGCTACGATCAGCATTCATCAGCAATAAATCGATTCGGCAGAATCGGGGCCACAGCTGCAGTGGAGCGTATGAAACATAATGTTCGTGTGGTAAACGGTTCTTAGGAATCAGTGCACAGAAGTAGCGTAGGCATGTGAACAAGTAACATTTATTCGCGCATTAGAAACCTTAGATGTTGAACTAATGCTTCGCTTACGGGGGTCTGAGGGCCTCGTGGACGGGACCTCTGTCGGTCGCGTTGACAAAAGCACGGCCGCGCTCCATCTCTTGTGTACACCGCGCGCGAGGTTGCATTTCACACCGAGACGTCGCTAAATGTTCGACAATTGCGCCATCTTCGCATGACATTTGCGTGATCAAGTTTATTTTTTTTCCTTTACACAACAATACGGTTGTTACAACATAATTTGAGATTCATGTTACATATTTTTGTGACATGTAATTTTATTTATTTATTTATATATTTATTTATTTTATTTATTTATTTTATTTATTTATTTTATTTATTAATTAAAATATTTAGGTTTAGGGGCCCGTCAGTTAGTAAAGTTATTAGGGCCTATGAGATATGATCTAATTAGATGACGATAGCAATAGTGATGTTAAATGGGGAATCTGGGTCCCAGCCGTGAATGGTGTTTGCGCTAACCATTATGCCACGAACTCATTACCTCCCTTAGTCGTTAAATATAATGTTACCATACAGTTTCACCAGGAGACCTTCCTCGCCTACACGCCGAAATGAAATACGTAACTTTCAAAGAATTCTACAGAATTCTAACACATTGCACCGGCAGAGTTAGCTCACACCCAGCATCCCGGTGTCTCTGCAGCGACTCTGACTCGGAGATCCTAGGGTTCGAGTCCCGTCGGTGGGGAAAATTCAGCATACGCTATGGTCGCTACGTGGAATACACTCGCTTACCTTACATGCACTACACTACCCGCATTTTGGAAGCTCAGTTTCGGGAGTTTCAAGCTTTTCTCTGCTGGGGCACTGCCTCGTAGGGGAGATACCTGGAGGACAAGAACTTCGGAAACTGACACAGGATCTCCTCACATAACGAGGAGTAAACGCCACCACCTCGTGGGATGAAACATACACTATACTAACGAGACTAATAACTAGTGGGCGGATTTTGATGACCTAAGTCATTGCCAAATTATCAATAAAATTCTTTTAAAATACTTTTAAAATGCCCCAAAATCAAAGAAAAATTCCGTAAAATCATTTGGACCAAAGAAATCGAATAAGCTACTCAGGAATTCTGTGGTGAACATTTGTTGCACCTCGCAAATATTGTTTGAAATTAGTATCATTAAATTTATATTAAACTCGCTGAAATCAGTAAAAATGCATAAAAATGACATAAAATGAAAAAAAAACTTATTTGTCGTAATGGACGAATAACTCAAATAAATGACAAATAAAAATGGGTCATTTCGTTTTGTCTTAACATAAAATGATTGTATAATCTAAACGGCATTGTTCTAAAGTGAAAAGAACAAAGTGACATTTCATTAAAATCGGCCGCTACTAATGACCGTAGGAGTTGGCATGCCCAAAGACATTAATCCATCCATTCGTGAATCGATCGAGTCCAGTGTGGAGAGGGGCGTACGTTCGCAGGGAGTGTGGACGGCGGGGGGGGGGGGGGGGGGGAGACGAAAAGTCTGATCGTCTGTTGTTGTGTGCTCTACTTCGCCTCGCACTGTCGCGCCTTTTAGGAAATCGAAGTTTCTGGGTAACCTTAACGACGAATGTGTCGAGTCTCTTCTGAAAACAAAATGAACCTAACATATATTGTAGGACTACGTAAAGGTTTCTATTTTCAACTAATTGTATTTTTTCTCAAAATAAGTGTGATTAGCTCGCAGCAACAATAAAACGTGTCGCTCGGTGTTGATGAAGGGTTCACAAATGTTATTTTAAAAGAGTTGTTTATTACATACATTTAAATGCACTATAATTACTTTTTTTAGTTTATGAAACACTGTTTCTATTTTCACGGAATTATTAATGTATGTATTGTGTGAGATGAATTCTGTTCTTTTTCTGTGCATACTATATCCCCTTTTTAAGTGTATGCTGTCTCGAAATTTCCCCTAACTATGCATATTGATGCAAATGTGCTCCGCACGGTTTATGGAATAGGGTTCGTATGAATAAAATGAATATGATTTTATTCTACTTTTAAAATCCTGTCGAATGTTTTAGTTCTTGAAATCTTCAAATGCAATAGTTTATTTGGAAGGTATTTCAAGTCAGCTAAGAATTTATGTTTTAAGTGCAATATCCGATGTAATTTACTCTCGCAATTCCTTCTCTAATGATGTATGTCATAATTTATGATCATTGAAATAATCATGGGTTTTCTTTAATTGATTGGCACCCTACAAATTTACTTGGCTTGTTCTGGATCTATAAATAGAAATACTAATGAGTACGTTCCAGAAACAAATAGTCTTTGCTCTTGGTACAAGTATAAGAAGAAAGAAAAGGAGTTTGTAAAGACTTTCTCTCAGCTGTAACATCATCAGATGCTTTCGTAGTCCGTGTTTCAGAAATAAACATAAGCGTGCTACATCGCCCCTTTTTTTTTGCGAAAATGAAAACAAACACGTAGTCTGATGAGTCTAGTCAGATGAAAGAGGAAGGCAGCGTAAGATAGATGCCCTCATTTTCGTAAATAAACATGCGCTCAAGATTTTTACCTCTTCTTCAAGATAAAGAAGCGCCGATAATAAAACTGAAAGCGCAAAAGCTCGAGATGTCTTGAAAATTTAAAACACGATTCCAAAAAGGAAGAGAACAATTATCGTGGATGTTGAATTGAAAAATTCATAATATAAAACTATGAAAATTAAAATTTGTATATGATTAAAAGCATGTATTTTTATTTCTCATAGCTTCGCTGTTTTCATAACGAAGATTTGGAATGCAGCAAGTTGCTGTCGGTTCCTCGCTGCACAAGGGATTCATAAGCGAGATATAAGAATGTGCAGAATCCTCACACAGAGCACCGTTTTCGGCTAAGGTTCTTCTTTTCTCATTTTCCTTCTCGTCTTCCTTCTTTTTCATTATTTTTTCTTTCTTTTTTCTTCGTCTTCTCTTTTAATCCGTTTATCTTTCTTCTTGTTCTCTTTCTTATCGCTATCTTACTTTACTTTATTTTCCCTTCTCTTTCTCCTCCATCTCTCTTTCCCCTTCTCCTCATCAATCCTCCCTGACAATACTAATGAGGCATGACAATTACAGGGATAGTTGCAACACAGAAACATGTAATGCGAAAACATCGAGTTGGGTGCCTAATAAAATTGACATTCTACAGCGTTTCGCGGTTATCAGCTAATATTAACAGGTTTCTCTGTAATATAATTGAATGCAAGTAGTACATCACAGTATTTATTAAATGACGCAAATGTATAAATAGTTATTTTCAGTAAGGCATACACTGACCATCAAAACACTTGGGATCATATCTGCTGTTTGGCCCATTTGCATGTATTTTCGATTTACATGACAAGTCACAAATGCTTTATAATCATTACAACTAAGTGTAACTTTTTTAAAACAAATTTAACACTCTCTCATTAGAATAATTATGGAAAATATTTTAGCAAGATTATGATAGAATTCTGATTGCTGATATTATACAGCTTTTACAACACGTAGATTACTATTTAGCTGCATAAAAGCACAGTCCACATAGAGGGAATCCGATAGTTGATGAATCCCAATTGAAGCAGTACGTACGATGAATCAAGAATGCCAAGAAATACACCTGTCAATTTAATACACGCAATTAAGGAAGGCCTCTGTGCCTTCCTTTCGTATACAAAATAATGATTGCCTTCTTATAATATTAACCACATAACAGTTCTAAGAATGTTAACAAATATTCCCTCGACATCATTGTGTTTTTGGCCAGTCAGGTATTACGTTTCTACGCAGTGTTTCAGTAAAAAAAAATATTCCATTCCAAATATTATAATTGTTTTGTTAAGATTTTCATTCCGTCGTCTGTTTTATTAATATTGTACTGCAATTACTTTCTTAGTAACTGTAGTTCAAAACAAAATTGTTTCTCCTCCCTTCATGTTGCATTAGCTTGACACCTTCGAGCAAATGACGGCATTCCCTTTGTTCTAATATTCTTGTCTTGTACATGCTTCAATATTGCGTTTTATTATTTCTTGAAGATTTAATCTAGTGAAGGCGGCAGTAGACGAATGAAAATTATTACATTTTTTGGTTATCAACTTCAAACGTTAGAATTATCATTCAAAGTAAATATTAATTCTCCTGCCTATATGAAGAAAAGTAGTTATGAAAATAAAGATGTTTACTGTTGCTTATTGTTTTTTGATGTAAAATGTATTCGAAATCCAACTATCCTCCCTCCTTCATATTTTTATTTTATGATTATTGTAAAAAAAATATAAGAGGGAATAGCTGATAAAGCTGGGAAGTACGATAAAACATCAGTACATATCGTATGTCAATGTAATGTGCATCTGAAGTTCAGTAAACGATGTGACTGTGATAATTGCTTTTCATTGCGTTATGAATACAGCTAATGTTAAAATCGTATAATTAAACATCAATTACAGTTAAATAGCCATTTAACTACCAAAAGGCTTTTTATGTTCCTCCCTTGCTTTTTCCACTAGCTAAATTGAGTCGGTGTTGGGGATATTTAACTGACCAGTTTACCCCTATTTAACAGCCGTTTCTGTGTACGCTCTGGAAACGGTTGTACGGGTCAGCAATGTTGCAAACATATCTAACTTTCATAAAGTTCGGGCAATATTTTAGTGGGTTAATTATTTTAGCCGAAAATTTACAAAACGAACATATTGTAGCACACAGTTCATTAACTGTAAAAGAAACCTTGAAATAAAACTAATAATATACAAAAATACCTGTTTAAAACATTTCGCTTGTTTCAGTACAGGTATTTTGTGGCATTTTTCAACTAGAGGGTGCAAGTACTGTCAGATTTAAATATAGTGTCTCCTCAAGGTCAGGAACTGGAAGGAGAGGGGTACACTAACATCCAATTGGGACCTTAAACATCACTACAGCGCTGACTAAACGTTTTGAAGAATAAACGACTGTTGTAATACGTGACCGATTGTTCAAAGTCGCCCCGCGCTAGAGAACATGGCGGTGCGCGCGATTTGGCATGCAACACTCCCTCGAAGGTTACAGTGACCTGGTAAGAAATCTCTTGATCTGGGTTGTAGTATTGTTTCTTAGGTAGGTATGTGTTTTTGGTCGTCGCTAGTATTTCTGTTACCAGTGAGGAATGTTAGCTATAATAAAGCTATTCGCGCAAACTATCGTAAATATCTATGTATATTACGCATCATGCGTACGTCTTTTGTACATGTCTCTATATTCGCATGTTACATTCGTGATAATAGGAGAATACTTTTTAATAGGAAATAGTGCAAGAGATCTTCGTTCCCTCCGGTGTGCGGTAAATTACATAACACGAGAATGCGATTAGCTAAGTAATATTTATAAAACAGTGTTGTAAAGAAATATTTAATTGTAAATTCTATAACATCTCACTACAGTGTTCTGGGAGCTAAACAGGTTAGATACAAATCATGAGCGAACCTCCTGCCTTTTTCCCTTGTAATTTCAATGCTTTTGCTAAGGTATTTCTTTAGTAACTTCGCGAATATTCTGCTGGATTGGGTTGGTGGCCGTAGCCACGTGCGTTCTTCGCGCTATCCATGCGACTCTGCATCACAACTCCTGACCTCGAGAAAACTATTTAAATTAGACAATAGAAGTTATTTTAAAAATAGTGTTGGAAACAATGCCAGATTACCGACCAGACTGAGTAGGCTGCAGCCTAGGGGCGGACGAATTTCAGCGGATGCAAAATTTCGGAAGGAGAACTTTTGAATGTCTTTTATATAAATATTTCTTTCCATATTTGTAACTAAAGAAGGTGTGAATTAATCAAATATATACGTATATGTAGATAAAATGGATACAAAAATATCGTATCTCTTTTCGGTTTTACACTTCCCTCTTCCCAGCTGCTTTCAGCGCTACAAAACCTACCGGTATCTACCACTCATCTGCATATCGTTTGAACGGCTTAGGCATACGATTTGACCTGAAGAATTGAATTGAATTGATGCCTTATTTTACGTGGCGAGACTCGGGCCATCAGGCCCGCTCTTCCGTGTGACCACGCAAATTTCGCTACGCTTCTTTCACCCACTAGCGGAGAAAGGAGGTATTTCTTGGGCGACGAGAGGTGATCAAAGGTGACACTTAGGCTTGAGGATCTTCAAGTAAATCTACTAACATGGGACAGCCGGCTTTTCTTCCCCTCCCAAAGAAGGCGTACGAAGGATTTTTCGCCCGTAAAAATCCACGGCTTCGATCGGGTTTGAATCCGCCAACTTTGGTGTAACAATCCGTTACACCATCGCCTAACCGTTACACCATCGCCTAACCGTTACACCATCGCCTAACCCGTACACCATCGTCTAACTCGTACACCATCGCCTAACCGTTACACCATCGCCTAACCGTTACACCATCGCCTACCGTTACACCATCGCCTAACCGTTACACCATCGCTAACCGTTACGCCATCGCTGCCGAAGACGAAAATGATAAAGAATGAAAACTGCAGTTTCCGACCTCGTGAGTGGGGTCAAGATCAGATACACAGGAATTCGAAAAAAATCAGGAACAATTAAACAGTTTCGATTGTTAATGAAGAATGCATATTTGTATTCCACCTATTCGCATGCTGAGCATACCGACTAAGTTCTCATCCAAAGTGCGTCATTGCTAACGACAGATATGACATATGCAACTGCAAGCTTTTAAGTAAGAAGACAACTTTTTTGATATGTAATGATTTTATGATACGATTGTTTTGATGATACGTTTGGTATGTTCTTGGTATATAAAGAACAGCTGTTGTTTTGTATAATATTGTACTATGTATGTTATTGTGGTGTTCGTGAACGGTTTTTATTAAAATATTTTTGCTTTATTGCTGTGTTATCGGAGAATATTTTACTTGTTGTTCTTGAGCAGTATATCTTCAAATTTTTGGAAAACAATTTTGTGCGGTTTGGTTCAGAAGTATTTTTGCTGCTGCGGACCACTATTTCAATTATACTTACACATTATTTTACTAAAAAGCAATGGGAATAAAAAGTATGTAACGCGTAGAACTAACTAATGGTTTCATTTCGTAGATAAACGTTCAATAATTCATCCAGATTTTTGGTTTTTGTCAGTGATCGAATAACATATGTCAAGAAGCCTCCAGTCTTCCTCTCTAAATAAAAATTTGAAACGCTTTACAACGCCAGAATACGTTTGTGAAAGCATTTTCAAAGCGATACGATTTTGTTTGCTTTCATAATCTTTATACTTCTCCTTTCCACGTTACCAGTTCTCTCTCACTCGCTCCAGACAATGATGTTATTCACCGGTTCTCTCCTGCTAAGGCTTAAGCTTTCCTTTGTACTGGCGCCTACAGACGCACAACACAACGTACTGTTGAGGCCCACGATATTAATGCGGGAGCCGTTAATTGCTCGGAAACGAAAACTATTGTCGAGGTTCCTCTTAAAGGACATGTTACATCCACCTTCGCTTTGTGGGCGAACACTCGGCTAAGCGGCAGAAACAACGTTGCCACCAGCCCAGCGAAGCCTGTTACTCCGGATCGGTGGGGCTGTTTTGTAGCTGATGCGGTATTTGACTGACTGAAGGGGAGATGACATTAAGCAGTGCGAACCAGAATTTACAGATCTCTGTTAGGGATCGAGAAATAAATTGAAAATACGTAAGATGGTGGGACACACATTTAAAGTTTCCAGAATAGGAGCACTCGTAAAATTTTTTATGCATAACCAACGCATTATCGAGGGTTATGGGTTTGTAATTTTGTACTTCACAATTTATTAGAAGGGGATAATGGAGATTGGATTAGTTGTATCTGAAAAATACGAAGCACTTGATATGAATGCCCAACAATGAATGTTATTGATATTCTTTAATAACTACGAATTGAAGTCTATTAATTCGTAGTCATTAATCAATTAAATTCTCAAGATGTTCAATCTTGGGAAATTTGTTTTTGTAAATTATACAATTAATTTAGCTGATATCTAGGCTTTGGACAAATATGAAAAGTGAGTACTCTTAAAAATGTATATACAATGTTAGGTTTGGGTAGACAAACATAAATCTTCAGTGTACCTTAGGATAAAATAGTAAATGTATTGCCGGTAGTCAAACTATAAATCAAATAAAGTTCAGTATGTTTATTAGGAATTCGGAGAAATTTAGACGTTTCGTCGTAAATGGAAAGACAGGAAAAATGTTCAGAGCCCCAGAAATCGAGCTAGCATGACAATCTCGTATGTGTTCTGTTTCTTCACACAGATCGTGCTCCACTCCACCTATCCGTGCTATCTAGCGTGTAAGATATCTACAGTTACCCATCCTTCCTTGCATTCCTGTGAGTGTATGGTACAAAAGAGGCCGGATTAATGTCTTCTAAGACCCTAAACATCTTCAAAGTATGGGTCTCTCTAATAATATTCAAGCATAATATACCATCATTATGAATGTGAAACTAAACCCTTTACCCTTTAACACTTGAAAAGCTGGCGGGAATCCGTGGTACACTGTAAATTTTCCTCCTAATAGTGTTATTACGCCGCAACTCAACGTATTAATAAGTATCACTTAAAGATCTAAAGTTCAGAAATAAATGCATTTAGAAAGAGACCTCTTGCTTCAGTTTTGGATAAACTCTTCGAAAATCAATTTGAACTTCTATAATTTTCAAAATTTCTGAGATTTTAACAAAAAAATCTAAGTAAATACTTTTATAAATTAACTTTCTGATATCTAGTAGAAAAAGATAAGGAAAACGTTTTCTAGAAAAAGTTACAAATGTTCCGAGGACTGCGTGCATAGTACCCCTCCCCCGCCTCCTCCAAAATTAAAATATAGTTATAACGGGAACGACTTGACTCGTGACGTGTTTACCAAGTTTCAGCTTAAAATATTCAAATCGGACAGAATAGTGACCCAACGTTCATTCAACCATCCACACAGACATCACGATTTTCAAATACATCTTTACATTTGTCGTGTATTCGAAGTAACAGCTCAAAAAATATTGTAACGAATATTGCATCACTTGCCGAAGTCGCTGCGCGTGGATTGCGTCATCTGCCGCCGTCCCTTCCCTTCCCCCGAACTAGACGGTTCCGGACTATTCGCGAGCCGCGGGGAAACGCCGTGAAAGAGCCAGGTGCCTGGAGACAAGCGCCGGGCAGGTATAAATGCGCCGGCCGCGGCGGCCGCGAGTTAGTTAACAGTTTTAGCAGGAGTCAGTCAGTTTTAGCAGAAGTTAGTAGTGAGCAGTAAGACGTCAGTCCGTCAGTGTGTCCGAAGTGGAAGCTGTGCTGGGAAGTGTGCATTGCGGTGAAGAGTGGTGCAGTGGTTGAACAGCAGTCAACAGTCTGAAGTCTGCAGTGGAAGCTGAGCTGTGAAGGGTGCATCGCGGTAAGCAGTGGTGCAGTGGGGAAACAGCAGTCAGCAGTTTGAAGTCTGCAGTGGAAGCTGAGCTGTGAAGTGGGCATCGCGGTAAACAGCAGTGCAGTGGACCCTGGTGTGCGCAGTGAAGTGTGGTCTGCGCAAGGAATTGTGGTCTGCGCAAGGAATTGTGGTCTGCGCAGGGGAATTGTGGTCTGTGCAGGGAATTGGGGTCAAGTGCAGTGGACCGTGGACAGTGCATGGACTGACTGATACTGTAGAAGAAGAGAACTGTTTAAATAAATAGTGTGTAAGAAGTGAAATGTGTAAATAAATCAAGAGAACGGAGTCGTGTGTAACAGTGTAAATAATTAAGTGTAATATATCTGTAAATAGACCAAGTAGATTTTAGTGTAATATTGTTCCCGAATAAAACGTAATTGTTGTAAATATTGTGTTGGTTTTAATTCACCACGGAGAAACGTTACAATATCTACGAAACGGATTTTTAGGACCGAAAATTAGAGTTGGTTGAGATATTTCCAATACTATAGTACAAGGAGGTGGCGTCCAAAAGTCTCGGCGCCTCGCAGATGTTGATGGTCACGGACAGCCACTCCACCACTCGCTCCGCCGCTGCCCACCCCTCCCTCCAGCATCCACCCGCTTCAGGTTCTTCGCAAGTTGGTGAAAGGAATTTGCGTGGTCAGACGGAAGAGCGGGCCTGATGGCCCGAGTCTCGCCACAATTCAATTCAATTCAATTCAATTCGACTGAATTAAATTCATTCAATTCAATTCAATTCGACTGAATTCATCAATTCAATTCAATTCGACTGAATTAAATTCCATTTCATTCCATTCCATTTCATTCCATTCCATTCCATTTCATTCCATTTCATTCCATTTAATTCCATTCAATTCCATTCAATTCCATTCAATTCCATTCAATTCCATTCAATTCCATTCAATTCCATTCAATTCCATTCAATTCCATTCAATTCCATTCAATTCCATTCAATTCCATTCAATTCCATTCAATTCCATTCAATTCCATTCAATTCCATTCAATTCCATTCAATTCCATTCAATTCCATTCAATTCCATTCAATTCCATTCAATTTCATTCAATTTCATTCAATTTCATTCAATTCCATCCAATTTCACTCCATTCCATTCAATTCAATTCAGGGCACTTTTCAGCCGTCTTCCAGCCACTCGCTCCCCTGTCTGCGCTTGTCCTCTCTCTGCCTTTGCCTCTCCGCCCTGTGACCACTTGCAAACGCTCCACCTCCACCGTCCGGCCGCCTCCGGCTCAGCCACCTCCACACCCCGCCCTCACCTACTCCTTCCTTTAGCCCATTCCTCTGCGCCTCCTCGCCTCCTCCGCTTCTCGCTTCTCGCCCCACGCCGTGACAGCGCCGCGACGCCGCTCGCAGACGTCTCGGAGGGAGACTGCACAGCGGTGCGACTGGACTGGCGTCTCTGACGGGCCGACTCTAATTACTTGCCCCCCCCCCCTCTTCCCCCATGGTTTGGAAAGGGGAAAGATGTTTATGAGAGAATGCATTAAACAAAAGCTGTACAATTTCCTTGTGAACGTACTTTAAAATTTGCGAACAAATGGAAAGCGCTGAAGGAAGTGCGAGTATAAAAGAATAGGCCATATTACTTAAAATTCAAATGGCTGAATTTTATAAAATACCAATTTTTGTAGTCCTAAAAAACAACAAAACAAACAAAACATTGTTGCAAAACAACAACAATAACAACAACAACAAAAGAAACAACCGAAATCAGTCAAACCGGACACATCTTGTTGACGGAAGGAGAAGCAATTTTTCTTTTGGGCTCGCAAGTGTGAAATTCCCGGTTTAGTGATCAGACGGATTCCCTTCACTGCTAGCACCGGGCTTTATTTTCCAATCAGCCCTTGTGGGGAAAGCCCATTCCACCATCTTCAGCTTCATGCTCATTAATCACCTAATCATTATTATCCTCGTTTCTCTGTCCGATCTCTTTATTTGGGAAACCATGTCGGGATGTCCATGTTGAGATTCGGAATTTCTTCCCTTGCACCACCTCTATTAAAATTATTTTCGTGCATAATATACATAAAAGTTTATAAGTGGGAAGTTTATGCGAGCTTTAATCTCTGAAATATGCATGCAAAAAGTCACAGAAAAGTTGATATATGCACAGATATGCAGCGTTTTGTCATATAAACGTATTTTACAATATTAAATATTTTTGCCACCTAGAGAGAGGTAATCTTCAAATTAAAAACAGATTCGTAACTACTTCTACATATTTCATTTTGCATTAAAAGCAAAGAAAGCCACAAGAATTTTATCCAGGTTATCTGTTGTTATTGATTGTCTCTTATGAAACAATATAAATTTGTTCCTAGAAATGTATATTTCCACATCACATGAGTTATGGGAGACTATGTTTGTACTCAATACACTGTCTGGAAGGCGAACAGGGTTTCCTTCCAAGAGTTTACCCATTGCATATAGAGTATGAAGCCCTAGATTCTTTCCAAAAAACTTCATTTGTTTTCTTCCTATTTGTTTTCCCCATCTCACCTGCAGCTGCCACGAATGTATCTTTTGCCTCCTCAATAAATGCAAGTGCATCTACTAAGGTTTCTTCTTGAATTCTTTACCTTCTTTATAAATCAATGACAGCATATATTACTTCGCCGGCGTTGGCTGTCAGTAGTCTGAAACGTATTATACCAACGTATTTGAAGCAACAAGAAAATTCAGGCTTTTCATAAATAAATATTTTTACGTGAAAATTCATATTTTTGTTTTATTTTAGGTAAAAAACGAAAACGTTGTAGAAACTTTCATTTATATACCAAAAGGCTTTGACTATGCAAAACATCTATTTGTTTGTGTTTTAATGACTTGTAACTGTGTTAGTTGTGGCATTTAAAATTTCCCGTTAATATTATGGCCCAAACAGATGCCTGAAGCTCATTGGCTGAAGTCGGTTACGATGCGCAAGAGACCATCCCTCTCATTCAACCATGAATATTCCGATAGTTTAGTACTTAATGAATGTAACACCTGTAAGATTTCGTGTTCATATGTCGTGATTGAACTTGTGTTTAAATATTGTTAAAAAAAGAAATTCCAATCACATTTTGGCGCGAATTTAAAATATTTGTATTGATATATATGGTTTTATTTATATTTTAATGTCTTCCACGTTGTTTAAAAATCTAAAAAAATGCATGTTGTAGAATGTTATGAGACTGATTCTAGGGGGAAAACTGAGACTGTACTCCAACGTTATCACGTCGAAAGTCTATTTCAAAAATGTACTTATTTTTTTCTATTTGAATTTGGCGTCAAAATTGGTGGACAAAAATACCTTCAAATTCAACCACTTTTCCCCGACTCTCCGATCTGTTTTCAGTCTGATACATACAATAGAAGCTGAGAAAATATAAAACATGAAAAACACGTTTTTCAATGCATCTCTCTAACAGATTCCCCAAAACGCCGTCTTCTAGGGCGATCTATGACATATTTTATTATCTTTCATATGAGTATCACGATTATCGATTTGGTGCGGGGGCACATTCGGCTTAACTCTTTATATACCCGATCGATTTTTCATGCTCTTGTGTGTAGAAGGACAGTAAAAAATAGTGTTTTCGCAAAACTTCAGATTCAAGTTAAGGCAATTTATTTTTAAAATATCTCAATCAGCTGCGAATTTTTTCTTTCATTTTTTTCAGGGTTAGAACAAGAGACACTTACGAAAATGGCTCAGATCTCATTCGTGGAATTTCTCGTAATTTTCGAAATTTGCAAAAGTTAGAAATAACGTGAAA
This sequence comes from Gryllus longicercus, assembly GCA_038098605.1. Lineage (NCBI taxonomy): Eukaryota > Metazoa > Arthropoda > Insecta > Orthoptera > Gryllidae > Gryllus > Gryllus longicercus. The sequence continues at coordinate 1,505,703 of JAZDUA010000298.1, read as the reverse complement.
AAGTATGTGCTGTTGTAGGAAATCTAAATTTGGTATATTCAATATCGTCTGATAATTGGTAGCAAATTAATTTTCGGGGAAATGAAATCGCGTTCTCTTGTTTAAAAGAGTTTTTGTCCCGGGAAAGCGACGGTCTGTTCGCGTGAATATCATCGACGCTCTGAAATTTACTTTTATTCAGCTCAATGTATTGTTACATTCGTTTCGCAATTGCAGTGTTTTCCACGAAACGTGCCCTATGGAGCGTTCCTGAATTGGCATTTCACACAACCTCGTATTGATCCCGACTTTGAAGCGAGCTCGTAACAGTGATTGCGGAATATTGTAAATGGCGGTCTCTCTTAAAATGTAAATACAAGTTGTAACGTGTCAACTGTGGGCCTTGATTTGTTCAATAAAACGTTATGTTGACTTGTCGAAGTACATTTTATGGTAAATCGAGAAATTCGTAATATACTCTTTACTTTTAAAACTTTTTGCGCTTTGATGTGAACCTCAATTAAAATGTAACGGTATGTGGGTGAATAAAAAGCGTGTCAAACATACCAAGTTACAGCTCATAGGAATTGTAATGTCGCTCTCAATCAACATTTCATTTGTACTTGAAGTCTTTGAAGTTGCAACAGGGATGCTCCATTCAACTGTGACCCTTGAAATTCTATGTCACCCTTAAATTGTATTGCTGCATACTAGCAAAATACCCGGCGTTGCTGCTGCTGTCTTCATATCCAACCCTTGTGAAAAAGGAAAATGATAAATTTTAAATAAATAAAAATTGGATATAACTATTTTTCATGTAATTGGTTAAAATTATAATACAATACTATAATTTTCTTTCATTTATTTTACAGATTATTGCTGTATTGTGAATTCAGAATGTATTAGGAACACTTCTTTTTGTAGTGACAGGCGAAAAATAATGATATTAAGACATCTACCAACGTATTATTTAGATTTACTTTGTATTAGTCTTTATCAAACTTTGCAACGATCCTGCGACAATACTGAAGAAGAGTGCTTAAATTTCGTGTGTATTCATACACTACTTTTGTGGTATCGATGTCGGTTACACGTCATTGAATTCACTTTTATTACTATAGAGGTCTCATTCGCGAAGTTGCTAAATAGTTAGCCTAAGGAGGTAAAGGTGAATAAAAATAAATTAGAAATATCTTTAAGTTATTAATTAGTGTAGTACTAGTTCCAACGCATTATATATACTCTGAGTAGTCTTTCTTGATCAGAAGACGTTATTTCCAGCTATCACTAGGGTATCAACGGATGTCACTGCAGAGCTTCAGACCGGGTGGTCCTGAGTTCGAATCCCGACGGTGGCGGGAATTTCGATACTAGCTAGATAGCTAGGCCGAATTCAGTCGCTGTATGGAGGAGAATTCTATCGGCCGGCTGCTGTAGTCGGTAGTTTTCCGTGGTTTCTCCAATCAGCACTAGGCGAATGCCGGAGCAGTACCCTAAGAATTGGGTCACGCACAGCCCGCGATCTTTTCTTCCCATTCCTTGTCTTATCCTACCCTTACTTCCACATACACTAACGTGCACTATACTACCGCACACGCCGAGAGACCGGAGAGGAGCCTAGAGCTTGTCCTGGTTGGGGCGTTTCGCCGTGTGTGGGAGATACCTTGTTGGGGAAAACTAAACAGACAGCGGTCGGCGTCCGATCTCGCTATCCAACGGGAGATCACCATCATCTCCCAAGGAAAAACAACATGCGGCCAGTGCTCGCCACTGGTGACTGTTAACGGCACTGGTGACACCCCCCCTACACACACACACATACCCGGTGTCACTTCCGAGATCATCGCCACCGTCATCGTTTTCGCTACCGCCCCCCTCCGTCTTCGTCGCCACCCCTTCCCGCCACCGCTGCCTCTACCTCCACCACCCATTACTTCCTCGTCTCCATCTCCACCGCCTCCGCCCACTGCGACGCCGTCCACGCTGTCGCCTCGCTCTCAGTTTGTCTGGCGGCGCCTTTTGTGTCTCGCACGACGCCGATACCGGACACCGGACACCGGCTCTTCCTAAACGGCTCCGGTGCCCCTGCCTCTTCATCACCGCCGCAGCCTCGTTTGGGTGAGCGACCGGGACGGTCCTGCGGTGTGGTTGTGGGTGTGGGTGGTTGGATGGGAATCGGTGGCAGTCACCAGTGGCGAGCATTGGCCGCAAGTGTAGTGCATGTTGCTGTTTTTCCTCGGGAATTAGCGGTCTGGAAGGCAGCCCCTTTGCCCACAATCTCTGCAGGATGACCTACCTATTTGGGGGAAATGTGCTACAATGTTTGGTTTGTTTGAGAGAGAAAATGTGTAAGAGAGTTTAATGAGAGCGTGTTAGTGTGTTTAGATAAGGAAATTTATCGTGAAGTGTTTTCTGTGCGCAAGTCGAGCAGATATGGTCCTAAAGCAGTTCAGAAATTCACAATATCTGGTTATAGTTCTGTCGTATTTCTGTTATGTATGTGTCAAAGTAATTAATCCAGCTGTTATGAATAACGAAAACAAATGACAACGATAATTTCTTGATCAAAATTGTATCGTCCTGCAAAGGGTTGATACCGACCCTGATAGGAACCGCTGCTCTACACACACACACACACACACACAAAACTAGACTTACATGCACTACCCTACAGGGAGAGGTGGCTCAGTGCATCAACTGACGTCACTAGGTTCAAGTCCCGACAGTGGCAAGATTTTCGACACTTGCTTGTCAGCTAGGGCTAATTCAGTCGCTGTCTGGAGGAGAATTCTAGAGGCCGGCTGCTGTGATCGGTAGTTTCCGGTGATTCCTCCAATCAGCGCCAGGCGAATGCCGGAACAGCACCCTAACAAACGGGCCACGGACCGCGTGCGATCTCTCCTTCATCTTCCTTGTCCTATCCTTACCCTTTACATACACACTTTCAGTAACATGCGTTACACTCTTGCCGGGATATCGGTTGGGAGCATAGAGCTTGTCCCGGCTGGGGCTGTGCCCCGCTGGTGGGAGACACCTGGTTGAAGGAAACCCTGCTAGCCGACGGTAGGTCGGCGTCAGATCTTGCTATCAAGCGTGGGGGGGGGATCACCGCCATATCCCGAGGTAAAAACATGCACTACACTTGCGGGAATAATGACCTTAGACGTTGACGCGCACGGAATCAATAACAACCAACCAACATGCACTACCCTTCCAGAGAAATCACGACCAGGAGCTCAAAGTTGCTAATATTGTGTCTCAATTATTTAATTCACTGCATTTGAATGCATACTTGCATGGATATTCTCATCAACAATTTGCATTCAGTGGAGGCAAATGTCAAAAGATTCTTTAATTTCATGTGATTCACCACTTGGTTTTAGTACTTGATGTGTTTCAACGTGTATCATGCAATATCCTCGTATGAAAAATATATTAATCAATATTTCAATATAATTTGTATCCGTTTGCTTTTTGCAGGTAAGTACATGTGATATCCCAGGCGCCGAGTCTTCCGATGTTGTACGTGAGTACCAAAGACATTTTGTTACAGTGGTTGGAACTTTATAACACTGTAAATTTATATAAATTATTAATCCTGTTAAATTTTCTGTGGTAATGAAAGATAATTTATTTTACATCAATGTTGATCATCATGCTTCATTTTAAATCTAATTATCCGCACTTGCTGTGAGACAACTTCTAGAAAGTAAATGTTGAGGAACTTATTATTCATGAACCTTACTTCGGCCGACAAACTTCGAGAACTGTACGGAATCTGAGCACAAATGGCAGATGTATTTCTGTTCAATCACTTACTTTACGAACGATATTGTTTTCATCGTTTGGGACTCATGACTCTCAAGCTGTGTTCTCCATATGCAGCTCTGTATTCCACTTGTGATTTACAAGGACTGATGTAAGCAACAAACTTAAGTCGCCAGGTCATAGTTTTCCAGTGTTTGGGAATGGAATGGTCGTTTTCAATGGTCTTTTGTGGATAAACTAGGAATTTTCCGGAATATTCCCCGAAATTGTTTCAGATGCGATTATCAAGAAAATGTGCAGCACCTTATCCACGGTTTGTAGAGAAAATGTTCAGTTCTTTAAAATTTCGCTATCAAAATGTTGATGTCCATGAACTATTTAGAGCTTCGCTTATCCCGAAAGAAGTTTCTGAAGAAAGAAGAGTTCCCCACCATTGTTTCGTTCGACTGTTCATCATACATTCGGTGGTTATCGCAAAAATTGTGTGGAAATCCATATAGATAGGAGAAAAAGAAGTTATCTTTTACAATTAAAAGATATTTACTCTAAATATTGATCACACACACTCACACACACACACACATGTTTCGAGATATTTACTTCATCCTCAGTACATCCCAAGCAAAGTGGTGCAAAGTATGGCCTTTTTTACGTTTGTATACTAGCCGGCGCCATTTTGTGCACAATATGTGCAATAGTATGCACATTTAAAACGCCATGCTTTGTACGACGTTGTTTGGGGTGCACTCGGGATGATATCTCAAAACATGTATGCATGATCTGTATTTAGACTAAATACATAGTTTAAGTGTCGAAGATAACTTCTTTTTAACCTATCCATGTTCATAACGCCACCAGGATTTTGAAATGAGAGGTAAATTACTTTTAAATTTTTTGATTGGTTGTATTGTTCTTTTGACCTACTGATTACCAGAACAATTTTTACTTTCCCGTATGCGTACGTACATATGGAGTATATTCTCTCAAAATTTTTTTCAAAAACGGCTGTAAATATTTTCTTTAAATTTCTTGTAATAATAGAGTAACAGACACAGAGGCATAGGTTCGACATTAGGTTTAACCCTAAATTTTTTTTAAATTTTTTAAAATTTCAAATTTTTTCGGGCGTCTTCCTACAACTACACAATTGAAGATAGATATTTTTCCTTCAAATAAAGTTTGTTCTTCATAGTGAGTCCTTTCATTTAGGTCATGCACATTTTTTTTAAAAATGTTAGTAGTTTTCGTGAAAAATTGCGAGCAATATGTGCAATTTTAAATAATTACAAAAACAATATTTTCTCAATACCTGCTTCAAATATTTTTTTGTAAACTTTTGATAGGGATAGTGCTAAATGAACTCTATTAGATGACATTAACGCAATGGCAGTATTATTTTCTTTTTTAAAAAATTACAAAAAATTAATTTTTTGACTTTTCTCACGTCGTTAATTTAACATTAACATTAGCGGGAATTTCTTTAGATTAATGATTTTATGAGTACATGTGTTTTAAATAATGTTGGATAAAGTTTCCCAAAAACGAAACAGTTTTTCGTGAAAATGACATCAAAATTCCGCATTTTCAGAAACACTCGAATACAATTTTCTCAAAAAGGCTCCAAATAATTTTTTCAATCTTTTCCAACAGTTAGTGCTAATTGCACTGTTTAAAATGACATAGAATTAATTTTGTTGTATTAATTTGTTTTTTTTAAAAAAATACATAAATGTAAATTTTTTGAAAGCGGCTCTAATATGCACATCTCCAGCGATTTGTAAACACTATTGCATTTGTGATTGGAAGTGATTGAAATTATACGTTCATCATATGACGTTTTTCGAAAACTCAATAGTTTTCTGTGAAAAGAGGTTCAAATGTCGAATTTACAGGAGCGCTTGAATGCCATTTTCTTCAAAACGGCTCCAAATGTTTCAATGAAAATTGCTATTTAGGACTAGGTTTTACTGTTCTTTAATATTCCTAAAATAATATTTCCGTTCTTCTATTAGAAAGCCGAAAAATGTAAGAATTTCTTAAAAAACATGTACTTTGGGCAGCGATAAATGGCAGCTGGGAAGAGTATGTTGCAAGCCCGAATAGCTAGCCGAGACCAAAAGAAATAGAAAACTAATACGGGAAAGTCTATTCCATTCTGTAGCACCACTAGTTCTACTATCAAATGGCCATTGTATTGAACTAAAGTAAAGTAAATACTTTAAGGACTGTTTACATGATAAGTTATAATATGCTATTCATTTAGTTATTACTCACTTAAATGTATCTATATTCGTAATACGTTGCTGACATCGTAAGGGAAAATAATATTATAAAGGAGGATACAAAATTGTATACAACCCAGATACAATTTAAAAATTCAGCTTTTAGCAAAGTCTCCAATGCTTTCTAATACAGTTCTAATAGTTAATGACGAAGGATGGTAACTAAATACTCGTAGTAGGATATAACTCGGGAAATTTGTATTCATTACGAAAAAGAGGAAGCATTTAGGAATATAGTGGAAACATTCAAATAAAACTCTGTTTTTTCAATGCAGATTATTGTTTATTCGTTGAGAATTTATTGATTTCTCCTCGGTATCATGTCTTTCTGAAGCTCAGAATTACAGGTAACTGCCGACGTTTAGCCAAATGAGACGCCGAAATGGGGTATCACCTGCAAAAGAATGACTCTCATCACATGATTGTATTACATGTGTCTCTTGCGACTTTCAAGTTTTCATTTTCCTTGCGTCAAAACGTCACAGATAAAAAAAATATTCGAAAAAGCATCTTGGATCAAAAGAAACTTGTTAAAAAGATTGTGCAGAGAATGCGTTTAATCCTTCCCTCGAATGAATATTAATTGGTAACATTTTGAAACAGAGGAATCATATTTTGCAGAACATTAGTTACAAGAAAACGTATCCAGAATGCAAGTTCTACAAAAAATCACATCTAATAAAAAAAATGTTCAGTGGATAACCGGGTAACATGTAATGAATTCACGAGCCTTTTGATTAGTCTAATGTAAAACATATTATGAACCAGTGCATTATAAGAAAAAAAAAGTTATTAAGGAAGATGCATTGATCATAGCTCTGGTAGAGTGATAGGTCTATAGAATGATACTAGGTCTGTAGAGTGATACTAGGTCTGTAGAGTGATACTAGGTCTGTAGAGTGATACTAGGTCTGTAGAGTGATACTAGGTCTGTAGAGTGATACTAGGTCTGTAGAGTGATACTAGGTCTGTAGAGTGATACTAGGTCTGTAGAGTGATACTAGGTCTGTAGAGTGATACTGGGTCTGTAGAGTGATACTGGGTCTGTAGAGTGATACTGGGTCTGTAGAGCGGCATGTCAATGGAGCGGAGGATCTATGGAGTGGAGATACAGAACGGGTATACTGCAGTGTGTAGGAATACCTTACCTTTCCAAACGAGGACGCGACGTTCTTAAAGCCATTGCCAATGTCCTGCGCTGCCTTCAGCCCGGTCTCCACGCCAGTCTGAATGCCAGTCTGCACGCCAGTGCCGAAGTCCTGCGCTGCCTTCAGCCCGGTCTGCACGCCGGTCTCAATGCCAGTCTGCACGCCAGTGCCGAAGTCCTGCGCTGCCTTCAGCCCGGTCTGCACGCCGGTCTGCACCTGCTGGGCCACGTCGCTCGCCACCTGCTGCGCGGCCTGTGCGGCCGCCTGCGCAGCAGCCAGCTTCGCCTGCAGGGCCGTCTGCGCGGCGTTGACGCCCGCCTCCACTGCCGTGAGGGCGCCCTGCTGCAGCTGCTGCGCCACGTCCGACACCGCCTGCGACGCCACCTGCCCGGCCTGCACTGCCGCTTGCAGCTCGGCCACCTTGATCCCGACCACGCCCTTGGCCAGGCCCTCCGCCATCTCAGCGGCCGAGTCGGCGAGGGCGTTGCCCTGCGCGATGGCGTCCTGCGCCGCCTTCTGCGCCGCCGCCAGCGCCTCCTGCCCGAGGGCGGAGGCGTTCGCCTGCAGCTGCGCCGCCAGCTGCTGCCCTGCGTCCGCCAGCGCCTGGCCCTGCGCCGCCAGCTGCTCCACGGCCTGGGCGTCGGCGGACGAGGACACGCCCACCGACCCTTCGCCCGACGCTCCGCCCGACGCGGCTCCCGACGCCTCCTGGCCGGTCTGCGCGTCTTCTGCGACGCCCACGGACGCTGCCTGCGCCGCCTGCCACAACAGCACACAGTCAAGCCACGCATTGACGGCAAACATTGTTTGATTAGTAATCCCGGTTGCGTCAACTGCGAAGGTCATTCGTTCCGTAAATGTAGTCCAGTTTTTGTCGAAAGGTGGTGGTGGTGGTGGTGATCGATCCTTGCTGGATGGTGAGATCCAGCGTTGACCTACATCTCATCACGCGGATTTTTTTCCCAACGAAGCATCTCCCACCAGCGGGGCTCCGCCCCAGCCGGCTCAAGCACTTTGCGCCCAACTGGTCTCCCGACAAGTGTTACTGTAGTTCATGTGAGTGGAAGTGTGTGCAAGTAAAACGTGAGGATATCACAAGAAAAAAGAAGGAATGATCAAGTGTGGGCCGTGATCCGTTTATCAGGGTACTGCTCCGGCATTCGGCTGGTGTTGATCAGAGAAACCTCAGAAACCTACGGATCAGAGCAGCCAGCCGCTAGGATTCTCCTCGAGACAGTGGCTGAATCCGACCGTGCTACGTAGGTAGCTAGATATCCTGCCCTCGTCGGGACTCGAACTCCCGGCCAGTGGCACTGAGTCATGGAAAAGACAACGTACTTAGATTCTCTTCACTCTTGCCAGTTTAACGAATCTATCCCCTTTGGTGCCTTCAGTTTTTTCACACTATATAAGCAAGTCATTACTCCGCCATTAATTAATGTTTTTCAAACTATATATTTACATACGACCTGCATTTACTATTTGAGAATATGGATGAGAAAATGTAAAGTAATTTTGAAATCCAATGTTCTGAATACTCGCCATGTGGAGAGAGAAAAAAAAAATTCATCAATAGTTTCCATGCATACGTTATCACATCATTTTAGCCCAGAAATGAGATTTTCTATTCTATACTCCAAAAAAATGTTATAATACTAACAGGAAGATAAATGTAGAAGACAACAGGATGAAACGCGTAATGTTGAAACCCATAGCAATTGCTGAATATCTACATCTTTCTTAAAGAAAACATTTAATGCTCGGAATTGAAATTGGCACTTCTCCGCAACAGTTCCCCATACTCCCGTAACCATTCGTTCTGATCTCCAAAAGCGCCCATGGATAGAATGGTAAAGGCGATCCATGAAACAATGACACGGGTGTGCTGCTCCAGCGCACAGATTTTAGCTCGCTCTGCGCAGCACCAGACACATCATGAACCACGTGACCATAGTAGTATCCTTCGTTTGCAAAACCTGGCCAGACCCTGGACGCCATGCTGCAGTGCAAACAAGAAGTGATGAGAAACATTTTGAAACTGGCGTAAAGCGACAACTTTCAACGGTGACCAACCTAAAATAACACGATGAAGGGGAACTTGAAATAAGAGATAGAAATATAGATGGAAAAATAAAAAAAATTAAATACACATTGAACAAAGATTGAAATAAAAGATGGAATATTGAAAAATGCTTCATATATCTGTTTCAATGACTTGTAACGCTGTGATAATTTCGATATCTGGCTGCATTTAAAATTCCCCCTAATGTCACACAAACTGTTGCACAAAAGTCGTTTTCTGAAGCCGGATAGGCTGCGCAGCGGCTTGTCCATACCATTGTATCATGAAGGGGAGGTCACTCCTATACTTGGGTTTTATTTCTTGGCGCGTGAGGGCCTGTCTTCAAGATGGAATATCTTACACCACGTCTTTCTAGGTCGGGCCGCTAGATGTCGCATGATCACCAGCAGCGACATCCAGCGGCACGACCGAGAAAGACGCGAAATGCCGTGAGACATTCCATCGTGAAGACAGGCCGTCACGCGCCAAGCAATAAAGACCCAATTATAGGAGTGAGCTCGCCGTCATGTTACAATGGTGTGGACGAGCCGCCGCGCAGCCCAGGTATAGACCTTCGTGCTGGCCGGGCCACTCACCAGCGCGGCGCAGAGGATAAGCGCTAGAGAGACGATCTTGGAGGCCATGGCTGCGAGTGGCGAAGGCGCTGCTGGCGGTGGTTGGCGAAGGAAAGAGTGATGGGAGGAGTTGTGCGTGCGCTTTTAAGCACGCGTGCTGCGAGCCGCCCCCGCGCGCAATCGCACGCACCTGCGACCCGCGACCCACGCGCTTCCCCTTGTGTGGGCGCGCCTCCCGCGCGTGTGTTGTTTCAGAAGAGCAGCGGACGGGTGGTTGTAAGAAGGCAGTCGTGTGGAAACGCATGCGCGCAGGTGAGGAAGTAGCGTGATCGGTGCTGGTCTTTCGACGTGAAGGACACTCGTGGTATCCCCAATTCTGACACTGCTGTGTTCTTGTTTCTTGATTGTGGAAATACATTTGTATTTAGAACTAAAACTTCGAGGAATATTAAAATTAAATATATTGCAAACTCGCCGTCCGATGCGTTTTAATAACCAATTGGAGTACAAATAAATTCTTATCTTTCTGTGAATATATAAAATAGGACATACGTAATTACCTTCTAATTAAATATGATTACTTAACCCTTAGCAACAAACTTGTGAATTCAGTGAGACTGGTACCGACGTGTAGTCCCTAGGACTCAGAAAATTTTGTTTCAAATATTACAGTTTTAATTTGTATTTCGTGTAAAGAACATTTAAATTTACGAGAAATGATGACTAACGAAATTATTAATCATGATCTATTTGTTAATAAGCTATCTAATAAGGGAATGTCACGTGATAAATAATGGCTGAGTAAAATTATGCAGATCTGTAATTTAATGAATTTATCTTTATAATAAAAAAAATTTGAACATTAAAAATAAAATGAAAACTACTATAACTTTAGAACTCAAAATCAAGAACAAAAATGTTACTACCGCAAACGTAAAATTCTGATACTTCTTTCTTTAGACATCTTTTTCTGCTACATGAACGCTCATGAAATCTTGCACACTTTTTTGTCCTTTCCCGTAATAGTATTTTGAATTCTAAGTTTCTCTTCGTCGGGTTGTTAGTTCATTATCGTCTTCTTTCTTTATTATCAATTCTAGGCAAGATTGTGCACTTGATGAGTCACGGTTACTTTCTATTTGATGATCCGAAAATACACTCTCCAAATCAGTTCATTTTCTCTGCCCGTTGCCGAATATTTTCTTCAGAATCATGATAATTAATATTCACACACTCTCTGAACGACCAAGACATGTTTTTCTGTTCATTGCACTTTCTTCAGAAGCGCCACAGAACAAACTACTAACTGGCAAACTACCCACAGTGAATGGAACACTGTTACTGACGTGAAGTCCCTAGGTCTCCTGTGCGCCAGCAAAGGCTGATAATTTCGTTAAAAAACATTCTACAACAGTAAGCTGGCGAACGATTACTTAAAACTGTAGAAGGAAAAGGTACAAGAAGAATCGAAATTTTAAAAAAAATCCTCAATGCAGATATTCGAAGATTCGTGTAGTCTGAGAAGTCCGTGGGATCCCAAGTCGGAAGTTAAGGGTTAATTTAGAAGTTGAAATCGAATTGTTTCAGTGTGTTTTTTATTGCGAATTAACATTTTTTCTACTAATTTTGTCATTATGTAATTAAATATGTTACTAATACGCTTTGAGGCAATAAATAATTTTATTGTTAAAATTGATGTTATTTGAAAGCATTGAATTCTGGTCGGTATAATTACTAAACGAAATCCAGTAGCAATAATTATATTTCTTCTTTCAAAAATACTCAGTATCATTTATTAAGTAAAAATCAGAATGAATAAACTAATAATAAATAAATTGAAGAGTTCTATGAGTTTATAACAATATCATATATTTAGAGGTAGTATGTCCCATAAAATCATTTAGAACGTATGTTAGGTTCAGTAAACTTCATTCTGTGAGTTTTATTTAGAACTTCAAAATAAGTGTGTTTCAAGTATATCAAAAACGTGTGAAGTTGATCCAAGTGAGACGTTTTATTCTTGTTCAAGAAGGGCCGCATTCACAGTTGTTCACCCACATTCACTCACTCACTCACTCACGTCACCCAAAGTCATCGTTCTCAGAATGTGTGAAGTTGAATTTATCGTAATCTTTACATATTCCTTTAAAACGCATTGTTTGATATTGACCAATACTTTTATTCCTCACGATGTCTTCGTTCATCCAGAATTATACATTAGATGAAAATTAGATAAATTATCAAGTATATGGCCATTGCCAATATATGGTATCTCTGATGAATTATATATTCATTACTGGTATGTTCATGTATTTAATCAACGTATCTAGCATTTTGTAAATATTTTAAAAAAGTCGTTAATAACTGGTCTTATTATTTGAACCACGAGAAAAAAAGTGTTATTTTCACAATTGATTGGCGCATGCACAAATAGCAATATTTTAATATTATGTGACACAAATAATAATGTTTTTCTTAATAATTAGCGTTGTCAAGCCATTAATTCTTTTGTGGAGTTTGACGCTCTTTAAAAAGTGTCATATACAACTAAAATCACATAAAATTTAAGGTTTTTCAATTTCAGTAAGATTGTGAACTTATCTGCAACTTTTATCACAGATTATAGGTATTGATTTAAAATTGATCTTTGTTAAGAAATTGATGAAAACAATTGAACTTGCATTTTTTCTTTCCTTTTTTATAATTTTCATTTTCATTAAAGCCTTAGGCAATATTTCCTTGAAACGGATGGATGATTCTGCAATTTTCGATTAATTGAACGGCTGGAAAAGCTCTAGTGTGTATTTACTCGCTGTTCAAACGCTAGAGCTCCTCCGCGTCGGGTTATTTAGCGTAGGAAGAAGAGCGCCTGGCGGGCGCGTGTGATCTGGATCGCAGATGCGTGTGATGTGAAGCGTAGGCGACGGGCCGCGTGTGTTGGTGTCTCTCGCAGCGGCATTTAAAAGCGCCCGACGGCTGCACCTCGCTTCACTCGTCGCTCGTCAGCCACTTCGCGCAGCCAGGCCTCCAAGTCGGTTCGTCTTCCGCAGAGTGTTCTAGCCCAGAGATGGTTATGCGCAGTGCGCTGATCACTTGTATTGTATCACCACTATGGCGGCGGCGATGGTGTAACGGTTACCGTTTCGGACTGTTGTACCCAAGTTGGCGGGTTCAAACCCGATCGAAGCCGTGGATTTTTCAGGGCGAAAAAACCCTTCGTACGCCTTCCTTCGGAGGGGAAGTAAAGCCGGCTGTCCCATGTTCGTAGATTTACTTGCATGTAAAAGATCCTCAAGCCTAAATGACGCCTCTGAGCTAAATTCAAATCGCCTGTTTCTCGCCCAAGAAATACCTCCTTTTCTGCTAGTTGGTGAAAGGAGCGTAGCGAAATTTGTGTGGTCAGACGGAAGAGCGGGCCTGATGGCCCGAGTCTCGCCACGTAAAATAAGGCAAATTCAATTCAATTCAATTCACTTGTCAATTAAAGTAGCGCCATAGCGCGGGATGTTCAATTTTACTCATGTCTTCTCTTCAGTGGTGACAGGGTTTACTGGCCTTCATGTTGTGGTGTTGGACAGAGATTTTGGAGTCTTGTCCCTTACCGTAACGAATTGACAATTTCTTCGTAGCTCAAAGGTGAATGACGCGTTTTAATTAATTAATTAAAAAAGTACTTTGGCGTAAAATACTTGGGAAAATATGCGTTGGACAAGCTAAGAGATCTTTTATTTTAATCGCGTAGACTGAAGGCCGTACCTTGCTATGAAATTCAACACAAGTAACAAAGCGTCAAGTTCGACTTAAGAATTAAGAAAAAGTACTTTTGAATAAAATGAATGAGAAATTGTACGTTGGGCAGACTCAGCTATGTTTCGTGTTAATTGCGTTAAAGGCAGTTCCGGGCGGTGCCTTGAAATTAAACATGCAAAATGAAGCGTTCCTTTCGCTCCAAATGTTTGTAGTTATAAAACGACGCCTTTCCGCATGGGGGGTGCATATTTTCGTTCTCCATGTCTTCGCCGAAGGGAGCCGATTTTTTCACTTTTGTTATGGAACATTATATGTTAAAAATAAGAGTGTGTCAATCCTAGATTTGGTATTTTTTTCTTTCTCTTCTCGACTCGGGTGACGCTCATCAGGACCGCAGCTAACTCCAAACTATGTCCTAAGACACAGTATTCTTACAAAAGAAAATTTTAACAAGCGCTCGTTGTATTTACAGAACGTAGAATTATAAAAACACAAAGAAACTGAATTTTCATTCAACAGTCGGTAATCGTGACTAAAAATTGTTCGTTGACTTCAACTGGCATCTCTCATCCAACATAGGAAGTATATGCGTTGTAATAAGATGTACCGTCGATCGACGTCTAATTTCACAATTTTTCTGAGAATATTTATATTTCATTTGAATGGCCATTGAATGGTTATTAAGAGACGTGGCTACGCCCAGTCTCAACAGGTTGCTTCAAAGACACGGGTTCATTTCACTAACTGCTACCCGGGTATGTGTAGGAGTTACATATACGATGTTGATGCAAAACAACATTAACCATTGGACAAATATATGGTTAGTGAAGACTGCGAAAAATGCACTAACACGCTTCATTTCTTTGAGACCTTCTGATAATTTTTATTCAGAGCAACCGCATTTGAGCTTCTCTTTTGAAGATTCTTAAGGTACAAAGACGAATCAATGATCAGCGTCAATTTTCCTTGTAATCTGCAAATCTCATTTACCTGAAAATAGTTTCTCGAAAGAATAAAACTTCAGAAAAAAAGAAATATCATTACTATCAGATGACAAAATATTATGGTAACGTTAATTCTTACTAGTAACAGACATTTCGTTAATTATGTTGTCTAGGCTATCCGGGACGAGCCGCGTCAGTGACATGGTGGCTAACGTTTCAGCCAGCGTATTGTGGCCACAGTACGCTGGCCGAAACATTAGCCACCATGTCACTGACGCGGCTCGTGCCGGATAGCCTAGACAACCCAACCTCCTGCCGTGGAAGCCTACGCAACCATTTCGTTAATTAGTTCACCGGCGACAATGAATAGTTTCATTTCCTCGGCGCCATAGTTTTCCAGCTTTATAACCCCTGTCTGTATGCGTTGTAGTCGGTGGCGTTGTAAGTCAGCGTCCAGAGGCGTGTCTGGGAGCGTGGAAGAGAGACGGGACGGGACGGAGTGGGACGGGTGGGAGCGGGGCGGGACGGAGCGTGGCGGGAGGAGCGTAGTGGACGGAACGGGGCGGGGCGGCGCGGATCGGCGGGGGGCGTGTCGGCGCGGGGCGGAGCGGGGCGCGGCGAGACGGAGACAAGGATTACGCGCAGTAGCTCATGAATCCTTTCTTTCCCACGCTCAGTGCCGTCCGTCGGTGTCTGAGTGTGGCGGGGCCAATTAATTATCGGTAGCACTGGCGAGTTGCCCGGTGTGGCCACCTAACGTGATCCAGCGGCCGCAGGAGGTCCGGGCGTCGATGCAGACAAAACTGAAGACGAAGTAGCCAGCTGCACACTTAGCCATGAAGGTCGCCACCCAAGTGGTGAGAAACGGGTGTTGAAGGGATCGGTTGTGAGAATCCCTCTTAACACCAGCCTTTCGCGGCGGCTGCGAGAATAGAGAAACATAATACTTAAAAGAAACGAAATATAAGAGCTCATACATAATAATACGCACGCTTTATTGGAGAAAAAAACGAAAGTAAAATGTATAATCTCGAACTTTAAAATCTACGAATGTATTATGTTCCTATGTCTGCCAATTGCTTTAAATTTGTAATACTATTGTGAAACTTCATGTTTTTATGTGACACCGAATATCTTCATTTATTTTTGCACGTCTGATTAATTCTGTCTGTAGTGAAAACACACTTAGGTTATTGTTCCGTGGTACCTACACCCATGGCAATTCAGTTCTCGTTGCTAATACGCCGGGACCTTATCTCATAGGTCATCTACAGACTGAATTTGCCAAAATTGGTTACTCTTTGACATTTAGTTTTGTAAATAATTAACGTTAAACTTTGGACTATGCGCTTGTGGTCGTGTATCATGTGCAATTCCAAGTGAGCAAATGGCTTCACCTAGCCACTTCTATGGAAAACGCAATTGGTAACACTATCCGAGAAACCCTGGAAGCGAGCACAAGGCAAATAGCGCATGAGGTCAAAGCAACACAGTCTCTCGTCTGGGGAACAATTCTTGCTGAGTGATTACATTTCCTTTTCCAGCGGGTGCAGCATTTGCGCAGTAGAGACTTACAACGTAGTTTTCAACTTTCTATGCGCAAGTACAAAGACAACCAGGAAATATCATTCTTTGGACAGATGAAGCGTGTTTTACAAGAACTGGAACAATTAATGTGCCCGTTTTGCTTGCGAGGGACGAGGAAATCCCCATTTTGCACGTTGTGTGGCTCACCAAGAGTGATTCTCTGGAAATGTGTCGGTTGACATTGATGAATTTTTCTTCGGTCGTCACTTCTTACCCCAGCATTTAAGAGGCGTTCAGTATATGAATTTTATAACTCAGGTACTACCAGCATTTTTGGAGGTGGAGGTTAATGAAAGATCGCGTTTATGCTATGGATTGTGATGACCTTCGAGCATTGAAAGCGTGGAGGCAGAAATAAAGGTAGCACAACACGACAAAGATGTTCTCGATACGGAGGCCTTGCGGCACAGATGCCTACCTTGCGTTCACGCAGAAGGAGGTAATTTTCGACACTTGTAGAGCACCTTGTTACACAAGGTGAAAGTGCGAATTTGGGCAGTATAGCAAATATGATAAACTATCCTAAATATCCCTTAAATAATAGTTTTTTCTGTCCTTTCATATTCATTAGATAAGTAGACAGTAATAGCAACAGGGAACAATATTTAATGTAATATTTAGGCTTCCTTGACCAATCACAAAACCTTTTTTTTTTTCAAAAAATTGAGCAGGGTTTACACTATTTCCTTTTGCACTCGTGTATAACTTAATGTACAGTATCACCGAGACCTGTATGAGCAACGACGACTGAATCACGCTGTATACATACTTATATATGCGGCTGGCAATCGCCTTTCACCTCTATCTGCCGCACAGGGCTGGGGGCAAAATGGCCTTGAGGAAGGGGTTCCGGGATTTTCAAAACCGGTATGGCACTGAGATTGTGGTTCGCAAATAGACGTTGCGAATGCCCACAACACGTTCAGTAATTCTGATGGCTGTCTTGCTCACCGCCCTTCTCCGCTTTATACTTCCCGCTCCACCTCCACTTCCACTGCTACTTTTAATTCATGAGCCACCGACAACCACTAGACCATACGAGAACATCTGGCCCACTAGCATAGCACCACTAGTTTGATACGAAAAAAAAAAATTAAAAAAAAAAAAAAAAATCAGAAGCGTTAAACAACTAATCCAGTCGTCCCACAAGAAAAAGATGACCTCCTACCACTGACCTAACCTGCGCCGCTGGGCTGAGATAATCCTGCCCGCCCACGGGGTTGGCGTGGCGTGGCGTGGCGTGGCGTGGGGGAAGGGGGACATTATATTTTTCCAAATGTCCCCTTCCAATGCTCTTATTCGTCCGTTTTGATTCGGTTAACATGCCGCCATCGCGCTGTAGCCCCACATTTTTAAAAAAATCTTTCCGGAAACTTGTAAAAAAATTCAAAAAATGAGTTTTGGCATATTGTTTTTGAAAAAAAATCTCAAAATACGGAAAGAGTACTTGAAGTAAGTATATCCACTTACACAAATTCTAGCTTGATATTCTCATGCATGCACGTGTTTATCATACATACCTCTTCCGACAACCTATGTTTTCGAATGCACACGAAAGAGTTCGCTCCGGTTCGCTGTGGCCATTTTCGTGGCGAGAATACTTAAATTTTAATCTTCATTCCTGGAAATTATTTTGCTGTTGATGTGAGCGATGACTCTCCTGAGCTGTCATCTTCAGTTACAAAAAAACCCATCATCCGTAGAGTAGGAGAACCGCAAAAGGTCGAAGGAATAAAACAGTGTTTGCCAACTGGAGATAAAAAACGTCAGGGCGACCTTCGCCTCCGTGAGCAGGAGCTCGGAGAAGCAGTGCGAGCAAAGAGTGACAGGAGGCATCGACAAACTGCGGTTGTGTAGAGAGCACAAGACTCCAACCGCCTTTTCTTCCAGAAAGACTTTAAGTAAATTACGTTTTAAAAAAATCCTAAAAAATGTCGTCGTGTGTCATTCTCATGAACGAAACTAAATGTAGTTCTACAAAAAAGTTGTAAAGTATGTTATCGTTGTTCGGGTAAAAGTATTTGTTTGAAAATCGAACGGCAACTCTGACTTTTTTCTCTTTTTCTCTTAAATATTTATCATGCCCTTGAAAGCTTCTGTTATCAAAGACTTAAGTGTTTGTTAAACAAACCGGAAATATTAATGAAATTTTATCTCTTAGAAACAAAAAGAGTGCATTTATCACCCATCAAAGAAATTGTTATTAGTGTTATTTTAAGTATAAATATGAAAGAAAATTCCATGACTTCTTAAATAGAAGTTTCTGATAATTCGGTATTTCTTGTACAAACTTGGATTAATGTTCAATTTTATTATATTTTTACATTTTAAATTAATATTAACGTTCGTTATATTAAAGTCAACCACATTCCCCAGCTGAGCGCCTTGGCATCTGATTACCACGTTGAAAATATGGACCGAAAGGAAGAAGCCATTGGAATATTTTTAGATCTTTCGAAAGCTTTTGACGTTACTGACTACAACACCTTGCTATCTACTCTAAAATTACTTTCTTATGGAATTCGTGGTATTGCTGTAGATTGGACAACATCGTACCTTAAACATGGATCTCAAAGAGTAGTAACTGTCACGAAAAGACATTATCTTTCTACTACCTTACCAATTGAATACGGGGTCCCGCCTGGTTCGATCTTACGTCTTATCTTCTTTCTGTTATACATAAAAGATATGCCCTCGTCTATTAAAAACGGAAGAACAATTCTGTTTATCGATGGCATGAATGTTCATTGCAAAAAAGAAACAATAAATAGTACTATTTCAGAAGTTTTAAATTGATTTTGAAATAACAAAAAAATAGTTAACGAAGGAAAAACAATTTTAATGCCTTTTTTTAAATTTTCAATCAGCAATCGCATGTTCCATTGAAAATGAACAATATGTTAAGGTAACAATATTTCTAGGTCTCTCAATTCAGTCAAACCTCAAATAGAATCTACATATAACATTATTAAACAATCAATTAAGTTTATTATGTTACGCATTCAGAATTCTTTCAAATTCTGTCAGCCTTCATGAAGCTCGTTGCGTGTATTTTGCAAATGTGCATTCCCGCCTGAGATATGGCATAATATTTTGCGGAAGCTCAGACCTTTAGATTGCGAAAAAAATTATTAAAATAATGATAATTGCCATCCGCATAATCTCTGCAAATCTCTCTTCATTGAGCCTGGAATCTTACTGTTGCCTTGTTTATTTATTTACGAATCTGTAATATGTATCAATACTGACTTAAAGGTGGGAAAATATTTTCATGCCAATCAATTGTTGATACCAGACAACATCCTTTATTTATCATTCTTAAATAAGAAAAGGTATCTACATCAGCGATCTAATTAACATGTATGTTACTTTACAATGCATTGCCAGGGGATATTAAACAATTAAAGTCGGTACACAAATTGAAGTTAAAAGTAAAATTTTTTTGCTGCGTAACTGGTTTTATACAATTAAATACTATACTGATCATCAAAAATAAAACTAATGTTTATTTTAACAAAACAGTGATATATAATGAATTAGTTTACATTTGTATTGTATATTTTCTAAAGGACTTAATATGCTTGTATGTAACAAGTCGTGTACTTCTGCTTCTGGCTCAATGACAAATCTCGATCAGGTTTTTGTTCAGTTTTTCTGATCCATTGAGCAAATGCAGAGATGGCCCCTTGTTTTGCTTCTGGATGTAAATGTAGATTCGCTATGCGCACATTTTGTTGAACTCTCCTTTTGCTTGGAGTGGTAGGTAGAGGTAAGAGGGAGTTACAATTTTGTTACCAATGCAGAAAAATCAAATCTGCAGTTTGTTTACCATTGCAAATAAGCTTTCTATAACTCCGGAACGAAAATGGCTAGTTTTTCAAATGTTGCTAATCTCGCGCTTATTATGAACTTTATTTTTCTCTATTATTTTTTCCTTTTTAACTTTTACTCATCTTTCAACTATTTATAGTTAAAGTAATAGGAAGGAATTCTGGAACTGGAGAAAACTTGCTCTTCTATCCCATACGTCACACTTTTTACTGCTTTTTTACTAAATAAATCTAAATCTAAAATTTCGAGATAAATGTCTGTGTTTTAACAATCAAGATATTTTGACGATTTCCAGTCCCTTGATAATAAATATTACCTTCTTTTTCTTATTCTTTATGTTCTCATGGAGTTCTGGTTCTGGTATTTCTTGAGTTCCGAATGGGAAAAGTAACACAGCACTGGCATTAATTAAGATGCCCCTATTTACCTCTAGGGTGCATATCAAATGAGCATTGAGAAAATAATAACGCTGTTAATAATCATATTAATCAAAAGATAATTATTAAGGTGTTGCCTAAATAACGTGCAGTAATTGTGCTATTAAAAAATTGATGCTCTCTAATGTGATGTTCTATTAATGAACTGATACAGTTCAACATGTCTATTGGAATGATCAAAATTCATTCCTCTGTTCTAGCAGGTCAAAGAAAAGATGTGATTACTGGAACAAGTAACTTCTTTCATTATTTTGGGTTTTTGTACGTTTAACTCAAGTATGTAAAGTAGTGAAAACTTTTTCACAATTCCTACACATTTGTTTTCAAACACTTCTTTTATCTTAATTAATGCTAGTAAAGAAGAGAAAAACACTTTTGCAGAAACATTTTATTAAGATATTTAAATAAATTGGAAATTAACTTGAAATCAAACATATAGGAAGGTAAAGGAAGGGTAGGCAGAAGTAATATAAGGCATAAATTAATCCTTCAAGTCTATAGCATGTAAATATATATTTGAACTATAAGTAACAAAAATACTTGTTGTTAATCGACTGCTTAAAGCCTGGCGTTAACTCGAGCTCCAGAATCTCAGCCGAATTTGATACCCACTTTCGGAACGAAGGCGCCAAAAACCTGTGAACAAAAGACTTCCGTAAATTGATCGCACATCTAGCGTTTCTCTAATTTCTCTATATTTAATTTTCATTTCCTTCGCTAATAAATGAACCGAAAATTGTTCATTCACAAAGGTTACCCGAAAAGTCTTATTAACATTGACACAGAATTGTTAAAAAGAATACCAGATAATAAATGGTGAGAGTCAATTTTCCGCCTCTCTTCCGAATTTTACAGTCGTTCTTTTAAGATAAAAATGTTACAATATATATGATGGAATGTTTTTACACGAATTTCCAAAACAATGGATTTTTACAAAACACATGATCTGATTATAATATTTCCAGGGAATAATTTAAGTAAGAATTTTTCTTAAGATGGTATAAAACTAATACATAAGGTGTGTACATAAATTGCAAAACGCCACGCTGATTTTTACCATTTCCAGATGTTAGTGAAGCAAGAGGCCCAAAAAATCAGGCATAGGAATTGATAGCTAAAAGGACGTATCTTGCAATGATTAATAGGGATTAGTTAAATTATCCACAATTAAACGGAATTCTTCTACCAGGTCATTTTTATTGCAATTTTTTTGTGTCCAATGAAGAAAGAAAATTAATTTTTGTTATATAAATTGGTAAACATGCACTTAGCCCCTTAACAACCAATCACCTAAACATTGCTTTAAGAGCGTGTCCATAGCAACGGCCATTAAAATGCTCGAGTCCCTTAAAAATAATTTTGAGGACTTGCGGGTTTAGATTTTAACAGGGCTCATAAAGTTTGAACCAAATATAACGACACAAAACAGTTTTCGAGATTAATTTAAACAAAAAATTTTACAATTATTTCGGTACCGATATATTGAAATTAGTGTGGTAGAATAATCTCTTCGTTAATGCCTCGAACATCCCCTTCCGTTCGCCAATCACAATATAAATCGAAAGCTTTCTCATAAGCGGTTACAGATTTAGAAGGCATCAAACTAGAGCTTGCAGCTTCTTCTTTCTCCAGAATACAATCTGGGTCGAAAATATCTTCTGATACTTCGTAATTCCTGGACATTTGTTCTCAATCAGCTTGCATTGGCAGAAAAAGCATTCATTTATTTGATCACAAACAAAGCATCCAATACCATCAACCCTTGCTAAAGAAAATTGAGAGTAATGCCAATTCTTAACTCATGCATGTGATAAAATATTATTTTGAATCAGCGATAAACTAGAAATAACAAAAATCAATGTATGTAACTCTACCTCTATTAGTCTTTAAGAAGTCATCCGGAAGATTAACTACTCGGCTTTGCTATCGCTCCGTATCGCAGTTAACCTTCCGGCTTCGTTCTTAAAGAATCATTTAGGGGACTCGTGACATAAATAACTATTAAATAAATTGATTTGTAAAATTCTTAAACAAATGCAATCAATAAGAAAATTTAAATATTTCGAGTGGGAATTCTTTGTTTCTTATTATTTTTTCAAAGTATTACATGCTTTATTTTCCGCCCAGAAAATAGATCGTTGCTTGAAAAACAATCGTAACGAAAACTACAAATAATATCAGCACAAATTGAAATAATTGTTTAAGGAGAAAAAAATGCGATACATAATATCCTAAAATACTTTTACACTCATACAGAATGTATACTTACGATGGAAAAATTAATCTAGCAATGTCATAAGTAGTTCAATTGTAATGAATAACAATTCGCATAAAAGAGTTTTCCGTAATCAGTAAAAACGAGTGGTGCTACTGAATGGCAAGTACTGGTTAGTTTTCGAATTTCTTTGAACGTGACTAGTTTTTCAGTTTTGCCTCACTTCCCAAATTTCGCCGCACAAACTACATTTTTTCTCAATTTTTTGGTCCCCTAATGATAGACCTGAAATATGACTTAGAGAATAATATGGAAGAGTAACTGCTCGTTTATATGAACATTGTCGTGGAAAAGGGTTTAGTTGTTTTTGGAAACTGCCGTTTAAGCGTTTTATAAATTCAACATGTGAAGGTATTTTTTTATATAAAAATTTTGAGTTTTCGAGAAACTTTATGAGGCAATATTTGCAATGAATGTTGTCATTGTTATCAGCATTTGCAATTAATGTTGTTGAATGAATGTTGCATAAATGAAACAATGTTTACAAATTGCTGGTATTGTAAATATGAACGTCAGGAGAGAGATGCCAAAAAATTACATTTGTGTATTTTTTAAAAAAAAACGACAACAAAGAATTTAGCATAATGAAGTTTTTGTCATCTTATACAGATTAACGAAAAAAACTGAAACCGCTTTAGATAAATTATTTTTGGTATTTTTTAATATTTTCCATTTTTTACTAAAAATTGCATGAAAACTACTCAAATTTTCCAAAAAAAAGGGCTTGGCATTAACGGAAGAACTACTTACGGAGAAGAAATTTCATTTGAAAAAAAATCTCTACTTTCAATATTGTAGTTCGAGAAAGAAGAACATTCGGTACAAACAATGAAAATCTATCCTATGCCATCTTAATGTACTTATCTCAATGTATGTATTTAATGTATTTGTCCAAAAAAACAACAAGAAATAAAAAAGAATTGGTGTCCCAAACGCTTCAAATAAAGTACCCACGAAATTTACAGAAAGTTTTTGAGAATTGCGAGTCGAGTCGCTCCAGATGGAACTAGAAAGGAAGGACGAGCAGGGAGAACGGACGGACGTTTGCCGTCAACCAATTTTTCGGTATCAAAGACACACATTGAGAATTCTGACCACACAACACCTAAAAGCAAGTAATTTAATTCCGAATAGAACTAGATTTTTCCGCTTTTTCAGTACAATACGAGTTTTTACAATACGCGTATTTCTGTCGAAATATCTCCGCATTTGCTGCGGCATTACATAACGATCTCTATACAATGTACAAGTATATACATACGTATACGTGAAAGAAAAAATGGAGCCACTAATCGAAATTAGTCTTTACTTCAGTGCCACCGTTTTTCTTAGTGGCGTTCGCCCGAGTAACGATGAAGCATTTGATTGAACACCTCGATGCAAATAATACTTTGTGTTAAGCTTTATAGATCCAGTGAAGACTGAAAGGGCCTGTGGACCGGAAGAGTGATTGCATCCATCAACGACAATCGTTGCTGTACCTTGCCGGCGGTGGAGACAGCAGATTGCACGCCAGTGCCGATGTCCTGCGCTGCCTTCAGCCCGGTCTGCACGCCGGTCTCAATGCCAGTCTGCACGCCAGTGCCGAAGTCCTGCGCTGCCTTCAGCCCGGTCTGCACGCCGGTCTGCACCTGCTGGGCCACGTCGCTCGCCACCTGCTGCGCGGCCTGTGCGGCCGCCTGCGCAGCAGCCAGCTTCGCCTGCAGGGCCGTCTGCGCGGCGTTGACGCCCGCCTCCACTGCCGTGAGGGCGCCCTGCTGCAGCTGCTGCGCCACGTCCGACACCGCCTGCGACGCCACCTGCCCGGCCTGCACTGCCGCTTGCAGCTCGGCCACCTTGACCCCGACCACGCCCTTGGCCAGGCCCTCCGCCATCTCAGCGGCCGAGTCGGCGAGCGCGTTGCCCTGCGCGATGGCGTCCTGCGCCGCCTTCTGCGCCGCCGCCAGCGCCTCCTGCCCGAGGGCGGAGGCGTTCGCCTGCAGCTGCACCGCCAGCTGCTGCCCTGCGTCCGCCAGCGCCTGGCCCTGCGCCGCCAGCTGCTCCACGGCCTGGGCGTCGGCGGACGAGGACACGCCCACCGACGCTGCCTGCACCGCCTGGCACATTACACCTCAGCTATGCATCACACACGTCACACGACTCGTAACTTGCAATGGAAAATATTTCCATGTTCGTTTTTGCTTTTGCCTACTGAACAGTGTACAATAACAGATTAAAGAAAATGCAGTCCTTTAAATACTACACAATGAAACATTACAAATGATATACTATATCATTACAAATAACCTTTTCGATTTTGCGGGCGGGCATTATCAAAGATTGATAATGTATTTGTAGAAATCAAAAATCTATGTTTCAGTATATTTTGTAAAATAATTTTGTTTTAAAAGTATACTAGAAAATACCGTATTATTGGTGAACACTGAAATACAGAAAAATACCAAGTAGTAAATATATTCCGAATACTGAACTCTCTATCCGCGACGAGGTAAATGTACCAAAAATGTATTTTGCTCGTTCCTAGTTATCGGCTTTCGCATCAAATGTATTCGCGTGTTCTGCTCCAAGAGTGAATTTTCTGTCGTTGCGATCTCTGACTGCCTGACCCTGTCGTCATGCGTAGTGAAGGGACGCTGTCTGTCAACTCACCGCGGCAGCGCACAGAGCGACGGCGAAGGAGAAGACCATCTTTGGGGCCATGGCTGCTAGTGGTATACCGGTGGGATTGCGGTGCCTGCTTATAAGCAGCTTTGTGGGCGTACCCTCCCCCCCCCCTCGCCTACGCTGGATTAACACTCGCGCTCCTTCTATGGCCATTGGATGAACTGGTGCGGGAGCGATAGCCTTGACTAACGGAATAAGGAAACATTAAAAGTAATATCGAAGTTGCAAACACAATTCTGGGTATCGAACATATTATTTGAAGGGAGCTAAATTTCTATCGCTTTGACGATTTTTTTGGTAATTTAAATATGCGAGCAGTTTTGAGTAGTTGTTTAGTAATTTAAATATGCGTGTAGTTTTGAAATGGAAATATCAGTCTTTATAGTATTTATTTCTCCGTTATTTACCTTTTTCACAAAATGAATTTGCAAAGATTTTAATGTAGTTAAATAGTTAATATAATAAAGTGAAAATACAATTAAAGAGTTGGATTACATCTGCACTATATTTGCATTATGAGAAATATGCATTTAAAGTAATATATTCGAATACGTCTTTTTCCTTATTAGTTGTAATTTCAGAATGTGTGTAAACTACAGATATATACAATTTATTTTATTGGTTTTCTCTTTTTTAATATTAATTTTTTTAAATTATTGTTTTCTCGTCCTTACATTGTAAAAAGATAACGTATTGAAATCTTGCGCCGGGAATAAATAAATTTTCGTCCTAAAAACGCTTATTGCCGAGCCCTAATAACAAAGAACTGGTTTCGCTCTACTTTTCGAATTATCGAAAATTTTCAATTTTATAAAAGCGAAAAAGTATGTGCTCGCGAGGCAGAACTAGTTTAAAAATACCGTAACTTATGTTCGAAAGATAAGCTATCTTCATGACGCCGAATAAGGATATCCATGTTATTGTAACTTTTGACCGTGAAAGTCGAGAACTTTAGTCGTGGCGTGCATAAAATATGTAAATATAGATAATACAAAAATAACGAAATAAGGTCCCAGCTATTATCATAAATTGACCAGCAATGTGGGTAATTAACTGACGGTCGTATGTTTCTCGATACAACACCATCTGGATGTGCATGATTAACACAAATTACCCACGCAAAACGTTTCATACAGCTGTTTGGCTTTTACAGTTATTCCGTACGTGGCCTTGTACAGTTTCACATTTGTTCTTCCACTTCAATGACTGCGAGACAGCTCTGGATCTAAATTCAATCGCCTAACGGCCACGCCCGTAGAAGGCAATGCGATGCGATGTGGGTGTGCCAGTCGCATCTGCGTGATGCGCGGGGGCGGCGACCCAGAGAATAAGCACCGCTCCACTTAAAAGCGGACGCAGCGCCCCTGCCGTCACTCGTCAGCCGCCACAGCCCCTCGTCGCCACTCGCAGCCATGGCCCCCAAGATCGTCCTCGTCCTCGCTGTTGCCCTCAGCGCCGCCGCGGTGAGTGAACCAGGATGCATGGCTTAGGGCGCCCTTGAAGTCGTGCCCTATGACGTTTCTCATATTTTATACTGCATAACTTCGGACATATTAGAAGCCATATTTTTAGTAAAGTGGGCTAAGTTGTAACACCTACGATGCAAATATGATTCTAAAGATGTTTCTTTTATTTGCAATGAAATACTCCAAAGGTTCGACCAACCTGGTTCTCGGAAATTCTTTTTTAAAAGCCCAATTAAACTTGGATATTTGAGTCTAGATGTTAAGGATCACGCTCGCATGTTGTATTTCTAGCGTCTTACGTGTTATGTGGTGTGGACTGAACTGAAAAAAAAAGTTTGAATCCTAAGACAAAAGCTGGGCAAACCTCTAATACTTTGCTCTTGATCACATTTTAGTCTTTCTCGCCTTGCAATACTTGTTCAGTGCACGAGTTATGTTTACAAATATGTACGCTAAATTTTTAAATTCTTCATTGTATATACAATGTAGGCTTTTACGGCCGGTTTCAACATCAAAATCAGTTGTTTCCGGGCTTGAAGGCCGTGGTCCAATGGAAACTTGTCCATACGTTTCGCCTGCAACTGTGGCAGGCATCCTCAGTGGCGTTGCTGGCGCGCCCCAATCAGACGCGAGCGCGCGAATCTCGCCTTTCACTATGAATACAGGCCCCAGAGCCGCGGGAGCGTCAGTCAACGCGGCGCTGCCAACTAGGACACTTCGCCCCCGCCAGCAACGCCACTGAGGATGGCTGCCACAGTTGCAGGCGAAACGTATGGACAAGTTTCCATTGGACCACGGCCTTCAAGCCCGGAAACAACTGATTTTGATGTCTTCATTGTATATTTTCTTCAGTTAAGGCAAAAACGTCGATGTATCATATTCATTGTGAATGAGTATGATGTTCACTGAACATTGTAAAACAAGATCTACATCACCTTACTTCCAAATGCGTTTCCTTTCGGAAAGCTGACGTGCAAATTTTTGAAAGTACTATTCTCTCCATTTTGAGCCACTTTTGGCAAACATTGTTGAGTATTAATATATATATTAAGGAAATATTCAGATGTGGGATATCCACCTTCTACTAAAATATGAGTATTCCGTGCGTTGTATAAATATGATATTGGCAAATACTGTAACAATTAATTTATAAATGTATTCTTCATGTTAAGTTCTTTACAAATATAAAAGATTTATAAATGGCAGGCGCCCTAGATACAGTGTGAATTTTCATTTACAATTACACAGCTTCGACAAATTCAATTGGTGGGTACCCATACTGGTAAAACACTAAATTAAAATGTGTATGTATAATTCATTGTAAAATCATACTTTAGGCAGGACTATATTTTCTAATTTGTAAACTGTCATAGTTCAGTAGGCAAAAGAAAAACGAACATGGAAATATTTTCCGTTGTAAGTTACGAGCCTTGTGACGTGTGTGATGCATAGCTGAGGTGTAATGTGCCAGGCGGTGCAGGCAGCGTCGGTGGGCGTGTCCTCGTCCGCCGACGCCCAGGCCGTGGAGCAGCTGGCGGCGCAGGGCCAGGCGCTGGCGGACGCAGGGCAGCAGCTGGCGGCGCAGCTGCAGGCGAACGCCTCCGCCCTCGGGCAGGAGGCGCTGGCGGCGGCGCAGAAGGCGGCGCAGGACGCCATCGCGCAGGGCAACGCCCTCGCCGACTCGGCCGCTGAGATGGCGGAGGGCCTGGCCAAGGGCGTGGTCGGGGTCAAGGTGGCCGAGCTGCAAGCGGCAGTGCAGGCCGGGCAGGTGGCGTCGCAGGCGGTGTCGGACGTGGCGCAGCAGCTGCAGCAGGGCGCCCTCACGGCAGTGGAGGCGGGCGTCAACGCCGCGCAGACGGCCCTGCAGGCGAAGCTGGCTGCTGCGCAGGCGGCCGCACAGGCCGCGCAGCAGGTGGCGAGCGACGTGGCCCAGCAGGTGCAGACCGGCGTGCAGACCGGGCTGAAGGCCGCGCAGGACATTGGCTCTGGCATTCAGACTGGTATTCAGACTGGCGTGCAGACCGGACTGAAGGCAGCACAGGACATTGGCACTGGCGTGCAGACTGGCATTCAGACTGGCGTGCAGACCGGGCTGAAGGTGGCGGAGGACATTGGCACAGGCGTGCAATCCGCTGTTTCCACCGCCGGCAAGGTACAGCAACGCTTCATGCTCGGCGAAGAATATTATGCACTCTCATAACATTGACGTAGATTAAACGACGGCATCTACGTACCTCTGCTGTGTGAAGAATGAAATGTACTTTGAATTATACCTAAACGCTGGAAAAGTATTATTAAGTAGTATTAAAAAACTTGTTTTGTATTTATACTCTTAGTCAAAAATAACGCATATTGCTAACATTTACTTTTGAAATTATTTAATAGAATATCTTTAAGGAGCATTTAAAGTGTCTTTTCTTTACTTTTCCGATATCGATATTTCCCTAAATTTAATTATATAAAGTAAAACTTCCATATTACATAAAATTCACATATATATCAAACCAAAGGACAAGGAAACTTGAGAGATTGCGACGATGGAATTGATATATGAAGTATTTATTTTCAGGTTTTCGGGGCCTTCGTCCCGAAAGTCAACTTTCATTTCGGCTAATCATCGCCCTGGATGTCTCGGGGAACTGTATTAGAAGTTGCGTACCTAGCAATAATGCTAAATATGAATGTGTAATTTTTGGCATTTTACAATTATGTAATCTCTATGTATGAATTCTATTTTTGTCACTATTTATTTGTTCAATGTATTACGTATTCTGAAATACATTATATTTTAATGTTGCACAATTAATGTGTTTTCATATTTGTGTCTCGCCGTGTTTGTTGTATTTCTGGTACAAATTTTATAGCCCAAGCACAAGGAGTACTGACTCTTGAAGTCATCGTTCATCGAATAATGAATATTGCCAAATTTCTTACGAAGAGTTCCAATTTTTCTCTCTTATTATTTTGGGCAGATGGTAAATTCCGTGAATTATGACATATTTTGATGTGTTTTTGAGATTTTTTTAAAACAATTACTCTAGTGTATATAAAAAAATATCACTCACATATGTTATGTTTTGTTTAGAACAAACGGTTTAAATTTTGTAGAAACTTATTATGCTAATGTTGTTCCAATTTCATTTGAAACTACACGAAAACAACGAATATATAAAAAACGTGTACCTGACTAATTTGTGATTTAAATGTGGTGAAGAAATTTCACATGAAGAAAAAAATGTTTATTAAATACAAATTTTATACACACTTAAAAAAATACAAATTATGCATAATTAAGGTTCACCACAACGATGAATGTATAATTTCTTTTTACTCTGAAACTATGACGTGTAAAATCTGGTCAGTTAATACAAATAAATTGAAAGAATACTTTGAGAACAAATCACTATCTTCAATATTGTAGTTAGTGCAAATTTTACACCCTGGACAAATCTCAAACTCCTAAAATTTTTGAATATTTCAAGTTGATAATGAAATACGATATTTGCCCACTTTTTAAGTGAATTTTTTTCCTTTCTAGAAGAAATGTAATGAACAAATTTGAAGTGTTTTCTGAGAAGATTTTGAAAACAAATTTCGGGGTTTCTTGTAAAGTACCAACAATATTTAAAGAATATTTTTGAAAATTGTAGATTTTTGCGCCTGTTTAGACAGACTGGGGTTATTTAATTTGGTCAAATTCCTTCGAATAGTTTAAGCACTAGTGTTGTTCGTAGGAGGACGGTCGTTCTGAAAAGTTTTTCCTATATATAAGGAACCACGAAACGTGAGACTCGCGACCGTGCGTAAACACGACTCTAATCTAAAGGTATCTGGTCCGGCAACTAATATTCTTTTCTTTCTTCTTTTTCTGAATAATTTTTTGCCATCCGTAGAATATTTTATCAATGACGAAGTACATGAGAATGGTTCCAAAGATGGTCGTAATATTGCTTTCCACTCTTTTATGCTGTCCTTTCTACATGCGTTGCGGTCGTATTTGACTGCGTGAAGCCATGACGTATATAGGAGGTGTTTGCGGGCAATGGTGCGTTACTTATCGGGCTATATTCGGTACAAAGAGTCAATATAATCATATTATGCAATCCAAAGTTTTGCCGCTACCACTCATTAATAATTCTTTTATTCAGAGCATTACTGTGTGAAGCACACAGTCAGTTGTGTTACATGCCTCCCCCATTCAGTGAGTTTACTAGAATGTAATAAATAATTATTTCTCTGCTCTCCGCTGAAAATATCAGGCATTTATATTCCGCATGATGTATTTTCCTTTTGTCTCTTCGTTATTGTTATGGTTTTGTGTTTTACATTTTTAGCATACATTCCAATTTCGCTTCTTAATAATTGGGCACTCAGTTCAATTTATAATTAACTGTATTCAAAAATCGAACATTATACACATTTATTCTTACTTGTATTTTTGGTAATTAGGGGAAATTGACGTAAAAAGTGAATAAATTGAAGTTTGTATTTCATTGCAGTTGGCACAAGCGACGCGTTTTTTATACTAATTTCTTTTTTGAAGAAATTATTACTGAATATCAGTTGCATTAATTAATATTGCAAGACGTTTGCTTTTAGGGTTTACACGCTTGCAGCTCAAGAGAAAATAAGAATGTATTATCTAAGAATTTATAATATTACTGATAAACTTCTGAGCAAGTTACTGTTCGCAACATTACATTGAGATAAAGAGTATATTAATAACTAATGGTTCTCTAATATAAAAAATGCTGCTGAACCAAACCACACAAAACGGTTTTCCCGAAAAGCACGCTACTCAACAACAAGAAATAAAAATACTTTCGTAAGACCCTGAAACCCGACACCCGACTTTCGAAACAACTAAAACCCAACTTTTCCGTTGTTCCTGGACATCTCACGTTACCCATTGACACTTCGCTCATGGTATACGACAGCAGTAGTTGTCTTCCAATTTCTGGGTGCATATATCTTGCAAATAATGACCAATAACAAAAACCTTTTTTTTTCAAAATTTTGGAAGGGGCTTACACTATTTCCTTTTGCACTCGGAAATAACTTAGTTTCCTCTAACATCGAGATCTGTATATGCAACGAGAACTGAATCACCCTGTATACTTACTCGTATATTGCCTTTCACCTCCATCCGCCACACAGGGCTGGGGGCAAAATGGTCTTGAGAAAGGGGTTCTGGGGTTGTCAAAACCGGTACGGCACTGAGATAGTGGTTCGCAAATAGACGTTGCGAATACCCACAACAAGTTTACTAATACCGATTGGCTGTCTTGCTCGCCGCCCTTCTCCGCTTTATACTTCCCGCTCCACATCCACTTCCGCTGCCACCGACAACCACTAGATCATACGAGAACATCTGCCCTGGTTATAGCACCACTAGTTTGATATGCAAAAAAAGTAATAATAAAAAATGAAAAATGAGAAGCGTTAAACAACTAACCCAGCCGTCCCACAAGAGAAAAGAAGCCCTCCTACCACTGACCTACCCTGCGCCGCTGGGCTGAGATAATTCTGCTCGCACACGTGGTTGGCGTGGCGTGGGGAAAGGGGACATTATATTTTTCAAAATTTCACCTTCCGACGCGCTTATTCATCCGTTTTGATTCGGTTAACATGCCGCCATCGCGCTGTAACCCCACATTTTTAAAAAATTTCTATCTAGAATCTTGAGTTCTGAGATCTTGATTTTTGAAAATAAGGGCTTCACCGCGTGATTTCTATATTCAAACGAGTCGCATGCCGTTTACAGATCTAAAATCAGTCTATTTGTTCAGACGTTATCAGTATTTTTTGTTTGTTTTGGTGCTGCCACGTGGTGGTGACAACTCGAACTAGTGTACATTTAGCCTAAGGAAAGATCATCGAAGGGGTAGACGTCGAATCCGCCGGCTGTTGGAGGGAGCACGTGAGGTCAAACCTTAAGGCGCGCCTGAGCCATCGCCACCAATGGAAGGCCACAGCTGCCCCTCGGGATGCGATTGGACGCCGCCCCAAGGGTCACGCTTCGACTACCGACGGGGGTAACCCTTACCCCTTCCACCGACATTTTTTTTGTTTATTAATTCCTTTTATATTTCCATCTAATAATAATATTTATGAGGCTACAATTGGCTGGTCAAGTGGTGTCCGTAAGTCTACCGCTTATTAGTTACCCACACATCTACAGTTTCAACATGAAAACCAATGTAGAAAATACAACACATTAAAGGAAACTACAACTACTAAAGTATCAAAATACAGTACAGTGCAAGAGCTCAACTTACTATACTTACCCAAAGTACAGCAAGAGTACTTGGAGTAAGTATATCCACTTACACAAACTCTAGCTTTATATTCTCATGCATGCACGTGTTTATCATACATACTTCCGACAACCGATGTTTTCGAATGCCGACGAAAGAGTTCGCTCCGGTTCACGGGCCATTTTTGTTGCGAGAACACTTAAGTTTTAATTTTCATTCCTGGAAATTATTTTGCTGTTGGTGTGAGCGATGACTCTCCTGTGCTGTCATCTTCTGTTACAAAAAAAGCATCACCCGTAGAGTAGGAGAACAGCAAGAGGTCGAGGGAATAAAACAGTGTTTGCCAACTGGAGAAAAAGACGTCAGGGCGTGAACAGGTGCTCGGAGAAGCAGTGCGAGCGAAGACTGACAGGAGGCATCGACAAATCGACAAACTGCGGTTGTGTAGAGAGCACAACACTCCGACCGCCTTTACCTCCAGAAAAACTTCAAGTAAATTACGTTTTAAAAAATCCTAAAAAAATGTCTTCGTGTGTTAAATACATTATTCTCATGAACTAAACTAAATGTAGTTCTACAAAAAAGTTGTAAACTATGTAATCGTTGTTCGGGTAAAAGTATTTGTTTGAAAATCGAACGGCAACTCTTCACTTTTTTCTCTTTTTCTCTTAAATATTTATCATGCCCTTGAAAGCTTCTATTATCAAAGACCTAAGTGTTTGTTAAACCGGAAATATTAATGAAATTTTTTCTCTTAAAAACAAAAATTGTGTATTTATCATCCATCAAATAAATGGTTATTAATGTTATTTCAAGTATAAATATGAAAGGAAATTCCATGACTCCTTTCGTAGAAGTTTCTGATAATTCGGTATTTATTGTACGAACATGGTTTAATGTTGAATTTCGTTATATTTTTGCAGTTTAACTTAATATTAATGTTCATTATATTAAAGACAACCACTTTCCCCAATTGAGCTCCATGGCTTCTGGGGAACACGTTGAAAAAATGGACCGAAATGAAGAAGGTATTGGAAAATTTTTAGATCTTTCGAAAGCTTGTGACGTTACGAACTATAACATCTTGCTATCTACTCTAAAATTACTTTCTATGGAATTCGTGGAATTACCATATATTGAATAACATTGTACCTTAAACACTGATCTCAAAGAGTAGTAATATCGTACTGGTACGAAAGGACATTACCTTTCTAATTCCTTAGCAATTGAATACGGGGTCCTGCATGGTTCGATCTTAGGTCTTATCTCCTTTCTGTTATACATAAAAGATATGCCCTCGTCTATTAAAAACGGAAGAACAATTCTGTTTATCGATGGCACGAATGTTCATTGCAAAAAAAATAAAAAAATAGTACTATTTCATGAGTTTTAAATTGATTTTGTAATAACAAATTAATAGTTTACGAAGGAAAAACAATTTTAATGCATTTTTCCATTTCAAATCAGCAATCGCATGTTCCATTGAAAATGAACAATATGCAATTAGCTGATGTTAAGGTAACAATATTTCTAGGTCTCTCAATTCAGTCAAACCTCAGACAGAATTTACATATAACATTATTAAACAATAAATTAATTTCATTATGTTACGCATTCAGAATTCTTTCAAATTCTGTCAGCCTCGCTTCGTGCAGCTTGTTGCGTGTATTTTGAAAATGTGCATTCCCGCCTGAGATATGGCGTAATATTGTGTGGAAGCTCATCTTGTAGTAGCTCACCTTTAGATTGCGAAATAAAATTATTAGAATAATGAAAAATGCCATCCGCATAATCCCCGCAAGTCTCTTTTCATTGAGCCTGGAATCTGACCGTTGCCTTGCCTATTTATTTACGAATCTGTAATATTTATCAAAACTGACTGACTTAAAGGTGGGAACATATTTTCATGCCAATAAATTGTTGATACCAGACAACATTCTTTATTTATCATTCTTAAATAATAGAAGGTATCTACATCACCAGCGATTTAATTAACGTGAATGTTACTTTACAATGCATTGCAAGGGGGTATTAAACAAATGAAGTCGGTACACAAATTTAAGTTAAAACTAAAATATTTTCTGCTGCGTAACTGATTTTATACAATTAAATACTATATTGATCATCAAAAATAAAAATGTTTATTTTAACAAAACAGTGATATATAATGAATTAGTTTACATTTGTATTGTATATTTTTTTTAAAGACTTAATATGCTTGTATGTAACAAATCGTGTACTTCTGCTTCCGGATCAATGACAAATCTCGATCAGGTTTTTCTCCAGTTTCCCTGATCCAGTGAACAAATGCTGAAATGGCCC
This sequence comes from Gryllus longicercus, assembly GCA_038098605.1. Taxonomy (NCBI): domain Eukaryota; kingdom Metazoa; phylum Arthropoda; class Insecta; order Orthoptera; family Gryllidae; genus Gryllus; species Gryllus longicercus. The sequence goes on along the minus strand of JAZDUA010000298.1, from coordinate 1,470,356 downwards.
CTTGTTTTGCTTCTGGACGTAAATGTAGATTCGCTATGCGCACGTTTTGTTGAACTCTCCTTTTGCTTGGAGTGGTAGGTAGAGGTAAGAGGGAGTTACAATTTTGTTAGCAATGCAGAAACATCAAATCTGCAGTTTGTTTACCATTGCAAATAAGCTATCTATATGTCCGGGACGAAAATGTCTAGTTTTTCAAATGTTGCTAATCTCGTGCTTATTTCCAATTTTATTTTTATCTATTGTTTTGTTCTTTTTAACTTTTACTCATCTTTCAACTATTTATAGTTAAAGTAATAGGAAGGAATTCTGAAACTGAAGAAAACTTGCTCTTCTACCCGATACGTCACACTTTTTACTGCTTTTTGACTAAATAAATCTAAATCTAAAATTTCGAGATAAATGTTTGTGTTTTAACAATCAAGATATTTTGACGATTTCCAGTCCCTTGATAATAAATATTACCTTCTTTTTCTTATTCTTTATGTTTTCATAGCGTTCTGGTTCTGGTATTTCTTGATTTACGAATGGGAAAAGTAACACAGCACTGGCATTAATTAAGATGCCCCTATTTACCTCTAGGGCGCATATCAAATGAGCATTGAGAAAATAATAACGCTCTTAATATTCATATTAATCAAAAGATAATTATTAAGGTGTTGCCTAAATAACATGCAGTAATTGTGCTATTAAAAAATTGATGCTCTCTAATGTGATGTTCTATTAATGAACTAACACAGTTCAACATGTCCTCTATTGTAATGATCACAATTCATTCCTCTGTTCTAGCAGGTCAAAGAAAAGATGTGATAACTGGACCAAGTGACTTTTTTTCATTATTTTGGGTTTTTGTACATTTAACTCAAGTATGTAAAGTAGCGAAAACTTTTTCGCAGTTCCAACACATTTGTTTTCGAACACTACTTTTATCTAAATTAATGCTAGTAAAGAAGTCAAAATGAACACTTTTGCAGAAACATTTTATTAAGATATTTAAATAAATTGGAAATTAACTTGAAATCAAACTTATAGGAAGATAAAGGAAGGGTAGGCAGGGGTAATATAAGGCATAAATTAATCCTTCAAGTCTGTAGCATGTAAATATATATTTGAACTATAAGTTACAAAAATACTTGTTAATCGACTGCTTAATGCCTGGCGTTAACTCGAGCGCCAGAATCTCAGCCGAATTTGATGCTCACTTTCGGAACGAAGGCGCCAAAAACCTGTGAACAAAAGACTTCCGTAAATTGATCGCACAACTAGCGTTTCTCTGATTTCTCTATATTTAATTTTGATTTCCTTCGCTAATAAATGAACCGAAAATTGTTCATTTAAAAAGGTTACCCGAAAAGTCTTATTAACATTGACACAGAATTGTTAAAAGGAATACCAGATAATAAATGGCGAGAGTCAATTTTCCGCCTCTCTTCCGAATTTTATAGTCGTACTTTTAAGATAAAAATGTTACAATATATATGAAGGAATGTTTTTACACACATTTCCAAAATAATAGATGTTTACAAAACACATGATCTGATTATAATATTTCCAGGGAATAATTTCAGTAAGAATTTTTCTTAAGATGGTATAAAACTAACACATAAGATGTGTACATAAATTGCAAAACGCCACGCTGATTTTTACCATTTCCAGATGTCGGTGAAGCAAGAGGCCCAAAAAATCAGGCAGAGTCATTGATGGAAAAAATGACGTATTTTGCCATAATTAATAGGTATTAGTTAAATTATCCACAATTAAACGGAATTCTTCTACGTGTCAATGTCATTTTTTTATTGCAAATTTGTGTTTAATGAAGAAAGAAAATTAATTTTTGTTATATACGTTGGTAAACATGCACATTACCCCTTAACTACCAATCACCTAAACAATGATTTAAGAGCGCGTCCATAGCAAGGGCTATTAAAATGCTCGATTCCATTAAAAATATTTTAGAGGACTATCGGGTTTAGATGTTAAGAGGGCTCATAAATCTTGTGACAAATATGACGTTGACACAAAACAGTTTTTGATAATAAATGTAAACAAAAATTATTTTTACAATTATTTTGTTACAGATATATTGAAATTAGTAATGTAGCATAATCTCTTCGTTAACGCTTCGAATATTCCCTTCCGTTCGCCAATCACAAAATAAATCCAAAGCTTTCTCATAAGCGGTTACAGATTTAGAAGGCATCAAACTAGAACTTGTAGCTTCTTCTGCCTCTAGAATACAATTTGGGTCGAAAATATCTTCTGATACTACGAAATCTCTGGACATTTGTTCTCAATCAGCTTGCATTGGCAGAAAAAGTATTCAACTATTTGATCATAAACAAAGCATCCAATACCACCAACCCTTGCTAAAGAAAATTGAGAGTAATGACAATTTTTAACTCATGCATGTGATAAAATATTATTTTGAATCAGCGATAAACTAGAAATAACAAAAATCAATGTATGTAACTCTACCTCTATTAGTCTTTAAGAAGTCAACCGGAAGATTAGCTACTCGGCTTTGCTATCGCTTCGTATCGCAGTTAACCTTCCGGCTTCATTCTTAAAGACTCATTTAGGGGACTCGTGACATAAATAACTATTACATAAATTGATTTACAAAATTTCTTAAACAAATACAATCAATAATAAATGTTAAATATTTCGTGTGAGAATTCTTTGTTTCTTATTATTTTTCCAAAGTACTACATGCTTTATTTTTCGGCACAGAAAATAGATACTTGCTTGAAAAACAATCGTAGCGAAAACTACAAATAATATCATAGCACAAATTGAAATAATTGTTTAAGGCGAAAAAAATGCGATAAATAATATCCTAAAATACATTTACACTCATACAGAATGTATACTTACGATGGAAAAATTAATCTAGCCATGTCGTAAGTAGTTCAATTGTAATGAATAACAATTCGCATAAAAGAGCTTTCCGTAATCAGTAAAAACCAGTGGTGCTACTGAATTGCAAGTACTGGTTAGTTTTCGAATTTCTTTGACCGTGACTAGTTTTTCAGTTTTGCCTCACTTCCCAAATTTCGTCGCACAAACTACATTTTTTCTCAATTTTTTGGTCCTCTGATGATAGACCTGAAATATGACTTGGAGAATAATATGGAAGAGTAACAGCTCGTTTTACATGAACATTGTCGTGGAAAAAGGTTTAGTTGTTTTTAGAATCTGCCGTTTAAGTGTTTTATAAATTCAACACTTGAAGCTATTTTTTTATATAAATATTTTGAGTTTTCAAGAAACTTTATGGGGCAACATTTGCAATGAGTGTTGTCATTGTTGTCAACATTTGCAATGAATGTTGTTGAATGAATATTGCATAAATGCAACAATGTTTACGAATTGCCGGTATTGTAAATATGAACAACACGAGAGAGATGTCAAAAAATTACATTTGTGTAATTTAAAAAAACCACAACAAACAATTCAGCAAAATGGAGATTTTGTCATTATATTCAGATTAACGAAAAAAACTGGAACCGCTTTAGAGAAATTGTTTTTGGTTTTTTTAAACTGTCCATTTTTTACTAGAAATTGCATGAAAATTACTCAAATTTTCATAAAAGGGCATGGCATTGACGAAAGAACTATTTATGAAGAACAAATTTCATTTGAAGAAAAAATCTCTACCTTCAATATTGTAGTTGCAGGAAGAAGAATATTCATTGTTAACAATGAAAATAAGTCCTATGCCATGTTAATTTATCTCAATGTATGTATTTAATGTATTTCTACAAAAAAAAATATATGTCCCAAACGCTTTATATCAAGTACCCACAAAATTTAAAGATAGTTTTTGAGAATTGCGAGTCGAGTCGCTGCAGACGGAACTAGAAAGGAAGGACGAACAGGAAGAACGGACGGACGTTTGCCATCAACCAAATTTTCGGTATCAAAGACACACATTGAGAATTCTGACCTCACAACACCTAAAAGCAAGTAATTTAATTTCGAATTGGAACAAGATTTTTCCGCTTATTCTGTACAATACGAGTTTTTACAATACGCGTTTTTCTGTCGAAAAATTGCCAGTTTTGCTGCAGCATTGCATATGTACGAGTATATACATACGTATACGAGAAAGAAAAAAAAGGAGCCACTGATCAAAATGTTTTAGATTAGTCTTTACTTCAGTGTCACCATTTTTCTTAGTGGCGTTCGCCCGAGTAACGATGAAGCATTTGATTGAACACCTCGATGCAAATAATACTTTGTGTTAAGCTTTATAGATCCAGTGAAGACTGAAAGGGCCTGTGGACCGAAAGAGTGATTGCATCCATCAACGACAATCGTTGCTGTACCTTGCCGGCGGTGGAGACAGCGGTTTGCACGCCAGTGCCGATGTCCTGCGCTGCCTTCAGCCCGGTCTGCACGCCAGTCTGAATACCAGTCTGAATCCCAGTGCCAATGTCCTGCGCTGCCTTCAGCCCGGTCTCAACGCCGGTCTGCACCTGCTGGGCCACGTCGCTCGCCACCTGCTGCGCGGCCTGTGCGGCCGCCTGCGCAGCAGCCAGCTTCGCCTGCAGGGCCGTCTGCGCGGCGTTGACGCCCGCCTCCACTGCCGTGAGGGCGCCCTGCTGCAGCTGCTGCGCCACGTCCGACACCGCCTGCGACGCCACCTGCCCGGCCTGCACTGCCGCTTGCAGCTCGGCCACCTTGACCCCGACCACGCCCTTGGCCAGGCCCTCCGCCATCTCAGCGGCCGAGTCGGCGAGCGCGTTGCCCTGCGCGATGGCGTCCTGCGCCGCCTTCTGCGCCGCCGCCAGCGCCTCCTGCCCGAGGGCGGAGGCGTTCGCCTGCAGCTGCGCCGCCAGCTGCTGCCCTGCATCCGCCAGCGCCTGGCCCTGCGCCGCCAGCTGCTCCACGGCCTGGGCGTCGGCGGACGAGGACACGCCCACCGACGCTGCCTGCACCGCCTGGCACATTACACCTCAGCTATGCATCACACACGTCACACGACTCGTAACTTGCAATGGAAAATATTTCCATGTTCGTTTTTGCTTTTGCCTACTGAACAGTGTACAATAACAGATTAAAGAAAATGCAGTCCTTTAAATACTACACAATGAAACATTACAAATGATATACTATATCATTACAAATAACCTTTTCGATTTTGCGGGCGGGCATTATCAAAGATTGATAATGTATTTGTAGAGATCAAAAATCTATTTTTCAGTATATTTTGTAAAATAATTTTGTATTAAATGTATACTAGGAAATACCGTATTATTGGTGAACACTGAAATACAGAAAAATACCAAGTAGTAAATATATTCCGAATACTGAACTCTCTATACGTGACGAGGTAAATGTACCAAAATGTATTTTGCTCGTTCGTAATTAACGGCTTTCGTATCAAATGTATCCGCGTGTTCTTCTCCAAGAGTTAATTTTCTGTCGTTGCGATATCTGACTGCCTGACCCTGTCGTCATGCGTAGTGAAGGGACGCTGTCTGTCAACTCACCGCGGCAGCGCACAGAGCGACGGCGAAGGAGAAGACCATCTTTGGGGCCATGGCTGCTAGTGGTATACCGGTGGGATTGCGGTGCCTGCTTATAAGCAGCTTTGTGGGCGTACCCTCCCCCCCCTCGCCTACGCTGGATTAACACTCGCGCTCCTTCTATGGCCATTGGATGAACTGGTGCGGGAGCGATAGCCTTGACTAACGGAATAAGGAAACATTAAAAGTAATATCGAAGTTGCAAACACAATTCTGGGTATCGAACATATTATTTGAAGGGAGCTAAATTTCTATCGCTTTGACGATTTTTTTGGTAATTTAAATATGCGAGCAGTTTTGAGTAGTTGTTTAGTAATTTAAATATGCGTGCAGTTTTGAAATGGAAATATCAGTCTTTATAGTATTTATTTCTCCGTTATTTACCTTTTTCACAAAATGAATTTGCAAAGATTTTAATGTAGTTAAATAGTTAATATAATAAAGTGAAAATACAATTAAAGAGTTGGATTACATCTGCACTATATTTGCATTATGAGAAATATGCATTTAAAGTAATATATTCGAATACGTCTTTTTCCTTATTAGTTGTAATTTCAGAATGTGTGTAAACTACAGATATATACAATTTATTTTATTGGTTTTCTCTTTTTTAACATTAATTTTTTAAAATTATGTTCCTTATTTTTGGAAATGAAATTTTGCCTATCTGATAAACAATATATCACTCATGGTAGGCTACAAAATAGTAGTAATTGGCAGCCAAAATATTTTCTCTCATATAAGTGTAATATTTTAAATAATATATTTGTGCTAAAATTAACTATTCCTTTTGCGTTCTCGCCCTTACATCGTAAAAAGATAACGTATTGGAATCTTGCGCCGGGAATAAATAAATTTTCGTCTTAAAAACGCTTATTGCCGAGCCCTAATAACAAAGAACTGGTTTCGCTCTACGTTTCGAATTTTCGAATATTTTCAATTTTATAAATGCGAAAAAGTATGTGCCCGCGAGGCAGAACTAATTTAAAAATACCATAACTTATGTTCGAAAGATTAGCTATCTTCATGTCGCCGAATAAGGATATCCATGTTATTGTAACTTTTGACCGTGAAAGTCGACAATTTTAGTCGTGGCGTGCATTAAATATGCAAATAAATGTAATACAAAAATAACGAAATAGGGTCCCAACTATTATCATAAATTGACCAGCAGCGTGAGTAATTAACTGATGTTCGTATGTTTCTCGATACAACACCATCTGGATGTGCATGATTAACACAAATTACCCACGCAAAACGTTTCATACAGCTGTTTGGCTTTTACAGTTTTCCGTACATGTCCTTGTACAGTTTCACATTTGTTCTTCCACTTCAATGACTGCGAGTCAGCTCTGGATCTAAATTGAAACGCCCAAAGGTCACGCCCGTAGAAGGCAATGCGATGCGATGTGGGTGTGCCAGTCGCATCTGCGTGATGCGCGGGGGCGGCGACCCAAAGAATAAGCACCGCTCCACTTAAAATCGGACGCAGCGCCCCTGCCGTCACTCGTCAGCCGCCACAGCCCCTCGTCGCCACTCGCAGCCATGGCCCCCAAGATCGTCCTCGTCCTCGCTGTTGCCCTCAGCGCCGCCGCGGTGAGTGAACCAGGATGCATGGCTTAGGGCGCCCTTGAAGTCGTGCCCTACGACGTGTCTCATATTTCATACTGAATAACTTCGGACATATTAGAAGCCATATTTTTAGTAAATTGGGCTAAGTCGTAATACCTATGATGCAAATACGATTCTAATGAGGTTTCTTTTATTTGCAATGAAATACTCTAAAGGTAACAACCTTATTCTCAGAAATTCTTTTTTAAAAAAACAATTAAACTTCGATTTTTGAGTCTAGATTTAACTACATGCTCGCCTGTTTGTATTTTTGCGACTTACGTGTTATGTGATGTGGACTGAACTGAAGGAAACTCGATAGAAAAAATCTGAATGCCAAGACATAAGCGGCGCAATCCTCTTAATATTTTGTTCTTGATCATATTTTAGTCTTTCTTGCCTTGCAATTCTTGTTTAGTGCACGAGTTATGTTTACAAAGATGTACGCTAAATTTTTAAACTCTTCGTTGTATATTTTCTTCAGTTAATGCAAAAATGTCAATGTATGATTTTCAATGTGAATGAGTGTAATCTTCATTGAACATTGTAGAACAAGTTGTACATCCCTTTATTTCGAGATGCGTTTCCCTTCGGAAAACTCACGTGCAATTTTTTTAAACTATTCTCTCCATTTTGAGTTACCTTTGGCAAAAAGTATTAATGTATATATTAAGGAAATATTCAGATGTGGGATATCCACCTTCTACTAAAATATGAGTATTCCGTACGTTGTATAAATATGATATTGGCAAAGACTGTAGCAACATTCAGTAGCAACAGACTGTAGCAAAAAATTTCTAAATGGCAGGCGCCCTAGTTACAATATGAATTTTCATTTACAATTGCACATTAGACAAATTCAATTGGTGGGTACACTTACTACTAAAACACCAAATTAAAATGAGTATTTATACTTCATTGTAAAATCATACTTTAGGCAGGACCTTTTTTTTTTCTAATTTGTAAACTGTCATAGTTCAGTAAGCGAAAGCGAATACGAACATGGAAGTATTTTCCATCGCAAGTTACGAGTCGTGTGACGTGTGTGAGGCATAGCTGAGGTGTAATGTGCCAGGCGGTGCAGGCAGCGTCGGTGGGCGTGCCCTCGTCCGCCGACGCCCAGGCCGTGGAGCAGCTGGCGGCGCAGGGCCAGGCGCTGGCGGACGCAGGGCAGCAGCTGGCGGCGCAGCTGCAGGCGAACGCCTCCGCCCTCGGGCAGGAGGCGCTGGCGGCGGCGCAGAAGGCGGCGCAGGACGCCATCGCGCAGGGCAACGCCCTCGCCGACTCGGCCGTTCAGATGGCGGAGGGCCTAGCCAAGGGCGTGGTCGGGATCAAGGTGGCCGAGCTGCAAGCGGCAGTGCAGGCCGGGCAGGTGGCGTCGCAGGCGGTGTCGGACGTGGCGCAGCAGCTGCAGCAGGACGCCCTCACGGCAGTGGAGGCGGGCGTCAACGCCGCGCAGACGGCCCTGCAGGCGAAGCTGGCTGCTGCGCAGGCGGCCGCACAGGCCGCGCAGCAGGTGGCGAGCGACGTGGCCCAGCAGGTGCAGACCGGCGTGCAGACCGGGCTGAAGGCAGCGCAGGACATTGGCTCTGGCATTCAGACTGGTATTCAGACTGGCGTGCAGACCGGACTGAAGGCAGCACAAGACATTGGCACTGGCGTGCAGACTGGCATTCAGACTGGCGTGCAGACCGGGCTGAAGGTGGCGGAGGACATTGGCACAGGCGTGCAATCCGTTGTTTCCACCGCCGGCAAGGTACAGCAACCCTTCATGCTCGGCGAAGAATCTTATGCACTCTCATAACATTGACGTAGATTAAACGACGACATCTACGTACCTCCGCTGTGTGAAGAATGAAATATATTTTGAATTATACCTGAACGCTGGAAAAGTATTATTAAGTAGTATTAAAAAACTTGTTTTGTATTTATACTCTTAGTCAAAATAACGCATATTGCTAACATTTACTTTTGAAATTATTTAATAGAATATGCTTAATGAGCATTTAAAGTGTCTTTTCTTTACTTTTCCTATATCGTTATTTCCCTAAATTTAATTATATAAAGTAAAACTTCTATATTACATAAAATTCACATATATATCAAACCAAAGGAGAAGGAAACTTGAGAGATTGCGACGATGGAATTGATATATGAAGTATTTATTTTCAGGTTTTAGGGGCCTTCGTCCCGAAAGTCAACTTTCATTTCGGCTAATCATCGCCCTGGATGTCTCGGGGAACTGTATTAGAAGTTGCGTACCAAGCAGTAATGCTAAATATGAATGTGTAATTTTTGGCATTTTACAATTATGTAATCTCTATGTATGAATTCTATTTTTGTCACTATTTATTTGCTCAATGTATTACGTATTCTGAAATATATTATATTTTAATGTTGCACAATTAATGTGTTTTCATATTTGTGTCTCGCCGTGTTTGTTGTTTTTCTGGTACAAATTTTATAGCCCAAGCACAGGGAGTACTGACTCTTGAAGTCATCGTTCATCGAATAATGAATATTGCCAAATTTCTTACGAAGAGTTCCAATTTTTTTCTCTTAATATTTAAGGCAGATGGTAAATTCTGTGAATTATATGACATATTTTGATGTGTTTTTGAGATTTTTTAAAACAGTTACTCCAGTGTATATAAAAAATATCACTCACATATGTTATGTTTTGTTTAGAAGAAACGGTTTAAATTTTGTAGAAACTTATTATGCTAATGTTGTTCCAATTTCATTTGAAACTACACGAAAACAACGAATATATAAAACACGTGTACCTGACTAATTTATGATTTAAATGTGGTGAAGAAATTTCACATGAAGAAAAAAATGTTAATTAAATACAAATTTTATACACACTTAAAAAAATACAAATTATGCATTATTAAGGTTCACCACAACGATAAATGTATGATTTTTTTTACTCTGAAACTATGACGTGTAAAATCTGGTCAGTTAATAAAAATAAATTGAAACAATACTTTGAGAACAAATCACTATCTTCAATATTGTATTTAGTGCAAATTTTACACCCTGGACGAATCTCAAACTTCTGAAATTTTTGAATATTTCAAGTTGATAATGAATTACGATAGTTGCCGACTTTTTAAGTGAATTTTTTCCTTTCTAGAAGAAATGTAATGAACAAATTTGAAGTGTTTTCTGAGAATATTTTGAAAACAAATTTCGGGGTTTCTTGTAAAGTACCAACAATATTTAAAGAATATTTTCGAAAATTGTAGATTTTTGGGCCGGTTTAGACAGACTGGGGATATTTAATTTGGTCAAATTCCTTCGAATAGTTTAAGCACTAGTGTTGTTTATAGAAGGACGGTCGTTCTGAAAAGTTTTTCCTATATTTAAGGAACCACGAAACGTGAGAGTCGCGACCGTGCGTAAACACGACTCTAATCTAAAGGTATCTGGTCCGGCAACTAATATTCTTTTCTTTCTTCTTTTTCTGAATAATTTTTTGCCATCCGTGAAATATTTTATCAATGACGAAGTACATGAGAATGTTTCCAAAGATGGTCGTAATTTTGCTTTCCACTATATATGCTGTTCTTCCTACATGCGTTGCGGTCGTATTTGACTGCGTGAAGCCATGACGTTTATAGGAGGTGTTTGCGGGCAATGGTGCGTTACTTATTGGGCTATATTCGGTACAAAGAGTCAATATAATCATATTATGCAATCCAAAGTTTTACCGCTACCACTCATTAATAACTCTTTTATTCAGAGCATTACTGTGTGAAGCACACAGTCAGTTGTGTTACATGCCTCCCCCATTCAGTGAGTTTACTAGAATGTAATAAATAATTATTTCTCTGCTCTCCGCTGAAATAATCAGGCATTTATATTCCGCATAATGTATTTTTCTTTTGTCTCTTCGTTATTGTTATGGTTTTGTGTTTTACATTTTTAGCATACATTCCAATTTCGCTTCTTAATAATTGGGCACTCAGTTTAATTTATAATTAACTGTATTCAAAAATCGAACATTATACACATTTATTCTTACTTGTAGTTTTGGTAATTAGGGGAAATTTACGTAAAAAGTGAATAAATATAAGTTTGTATTTCATTGCAATTGGCACAATAGATGCGTTTTTTGTACTAATTTCTTTTTTGAAGAAATTATTACTTAATATCAGTTGCATTAATTAATTTTGCAAGACGTTTGCTTTTAGGGTTTACACGCTTGCAGCTCAAGAGAAAATAAGAATGTATTATCTAAGAATTTATAATATTACTGATAAACTTCTGAGCAAATTACTGTTCGCAACTTTACATTGAGATAAAGAGTATATTAATAACTAATGGTTCTCTAGTATAAAAAATGCAGCCGAACCAAACCACACAAAACGGTTTTCCCGAAAAGCACGCTACTCAACAACAAGAAATAAAAATATTTTTGTAAAACCCTGAAATAAATTCAATAGTATAAGAAGAAACTGTCTTCACGAATTCTACTATAAAATGGTATAGCAATCTTATCAACCAGTCTCGCTCTAGACGTCGTGGAGTAAGCATCGCATCGCTCCGCTTATCGCTGTGCTTCGGTGTTACGCTCAAACTCGTGTTTAGTCCAAGTACAAACGGGCGCCGCTACCAGCGGATCCCCATATTTCTAACAGTGATTGTTTTTGTGCAATAGAATTGTTTATTGCTAATAACGAAATATTGTGTTATCCAGTGAAAGTGTAGTGGTGCAGCGAAAGCTGTATGTTCGCTACAAGTGCCCCCGCTTTTGGGGGCCAATTGGTGGCTGCAGCCCACGTTTTAAATGGTGGCACACCAGATCAGTTCACAGCAATGAATGGAGATGTGCTTCCTTTTCCACCACAAATGGAAAATATTCAACCCTTGGAACAGTTCAACACATCACAACCGCCTGCCCTGCAGCTGGATGGAGAGCCGAAAGGGACTCTGACCAACCTTCAGTCAGTAAGCACTAAAGATGCTTATTATAACAGGTATGGTGCTGCCCCGCAACAAACAGTTATTCAACAGTCAACCAGTGGTTTTAATGAAAACAGTAAAAATCTAAAACGCATGCACGTAGATTTACCAGATGAAAACAATGCTTCTAAAAGAATACTGTATAACGTGACCGACAAAAATAGGTACCAAGGTCTTCAAAATATGACCGAAGAAAATTCGCCAAACGAAAGGGAAGAAAGTGAAGAATCCATCATTAAAATACCCCCCTTTTATGTCCATAAAGTACTCGATTATCCCCTATTTATCAGTGAACTAAAAAGTATTACAAAAAACAATTTTTCTACTAAATTAGAAAAAGATACTATAAAAATTAAATTCAACTCAATAGAGGACTATAGAGAATATCGAAAATTCTGTGAAAAAGAGAAAATCGAGCATCACACATATAGGGATCCTACCCAAAAAACTTTTTCAGTTGTCATAAAAGATCTGCCAATTACCTATTCAGAAGAGGAAATATTTAATGAACTTTCGAAAAACTTTGAAGTGTTAAAAGTTGTTAGACTGTTCGGAAGAGAACGTAAACCGTTAACTACCGTTGCGGTCGATCTAACTGATAATGAAAATAACAAAGCAATTTTAAAAATAAATCAGCTTATATATAGCATTGTCAGAGTTCAAATGCGTGTAAAGTCTAAAACTCCAATAATGTGCAAAAATTGTCAGACTTTCGGTCATTCACAGGCAAATTGCGGAAGGAGACCTAGATGTGTGAGATGCTTAGAAAGCCATCATTACTCGAAATGTGACAAACCTAAACATAATAATGTACCAAAGTGTTGTAACTGCAATGGGGAACACACGGCTAACTACAAAGGCTGCAAAGCTTACAAAGAAGCAGTTAAAAATATAATTTAAATCAGGCTAATCATAAATTTTCAGCTTACAACCTGTCAAATAGGCAGTTCTCAAATCGCCAATTAAACCAAAACACACAACCTTATCACTATGCCCCACAAGAGTTTCCTCCTCTGCCGCTTAATTCAACGCCCTTGCATTCTTTTGCTTATCGCGCTAGCCAGCCGCCTAGGCCAGATAACAGGAATTCTCCCCCAGTCCTCCAAAATATGAACGTAATTAACGAAAACCTAATCCAAACAATTATAAATAATATTCTTTCTGCAATCATTCCACAGTTGCAACAAATGGTTCAAAAACTTATTTCTGTTCATTTCAATGGCTCAAAATAAAATAGAAAACTTTAAAATTCTCAACTGGAATGCAAATGGCATAAAGCGCCAAGAGAACGAACTAAGATACTTTCTACAAGTCCACGACATAGATGTTGCGTGTATTTCAGAAACACACTTAAAGCCGGTAGAAAAATTTTCGATCCCAAAATATTTAGCATACCGCAATGATCGAATTTCGCATATAGCATCAGGTGGGGTAGCAATTCTCATTAATAGAAAAATTAAACATACACTGATACAATCCCCATCCTCAAATGAAATAGAAACAATTATTATCAATATCGAACTGATCTCTTCTAACATAACCTTGATTGCTGCATATAAACCTCCCAACAAAAAGTTTCCGTCAAGTTTCTTGAAAGCATTGTTTGATGGTAGGTCACAAATAATTTTAGCAGGAGACCTAAATTGTAAAAACCAAATTTGGAACTGTAATTCTACTTCATATAATGGAAAACTTCTTCATAAATTCGCATTGCAAAGAAATCTTAATATACTAGCTCCTCCAGAGCCCACATACTACCCTTATAACCCAAATGTAGTTCCTGATATTCTAGATATACTTATTACACAAAATTTAAACATTCCGATTTACCAAAATGTAAAACCAGAATTAGACTCAGACCACAATCCAGTAATAATTTCTTTCAAAGCCGAACTTCAGACTTATCAAAACGAAAAAATTATAGAGGGTAAAGTAAATTGGGACATGTATAGAAACATACTAATAAACGAATGTCAGTTTCCTGAGAATCTTAAAACATCATCTGATATCGACAGTTGTATCAACTCTCTCGAAAACATTATTAAAAATGCTATTAAAAGGTCATCTACTAAAGTTAGGAATTTCACCAAAAATTATATTCCGCTTCCTAAACCACTTCTAAATTTAATTAAAGAAAAACATAACCTTCGTAGATTGTGGCAATATTCACGCAATAAAATAGTGAAACAAAAATTAAACAGCATATCGGTTAAAATTAAACAAGAACTACATAAAGTGAGGTGTACACATTTCCAAAATTTTTTAGGCAGCATCCCTCCAAACTCCAGGACAATGTGGAACACAATTAAAATGATTACAAAGGAAAAATCTTTCATCCCGCAGTTATCCTCTAACTCAGGTCTAGCAACGACGGATTTCGAAAAAGCTGAAACTTTAGCGGAACATTTTGAGAAAATATTTACAACTAACCCGGTAACCGACTTTGATTTCCAATTAAAAGTGGAAACAAACTTGTCAATACCGCGATATTCCGTCCCAATAAAAACTAAATTTATTGCCCCGTCTGAGACATATCAAATAATCAAGGCTTTAAAACCGAGAAAATCAGCAGGACATGACTTATTAAATAATAAAATGATGAAAGAATTACCTCGCAATGCAATTGCAGCATTAACAGCGCTCTATAACGCTTGTTTAAGATTAGGATATTATCCAAAGACCTGGAAAACTGCCATTATAACACCAGTATGCAAGCCGAACAAAAATCCACAAGACCCTCTTAGCTATAGACCAATTAGTTTGTTACCGACCTTTGCCAAAATGTTTGAAAAACTTATAAAATCCCGACTATCTAAATTTTTCACCGAAACCAATGCACTTCCAAATACGCAGTTCGGATTCCGTCCAAACCACTCCACAAGTCATCAACTATTAAGAGTAACAGAGTACATTGCTGAAGCATTTCACAACCGAAAGTACACAGCTGCAATTTTTCTCGACATCGCACATGCCTTTGATAAAGTGTGGCATCATGGGCTACTTTACAAGTTGCAAACCTTGGGAACCCCCGATTATCTCCAAAACATCATTAAAAGCTTCCTGTCAGAGAGGGATTTCAAAGTTAGTATAAACAACAATAAATCAAGAGCACATATCATCAAAGCCGGCGTGCCGCAAGGTTCCCCACTTCCTCCCTTATTGTTCAACATATATATAGCTGACTATCCACAAATGACTTACTCAGAAATAGCACTCTATGCAGATGATACAGTATTATTCAATGCAAATTCAAACATTACCAACGCTTGCAAAGATCTCCAGTCGGACTTAAATGAATTTGTCGAATGGACATTGAAATGGAGAATTGCCATAAACCCTACCAAATCACAGCCTAAAATATTCTCACTAAGAACAATACATAAACCACTACAAATCAAAATTAATAATTCTGCAATTCCTTGGCTTAATAATGAAACGCCCGTAAAATATCTGGGTGTATTACTGGATCAAAAATTAACTTGGAAAAACCACATTCAAGAAATAACGAACAAAACCTACGCAAAAATGAACAAACTTTACCCAATAATTAACAACAAATCATCGCTTAGTCTGGACTGCGCATTATCAATTTTTAAAACGATAATACGTCCTTCATTAACATACGCCTGTCAAATTTGGAACAATATAGCAAACACACATCTAAAGAAACTACAAATCATTCAAAACAAGTATCTAAGAAAAGCCGTGCAAGCCCCTTGGTTTATTCCAAATATGCAAATTCACAGAGAGCTTAACATTCCTTCCATTAGCGAATACATTCAACGGATGAGTAACAGATTTTTCACCCTTCTACCGTCGTGTACAAGTGCACAAATATTTGATCTAGGCAAAAATGCTTCCATCCCAACCCGCATTATCTCTCGATACCCCAAGATTCTCTTAAACCACCTTGAATTAGAATAATTTACATCCCCTCCCATTAATCAATTCCGCTGCTGAAAAATTAAATAAATACATTAATTAAAATAAATAAATAAATTAATAAATTTCTTTGAACTACTGCTCTGCAGACTCTGTTGACGAGGTAGCCGTGTGGTCCTCCTCATATACTGTCAGCCGAATGGCCAAAAAATTCTGTAATTATAAACTGTAAATTAAAACCCCTGAAAGGCATACTATGCCGAACAGGCAGGAAAATAAATTAAAAAAAAAAATCTTATCAACAAATACAAAAGATCACAGTTGTTTACATACCAGTATTATAAAAAAAGTTCTTCTTTCCAAACCCAACACGTGAAAGGCAAATATTTAAAGGACCTTTTAAAGCTTTGTTGTCGCATGATCTCAGATGTTAACAGTCACGCGCGTGATATAATAATTCGTCCTGTATGCGCAGTATGAGTGCAGGTGAAATAACAGAATAATTAACTGCGTTAATAGGTCAAAATCGAAAGTATTTTATTGTTTTTGTATTTTCCGTAGTTCCTGGACATCTCACGTTACCCATTGACACTTCACTCATGGTATACGACAGCAGTAGTTGTCTTCCAATTTCTGGGTGCATATATCTTGCAAATAATGACCAATGACACAAACCTGTTTTTTTTTTCAAAATTTTGGATGGGGCTTACTCTATTTCCTTTTGCACTCGGAAATAACTTAGTTTACTCTAACATCGACATCTGTATATGCAACGAGAACTGAATCACCCTGTATACATACTTGTATATTGCCTTTCACCTCCATCCGCCACACAGGGCTGGGGCCAAAATGGTCTTGAGAAAGGGGTTCCGGGATTGTCAAAACCGGTACGGCACTGAGATTGTGGTTCGCAAATAGACGTTGCGAATGCCCACAACAAGTTTACTAATACCGATTGGATGTCTTGCTCACCGCCCTTCTCCGCTTTATACTTCCCGCTCCACATCCACTTCCGCTGCCACCGACAACCACTAGATCATACGAGAACATCTGCCCTTGTTATAGCACCACTAGTTAGATATGCAAAAAAAGTAATAATAAAAAATAAAAAAAATGAGAAGCGTTAAACAACTAACCCAGCCGTCCCACAAGAGAAAGATGCCCTCATACCACTGATTTACCCTGCGTCGCTGGGCTGAGATAATTGTGCTCGCACACGTGGTTGGCGTGGCATGGGGAAAGGGGACATTATATTTTTCAAAATTTCACCTTCCGACGCGCTGATTCATCCGTTTTGATTCGGTTAACATGCCGCCATCGCGCTGTAACCCCACAATTAAAAAAAACCTTTACGGAAACTTATAAAAAAATTGAAAAAATTAGTTTTGGCATCTTACTTTTGAAAAAAAGGGCTTCACCGCTTAATTTCTATATTGAAACGAGTTACATGCGGTTTACAGATCTAAAATCAGACTACTTGTTCAGACTTTATTAGTAACATAATTTTTGCTTGTTTTGGTGGTGCCACGTGGTGGTGACAACTCGAATTAGTGTACATTTAGCCTAAGGAAAGATCATCGAAGGGGTAGACGTCGAATCCGCCGGCTGTTGGAGGTAGCACGTGAGGTCAAACCTTAAGGCGCGCCTGAGCCATCGCCCCAATGGAAGGCTACAGCTATCCCTTGGCATGCGATTGGACACCGCCCCAAGGGTCACGCTTCGACTACCGACGGGGGTAACTCTTCCTCTTCCTCCGAACTTTTTTTGTTTTTGAATTCCTTTTATATTTCCATCTATTAATAATATTTATGAGGCTACAATTGGTGCTGGTCAGGTGGTGACCGTAAGTCTACCGATTAGTTATCCACACATCTACAGTTCCAACATGAAAACCAATGAAGAAAATACAACTCATTGAAGGAAACTACAACTACTAAAGTATCAATATACAGTACAGTACAAGTGCTCAACTTACTAAACTTACCCAAAGTACAGCAAGAGTACTTGGAGTAAGTATATCCACTTACACAAATTCTCATGCATGCACGTGTATATCATACATACTTCTTCCGACGAGACGATGTTTTCGAATGCCGACGAAAGAGTTCGCTCCGGTTCACTGTGGCCATTTTCGTGGCGAGAACACTTAAGTTTTAATTTTAATTCCTGGAAATTATTTTGCTGTTGATGTGAGTGATGACTCTCTTGTGCTGTCATCTTCAGTTACAAAAAAAGCATCATCGGTAGAGTAGGAGAACTGCAAGAGGTCGAGGGAATAAAACAGTGTTTGCCAACTGGAGAAAAAGACGTCAGGGCGTGAGCAGGTGCTCGGAAAAGCAGTGCGAGCGAAGACTGACAGGAGGCATCGACAAACTGCGGTTGTGTAGAGAGCACAACACTCCGACCGCCTTTACCTCCAGAAAGACTTCAAGTAAATTACGTTTTAAAAAATCCTAAAAAAATGTCTTCGTGTGTTAAATACATTATTCTCATGAACTAAACTAAATGTAGTTCTACAAAAAAGTTGTAAACTATGTAATCGTTGTTCGGGTAAAAGTATTTGTTTGAAAATCGAACGGCAACTCTGACTTTTTTCTCTTTTTCTCTTAAATATTTATCATGCCCTTGAAAGCTTCTATTATCAAAGACCTAAGTGTTTGTTAAACAAACTGGAAATATTAATGAAATTTTATCTCTTAAAAACAAAAATTGTGTATTTATCATCCATTAAATAAATGGTTATTAATGTTATTTCAAGTATAAATATGAAAGGAAATTCCATGACTTCTTCCATAGAAATTTCTGATAATTCGGTATTTATTGTACGAACATGGTTTAATGTTTAATTTCGTTATATTTGTACAGTTTAACTTAATATTAATGTTCATTATATTAAAGACAACCACTTTCCCCAACTGAGCTCCATGGCTTCTGGGGAACACGTTGAAAAAATGGACTGAAATGAAGAAGCTATTGGAAAATTTTTAGATCTTTCGAAAGCTTCTGACGTTACGAACTATAACATCTTGCTATCTACTCTAAAATTACATTCTATGGAATTCGTGGAATTACCATGGATTGGATAACATCGTACCTTAATCACTGATCTCAAAGAGTAGTAATATCGTACTGGTACGAAAGGACATTACCTTTCTAATTCCTTACCAATTGAATACGGGGTCCTGCATGGTTCGATCTTACGTCTTATCTCCTTTCTGTTATACATAAAAGATATGCCCTCGTCTATTATAAACGGAAGAACATTTCTGTTTATCGATGGCACGAATCTTCATTGCAAAAAAGATACTATAAATAGTACTATTTCAGAAGTTTTAAATTGATTTTGTAATAACAAATTAATAGTTAGCGAAGGAAAAACAATTTTAATGCATTTTTCCATTTTAAATCAGCAATCGCATGTTCCATTGAAACTGAACAATATGCAATTAGCTGATGTTAAGGTAACAATATTTCTAGGTCTCTTAATTCAGTCAAACCTCAAACAGAATATACATATAACAATATTAAACAATAAATTAATTTCATTATGTTACGCATTCAGAATTCTTTCAAATTCTGTCAGCCTCGCTTCGTGCAGCTCGTTGCGTATATTTTGCAAATGTGCATTCCCGCCTGAGATATTGCGTAATATTGTGTGGAAGCTCATCATGTAGTAGCTCACCTTTAGATTGCGAAATAAAATTATTAGAATAATGAAAAATGCCATCCGCATATTTCCTGCAAGTCTCTTTTCATAGAGCCTGGAATCTTACCGTTGCCTTGACTATTTATTTACGAATCTGTAATATTTATCAAAACTGATTGACTTAAAGGTGGGAAAATATTTTCATGCCAATAAATTGTTGATACCTGACAACATTCTTTATTTATCATTCTTAAATAATAGAAGGTATCTACATCACCAGCGATCTAATTAACATGTATGTTACTTTACAATGCATTGCAAGGGGATATTAAACAAATGAAGTCGGTACACAAATTTAAGTTAAATCTAAAATATTTTCTGCTGCGTAACTGATTTTATACAATTAAATACTATACTGATCATCAAAAATAAAAATGTTTATTTTAACAAAACAGTGATATATAATGAATTAGTTTACATTTGTATTGTATATTTTTTTAAGACTTAATATGCTTGTATTAACAAGTCGTGTACTTCTGTTTCCGGATCAATGAGAAATCTTGATCAGGTTTTTGTCCAGTTTCCCTGATCCATTGAGCAAATGCTGAGATGGCCCCTTGTTTTGCTTCTGGACGTAAATGTAGATTCGCTATGCGCACGTTTTGTTGAACTCTCCTTGTGCTTGGAGTGGTAAGTAGAGGTAAGAGGGACGTACAATTTTGTTAGCAATGCAGAAATATCAAATCTGCAGTTTGTTTACCATTGCAAATAAGCTTTCTATAACTCCGGAACGAAAATGTCTTGTTTTTCAAATGTTGCTAATCTCGCGCTTATTTTCCATTTTATTTTTCTCCATTATTTTGTTCTTTTTAACTTTTACTCATCTTTCAACTATTTATAGTTAAAGTAATAGGAAGGAATTCTGAAACTGAAGAAAACTTGCTCTTCTATCCCATACGTCACACTTTTTACTGCTTTTTGACTAAATTAATCTAAATCTAAAATTTCGAGAAAAATGTTTGTGTTTTAATCAATCAAGATATTTTGACGATTTCCAGTCTCTTGATAATAAATATTACCTTCTTTTTCTTATTCTTTATGTTTTCATGGCGTTCTGGTTCTGGTATTTCTTGAGTTCCGAATGGGAAAAGTAACACAGCACTGGCATTAATTAAGATGCCCCTATTTACCTCAAGGGTGCATATCAAATGAGCATTGAGAAAATAATAACGCAGTTAATAATCATATTAATCAAAAGATAATTATTAAGGTGTTGCCTAAATAACATGCAGTAATTGTGCTATTAAAGAATTGATGCTCTCTAATGTGATGTTCTATTAATGAACTGATACAGTTCAACATGTCCTCTATTGGAATGATCACAATTCATTCCTGTGTTTTAGCAGGTCAAAGAAAAGATGTGATAACTGGACCAAGTAACTTCTTTCATTATTTTGGGTTTTTGTACGTTTAACTCAAGTATGTAAAGTAACGAAAACTTTTTCGCAATTCCAACACACTTGTTTTCAAACACTTCTTTTATCTAAATTAATGCTAGTAAAGAAGACAAAATGAACACTTTTCCAGAAACATTTTATTAAGATATTTAAATAAATTGGAAATTAACTTGAAAATAAACTTATAGGAAGGTAAAGGAAGGGTATACAGGGGTAAAATAAGACATAAATTAATCTTTCAAGTCTGTAGCATGTAAATATATATTTGAACTATAAGTTACAAAAATACGTGTTGTTAATCGACTGCTTAACGCCTGGCGTTAACTCGAGCTCCAGAATCTCAGCCGAATTTGATGCTCACTTTCGGAACGAAGGCGCCAAAAACCTGTGAACAAAAGACTTCCGTAAATTGATCGCCCAACTAGCGTTTCTCTAATTTCTCTATATTTATTTTTGATTTCCTTCGCTAATAAATGAACCGAAAATTGTTCATTCAAAAAGGTTACCCGAAAAGTCTTATTAACATTGACACAGAATTGTTAGAAAGAATACCAGATAATAAATGGCGAGAGTCAATTTTCCGCCTCTCTTCCGAATTTTACAGTCGTACTTTTAAGATAAAAATGTTACAATATATATGAAGGAAAGTTTTTACACACATTTCCAAAATAATAGATGTTTTCAAAACACATGATCTGAATATAATATTTCTATATAAAACTAATACATAAGGTGTGTACATAAATTGCAAAACGCCACACTGATTTTTACCATTTCCAGATGTTAGTGAAGCAAGAGGGCATAGGAATTGATAAAAAAAGGACGTATCTCTCCATGATTAATAGGGATTAGTTCAATTATCCACGATTAAACGGAATTCTTCTACCAGGTCATTTTTGTTGCAACATTATTGTGTCTAATGAAGAAAGAAAATTATTTTTTTGTTATATACGTTGGTAAACATGCACTTTGCCCCTTAACAACCAATCACCTAAACAATGCTTTAAGAGCGCGTCCATAGGAACGGCCATTAAAATGCTCGAGTCCCTTAAAATTATTTTAGAGGACTTGCGGGTTTAGTATTTTACAGGGCTCATAAAGTTTGAGCCGAATATGACGATACAAAACAGTTTTCGAGATTAAATGTAAACAAAAAAATTTTTACAATAATTTCGGTACAGATATATTGAAATTAGTATGCTAGCATAATCTCTTCGTTAATGCCTCGAACATCCCCTTCCGTTCGCCAATCACAAAATAAATCGTTCTTAGAGACTGATTTAGGGAACTCGTGGCATAAATAACTATTAAATAAATTGATTTACAAAATTTCTTAAACAAATACAATCAATAAGAAATTTTAAATATTTCGTGTGAGAATTCTTTGTTTCTTATTTTTTCAAAGTACTACATGCTTTATTTTTCGGCACAGAAAATAGATCCTTGCTTGAAAAACAATCGTAACGAAAACTACAAATAATATCTTAGCACAAATTGAAATAATTGTTTAAGGAGAAAAAAATGCGATAAATAATATCCTAAAATACCTTTACACTCATACAGAATGTATACTTACGATGGAAAAATTAATCTAGCCATGTCGTAAGTAGTTCAATTGTAATGAATAACAATCCGCATAAAAGAGCTTTCCGTAATCAGTAAAAACCAGTGGTGCTACTGAATGGCAAGTACTGGTTAGTTTTCGAATTTCTTTGACCGTGACTATTTTTTCAGTTTTGCCTCACTCCCCAAATTTCGTCGCACAAACTACATTTTTTCTCAATTTTTTGGTTCTCTAATGATAGACTTGAAATATGACTTAGAGAATAATATGGAAGAGTAACAGCTCGTTTTACATGAACATTGTCGTGGAAAAAGGTTTAGTTGTTTTTAGAAACTGCCGTTTAAGTGTTTTATAAATTCAACATTTGAAGCTATT
Source organism: Gryllus longicercus (assembly GCA_038098605.1). NCBI lineage: Eukaryota > Metazoa > Arthropoda > Insecta > Orthoptera > Gryllidae > Gryllus > Gryllus longicercus. The sequence continues at coordinate 1,447,322 of JAZDUA010000298.1, read as the reverse complement.
TTTTTGTATAAATATTTTGAGTTTTCGAGAAACTTTATGGGGCAACATTTGCAATGAGTGTTGTCATTGTTGTCAACATTTGCAATGAATGTTGTTGAATGAATATTGCATAAATGCAAAAACGTTTACAAATTGCTGGTATTGTAAATATGAACGACAGGAGAGAGATGTCACAAAATTACATTTGTGTAATTTTATAAAAACGACAACAAAGAATTCAGCAAAATGGAGATTTTGTCATCTTATTCAGATTAACGAAAAAAACTGGAACCGCTTTAGAGAAATTGTTTTTGGTATTTTTTTAAGCTGTCCATTTTTTACTAGAAATTGCATGAAAACTACTCAAATTTTCATAAAAGGGCATCACATTGACGAAAGAACTATTTATGGAGAACAAATTTCATTTGAAGAAATAATCTCTACCTTCAATATTGTAGTTGCAGGAAGAAGAACATTCGGTGTTAACAATGAAAATCAGTCCTATGCCATCTTAATGCATTTATCTCAATGTATGTATTTAATGTATTCGTGCAAAAACAACACCAAAAAACAAAAAAAATGATGTCCCAAACGCTTCATATACAGTACCGACAAAATTTAAGAAGGTTTTTGAAAATCGGAGAGTCGAGTCGCTCCAGACGGAACTAAGAAAGGAAGGACGAACAGGGGAAGGGACGGACGTTTGCCGTTAACCAATTTTTCGATATCAAAGACACACATTGAGAATTCTGACCACACAACACCTAAAAGCAAGTAATTTAATTTCGAATTGGAACAAGATTTTTCCGCTTTTTCTGTACAATACGAGTTTTTACAATACGCGTTTTTCTGTCGAAAAATTTCCGATTTTGCTGCAGGATTTCATAACGTCCTCTATACAGTGTACGACTCTATACATACATATACGTGGAAGAAAAAATGGAGCCACTAATCGAAAGTAGTCTTTACTTCAGTGCCACCGTTTTTCTTAGTGGCGTTCGCCCGAGTAACGATAAAGCATTTGAGTGAACACCTCGATGCAAATAATACTTTGTGTTAAGCTTTATGGATCCAGTGAAGACTGAAAGGGCCTGGGGACCGAAAGAGTGATAGATTCCATCAACGACAATCGTTGCTGTACCTTGCCGGCGGTGGAGACAGCGTTTTGCACGCCAGTACCGATGTCCTCCGCCACCTTCAGTCCGGTCTGCACGCCAGTCTGAATGCCAGTCTGCACGCCAGTTCCAATGTCCTGCGCTGCCTTCAGCCCGGTCTGCACGCCGGTCTGCACCTGCTGGGCCACGTCGCTCGCCACCTGCTGCGCGGCCTGTGCGGCCGCCTGCGCAGCAGCCAGCTTCGCCTGCAGGGCCGTCTGCGCGGCGTTGACGCCCGCCTCCACTGCCGTGAGGGCGCCCTGCTGCAGCTGCTGCGCCACGTCCGACACCGCCTGCGACGCCACCTGCCCGGCCTGCACTGCCGCTTGCAGCTCGGCCACCTTGACCCCGACCACGCCCTTGGCCAGGCCCTCCGCCATCTCAGCGGCCGAGTCGGCGAGCGCGTTGCCCTGCGCGATGGCGTCCTGCGCCGCCTTCTGCGCCGCCGCCAGCGCCTCCTGCCCGAGGGCGGAGGCGTTCGCCTGCAGCTGCGCCGCCAGCTGCTGCCCTGCATCCGCCAGCGCCTGGCCCTGCGCCGCCAGCTGCTCCACGGCCTGGGCGTCGGCGGACGAGGACACGCCCACCGACGCTGCCTGCACCGCCTGGCACATTACACCTCAGCTATGCATCACACACGTCACACGACTCGTAACTTGCAATGGAAAATATTTCCATGTTCGTTTTTGCTTTTGCCTACTGAACAGTGTACAATAAAAGATTAAAGACAATGCAATCCTGTACATATTCCACAATGAAACATTACAAATGATATACTATATCATTACAAATAACCTTTTCGATTTTGCGGGCGGGCATTATCAAAGATTGATAATGTATTTGTAGAAATCAAAAATCTATGTTTCAGTATATTTTGTAAAATAATTTTGTTTTAAAAGTATACTAGAAAATACCGTATTATTGGTGAACACTGAAATACAGAAAAATACCAAGTAGTAAATATATTCCGAATACTGAACTCTCTATCCGCGACGAGGTAAATGTACCAAAAATGTATTTTGCTCGTTCCTAGTTATCGGCTTTCGCATCAAATGTATCCGCGTTTCTGCTCCAAGAGTGAATTTTCTGTCGTTGCGATCTCTGACTGCCTGACTCTGTCGTCATGCGTAGTGAAGGGACGCTGACTGTCAACTCACCGCGGCAGCGCACAGAGCGACGGCGAAGGAGAAGATCATCTTGGGGGCCATGGCTGCTAGTGGTATACCGGTGGGGTTGCGGTTCCTGCTTATAAGCAGCTTTGTGGGCGTACCCTCCCCCCCCCCCTCGCCTACGCTGGATAAACACTCGCGTTCCTTCTATGGCCATTGAGTGAACTGGTGCGGGAGCGATAGCCTTGACTAACGGAATAAGGATACATTAAATGTAATATCGAAGTTGCAAACACAATTCTGGGTATCGAACATATTATTTGAATGGAGCTAAATGTCTATCGCTTTGACAATTTTTTGGTAATTCGTGTAGTTTTGAAATGGAAATATCAGTGTTTAACGTATTTATTTCTACGTTATTTACTTTCTTCACAAAATGAATTTGCTGAGATTTTAATGTAGTTAAATAGTTAATTTAATAAAGTTAAAATATAATTAAAGAGTTGGATTACATCTGCACTATGTTTGCGTTATGAGAAATATGCATTTAAAGTAATATATTCGAATACGTTTTTTTATCCTTATTAGTTGTAATTTCAGAATGTGTGTAAACTACAGATATATACAATTTATTTTATTGGTTTTCTCTTTTTTAACATTAATTTTTTAAAATTATGTTCCATATTTTTGGAAATGAAAGTTTGCATATCTGATAAACAATATATCACTCATGATAGGCTACCAAATAGTAGTAATTGGCAGCCAAAATATTTTCTCTTATATAAATGCAATATTTTAAATACTATATTTGTGGTAAAATTAAGCATTCCTTTTCCTTTCCCGCCCTTACATCGTAAAAAGATATCGAATGGGAATCGTGCGCCGGAAATAAATACATTATCGTCTTAAAAACTCTTATTGCCGAGACCTAATAACAAAGTACTGGTTTCGCTCTACTTTTCGAATTTTCGAAAATTTTCAAGTTTATCAATGCGAAAAAGTATGTGCTTGTGAATCAGAACTAGTTTAAAAATACCATAACTTATGTTCGAAAGATTAGCTATCTTCATGTCGCCGAATAAGAATAACCATGTTATTGTAACTTTTGACCGTGAAAGTCGACAATTTTAGTCGCGGCGTGCATAAAATATGCAAATAAATATAATACAAAAATAACGAAATAGGGTCCCAGCTATTATCATAAATTGACCAGCAACGTGAGTAATTAACTGACGTTCGTATGTTTCTCGATACAACACCATTTGGATGTGCATGATTAAAACAAATTACCCACGCAAAACGTTTCATACAGCTGTTGGCTTTTACAGCTATTCCGTACGTGGCCTTGTACAGTTTCCCGTTTGTTCTTCCACTTCAATGACTGCGAGTCAGCTCTGGATCTAAATTGAAACGTCTAAAGGCCACACCCGTAGAAGGCAATGCGGAGCGATGTGGGTGTGCCAGTCGCATCTGCGTGATGCGCGGGGGCGGCGACCCAGAGAATAAGCACCGCTCCACTTAAAAGCGGACGCAGCGCCCCTGCCGTCACTCGTCAGCCGCCACAGCCCCTCGTCGCCACTCGCAGCCATGGCCCCCAAGATCGTCCTCGTCCTCGCTTTCGCCCTCAGCGCCGCCGCGGTGAGTGAACCAGGATTCATGGCTTAGGGCGCCCTTGAAGTCGTGCCCTACGACGTTTCTCATATTTTATACTGACTGAATCGGAGATAGTAGGAGCCACATTTTTGGTAAATTGGGCTAAGTCGTAACACCTACGATGCAAATATGATTGTAAAGACGTTTCTTTTATTTGCAATGAAATACTCCAAAGGTTTAACCAAACCAACCTGGTTCTCGGAAATTATTTTTTAAAAGCTCAATTAAACTTGGATTTTTGAGTCTAGATGTAAGGAGCAGGCTCGCCTGTTTGTATTTCTAGCGTCTTACGTGTTATGTGGTGTGGACTGAACTGTAGGAAACACGATGGAAAAAATTTGAATCCTAAGACAAAAGCGGCGCAAACCTCTAATACTTTGCTCTTGATCACATTTTAGTTTTTCTCGCCTTGCAATACTTGTTCACTGCGAGTTATGTTGGCAAAGATGTACGCAAAATTTTTAAATTCTTCGTTGTATATTTTCCTCAGTTAAGGCAAAAATGTCGATGTATCATTTTCAATGTGAATGAACATTTTCAATGTGAATGAACATTGTCTTCATTGAACATTGTAGAACAAGTTGTACATCACTTTATTTCGAGATGCGTTTCCCTTCGGAAAATTCACCAGCTATTTTTTTAAAACTATTCTCTCCATTTTGAGTCAACTTTGGCAAAAAGTATTGAACATTAATATATATATATATATATATATATATATATATATATATATATATATATTAAGGAAATATTCAGATTTGGGATATCCACCTTCTACTACAATATAAATATTCCGTACGTTGTATAAATATGATATTGGCAATGACTGTAACAACAAATTTCTAAATGGCTGGCGCCCTAGTTACAATATGAATTTTCATTTACAATTGCACACCTTAGACAAATTCAATTGGTGGGTACACATACTAGTAAAACACCAAATTAAAATAAGTATTTATAATTCATTGTAAAATCATACTTTAGGCAGGACTTTTTTTCTAATTTGTAAACTGTCATAGTTCAGTAAGCGAAAGCGAATACGAACATGGAAATATTTCCCATTGCGAGTTGGGAGTCGTGTGACGTGTGTGATGCATAGCTGAGGTGTAATGTGCCAGGCGGTGCAGGCAGCGTCGGTGGGCGTGCCCTCGTCCTCCGACGCCCAGGCCGTGGAGCAGCTGGCGGCGCAGGGCCAGGCGCTGGCGGACGCAGGGCAGCAGCTGGCGGCGCAGCTGCAGGCGAACGCCTCCGCCCTCGGGCAGGAGGCGCTGGCGGCGGCGCAGAAGGCGGCGCAGGACGCCATCGCGCAGGGCAACGCCCTCGCCGACTCGGCCGCTGAGATGGCGGAGGGCCTAGCCAAGGGCGTGGTCGGGGTCAAGGTGGCCGAGCTGCAAGCGGCAGTGCAGGCCGGGCAGGTGGCGTCGCAGGCGGTGTCGGACGTGGCGCAGCAGCTGCAGCAGGGCGCCCTCACGGCAGTGGAGGCGGGCGTCAACGCCGCGCAGACGGCCCTGCAGGCGAAGCTGGCTGCTGCGCAGGCAGCCGCACAGGCCGCGCAGCAGGTGGCGAGCGACGTGGCCCAGCAGGTGCAGACCGGCGTGCAGACCGGGCTGAAGGCAGCGCAGGATATTGGCTCTGGCATTCAGACTGGTATTCAGACTGGCGTGCAGACCGGACTGAAGGCAGCACAAGACATTGGCACTGGCGTGCAGACTGGCATTCAGACTGGCGTGCAGACCGGGCTGAAGGTGGCGGAGGACATTGGCACAGGCGTGCAATCCGCTGTTTCCACCGCCGGCAAGGTACAGCAACGCTTCATGCTCGGCGAAGAATCTTATGCACTCTCATATCATTGACGTAGATTAAACGACGATATCTAAGTACCTCTGCTGTGTGAAGAATGAAATATATTTTGAATTATACCTAAACGCTGGAAATGTATTATTAAGTAGTATTAAAAAACTTGTTTTGTATTTATACTCTGAGTCAAAAATAACGCATATTGCTAACATTTACCTTTGAAATTTTTTAATAGAATACGCTTGAGGAGCATTTAAAGTGTCTTTTCATTATTTTTCCGATATCGATATTTCCCTAAATTTAATTATATAAAGTAAAACTTCTATATTACGTAAAATTCACATATTTATCAAACCAAACGAGAAGGAAACTTGAGAGATTGCGACGATGGAATTGATATATGAAGTATTTATTTTCAGGTTTTCGGGGCCTTCGTCCCCAAAGTCAACTTTCATTTCGGCTAATCATCGCCCTGGATGTCTCAGGGAACTGTATTAGAAGTGGCGTACCAAGCAGTAATGCTAAATATGAATGTGTAATTTTTGGCATTTTACAATTATGTAATCTCTATGTATGAATTCTATTTGTGTCACTATTTATTTGTTCAATGTATTACGTATTCTGAAATACATCATATTTTAATGTTGCACAATTAATGTCTTTTAATATTTGTGTCTCGCCGTGTTTGTTGTTTTTCTGGTACAAATTTTATAGCCCAAGCACAGGGAGTACTGACTCTTGTAGTCATGGTTCATCGAATAATGAAGATTGATATTGCCAAATTTCTTAGAAAGAGTTCCAACTCTTCTCTTAATATTTTGTGCAGATGGTAAATTCCGTGAATTATACGACATATTTTGATGTGTTTTTGAGATTTATTTTTAAACAATTGCTCCAGTGTATATAAAAAAATATTACTCACATATGTTATGTTTTGTTTAGAAGAAACGGTTCAAATTTTGCAGAAACTTAGTATGCTAATGTTGTTCGTTTCATTTCAAACTGCACGAAAACAACGAATATGTAAAAAAAGTGTACCTGACTAATTTATGATTTAAATGTGGTGAAGAAATTTCACGTGAAGAAAAAAATGTTAATTAAATACAAATTTTATACAAACTTAAAAAATACAAATTATGCAGGAGTTCAATAAGGTTCACCATAACGATGAATGTATAATTTTTTTTTACTCTGAAACTATGACGTGTAAATCTGGTCAGTTAATAAAAATAAATTGAAAGAATACTTTGAGAACAAATCACTATCTTGAATATTGTAGTTATTGCAAATTTTACACCCTGGACGAATCACAAACTTCTGATTTTTTGAAAATTTCAAGTTGATAATGAAATACGATACTTGCCGATTTTTTAAATGAATTTTTTTCCTTTCTAGAAGAAATGTAATGAACAAATTTGAAGTGTTTTCTGAGAAGATTTTGAAAAAAAATTTCGATGTTTCTTGTTAAGTACCAACAATATTTGAAGAATATTTTTGAAAATTGTAGATTTTTGGGCCGGTTTAGACAGACTGGACATTGGCAATGGCGTGCAATGTCTAATTTGGTCAAATTCCTTCGAATAGTTCATGCACTAGTGTTGTTCCAAGAAGGACGGTCGGTTTGAAAAATTTTTCCTATATTTAAGGAACCACGAAACGTGAATCCTGAGTACGCTACGTATTAGGGAAAAACATTTTCTACATGTAGGAGGAAGAAAAAATATTTTACAGTTGCTGGGAGCCGCAAATCGAGTTTTTTCTATCGAAAAAAGAGCATTTTTGGCTGTAGCCTTTTACAAGTGTTTCTACCCTCTTATATTGCTCTGCATATACGTACTTAAACGAGGAAGTAAACATTCTTCAAGTAATGATTGATTAATAGATGTTTCCGGGCCTGTCTACGGCAATGATCATTATTAGTTCAGTTAGTGTTGTAAATGATATTATCTCTCCTGGATGGTGAGATCCGACGACTAACTTCTGTAACGTCCCTTACCCCTGCAATTTTCAACAAGACACCGCCCCTAATTGTCTAGCTCTAAGCTCCTGACGAGTGTGGTAGTGCAGGGCACGTAGGTGTAAATGTGTGAGAGAAAAGGTTAGGACAAGGAAAAGGAGAGATTGCTCGAGGTCTGTCACCCGTTTGTTAGGGTGTTCTCCGGCATTCGTCTGGTATTGATGGGAGGAGCCACCAATTACAGCAGCTGGCCGCTAGAATTTTCCTCCAGTCAGCGGCTGTATTCGATCTAGCATAGAGCTAGTGTAGAGAATTCGTCACGGTCGAGATTCGAACTTTAGGACTTCCGGACTGAGTCGCTGCAGACTCAGCGACCGTGCGTAAACACGACTCTAATCTAAAGGTATCTGGTCCGGCAACTAATATTCTTTTCTTTCTTCTTTTTCTGAATAATTTTTTGCCATCCGTGAAATATATTATTAATGACGAAGTACACGAGAATGTTTCCAAAGATGGTCGTAATATTGCTTCCCACTCTTGTATGCTGTCCTTCCTACATGCTTTGCGGTCGTATTTGACTGCGTGAATTTATGACGCATATAGGAGGTGTTTGCGGGCAATGGTGCGTTACTTATCGGGCTATATTCGGTACAAAGAGTCAATATAATCATATTATGCAATCCAATGTTTTGCCGCTACCACTCATTAATAACTCTTTTATTCAGAGCATTACTGTGTGAAGCACACATTCAGTTGTGTTACATCCCTCCCCCATTCAGTGAGTTTACTAGAATGTAATAAATAATTATTTCTCTGCTCTCCGCTCAAAATATCAGGCATTTATATTCCGCATAATGTATTTTCCTTTTGTCGCTTCGTTATTGTTATGGTTTTGTGTTTTACATTTTTAGCATATATTCCAATTTCGTTGCTGAATAATTGGGCACTCAATTCAATTTATAATTAACTGTATTCACAAATCGAAAATTATACACATTTATTCTAACTTGTAGTTTTGGTAATTGGGGGAAATTGAAGTAAAAAGTGAATAAGTTGAAGTTTGTATTTCATTGCAGTTGGCACAATAGATGCGTTTTTTGTACTAATTTCTTTATTGAAGAAATTATTACTGAATATCAGTTGCATTAATTAATTTTGCAAGACGTTTGCTTTTAGGGTTTACACGCTTGCAGCTCAAGTAATAAGAGTATATTAACTGATAAACTTCTGGGCAAATTACTGATCGCAACATTACATTAAGATAAAAAGTATATTAATAACTAATGGTTCTTTACTATAAAAAATGCTGCTGAACCGAACCACACAAAACGGTTTTCCCGAAAAGCACGCTACTCAAGAACAAGAAATAAAAATACTTTCGTAAAACCCTGAAATAAATTCAATAGTTTAAGAAGAAACAGTCTTCACGAATTTTCCTATAAAATGATATAGCACTCTTATAAACGAATACAAAAGATAACAGTTGTTTACATACCAGTATTATAAAAAATGTTGCTGTTTCCAAACGCAACACGAGAATAGCAAATATTTAAAGGACCTTTTGAACCTTTGTTGTCGCATGATCTCAGATGTTAACAGTCACGTACGTAATATAATAATTCGTCCTGTATGCGCAGTATGAGGACAGGTAAAATAACAGAATCAATTAACTGCATTAATAGGTCAAAATCGAAAGTATTTTATTGTTTTTGTATTTTCCGTAGTTCCTGGACATCTCACGTTACCCATTGACACTTCGCTCATGGCATTCGACAGCAGTAGTTTTCTTCCTATTTCTGGGTGCATATGTGTGGGTGCCGGATGGACGAGCTCATTAAGACAGTAGTGGCGAAGGGAATTAGTAACCGAAAGATCTCAAGTTCGAGTCCTGCCTCGGCTGTGGTGGTATTTGTGTTCGTCCTTTCACCCCCTATCATCACCATATCACCCCCTACCATCACCTATCAGACCATATCAAGTCGTCTCCACAGTTACCACACCGTTAAATGCAATAGTGATCGCTAATGATTTAGATGTTGATGCGACCTTAAATAACAAAAAATAAACATTATTACAATACAATCGCATATATGGAGGGCAAATGTAATAAACAACCGAACATTGAATTCTTCATTCGACATTACATGAAAGTGATAATGATTTCGGAGATTCATAAGGAAATAGTTCTTGTCGAGTTTCTCAGCCCACGATTTTCTGAATCAATTAAAATGCGTTGTAGAATCCGCAGGACCTGTTTATTTTTGCCTTTTCTTCTGCAAACCCTGTTACGTGCTGCAAAACATTGATATTCAAAACAAAGTATTTGATGGATTCGAATTTCACGTATTCTTGAAACTTCCTTAACCAAACTTCCTTTTTTTATTCTGATGTATCTTCTTAACCCCTATCCTCAAATTCTACGAAGAGAAAACATTTGAAGGTCACCGAAAAACACACGTTATTCATAGGCTTGCTTTCATTCTCACTTTCCAAAACAAGCATTCTAATGAAAATAGATCTATGAATGTTTTTTTTAATCATCCCTGAGGGCTTCTTTTGATACCTCTTAATTATTTTGTTCTTCCGAACGCCATGAAATCCCATAAACGTTTAAGTTACATTTTTAAATGATCAATTTCTCACACAAAAATTTTCTGCAGTATGTGTATGTGCCGCGTAAACAGAAATCTTCCGTGTTATACCTCTTGCAGCCTTCAACCTCTTGCGCTACTTCTTAATAAAATTGCCCATCTTCATCACGTGGCTTCTCGTTAACATCCCTGATGACGCGCGCCTGATAATGACCGGCGAAGTAAAGGAAACTTCGCCCGAGTTGAGAACTTGCGCGGTAAATCTTGTGGGCTGGATGCCTGGCTTCTGCAACCCGCATTGCATCCCAACGTGCGTTGCCAGCGCAGTTGCAAGAGGGTGGATTCAAAACGGCCGCGTCTTTCGAATTTGTCCATGTCCTTTCACTCCATCTCTTCCCTGTTGCCTATCGCTTCGTACCCCTTGTCGCTCATGCCATGCAGTCGCTACGACCTTCGTAACTTCCGACATTGTCTTAGACACTAAAATCTTGGCTACTTCCACTTTCAACCTCCACCTCTTCGCCCACTCTGCTTTCGCCCCGTCGTACGTCTTCTCACCGCCTTCTCTGTGACCCACCGTGCACTGCCGCATTTGCTCCACCTCATTTCTCCCGCCGACGATCACTAGAATTCCATAGCTTCTGATTATATCTACCCAAATCTTCCCCAAACCTCTGAACGCGCTCCCAACTCTCCCTTGTGACCATCACCCATTCTTTTTCGCGCTGCCGCATGTTCGCTTTGGTCTCGTTTCCTGTGGTCGCCATCATCCCCTCCCGTTTTGCTCCACTTGCTCGCTACCGCCCTCACGATTTACTCGTACTCATATAGGGTGTCCAAGAAGGAAACAACGAAACTTCGAAAATAAGCTCTTAAGTAAATTGTAAACCTATGTTGTCCAATATCCTTCTTCGAGATTTCGAATGACTGAGCTGCAATAAGCACTCAAAAGTTGTTTGGAAAATGGCTTTTTATGCAGAAATTTCAATTTTAGAAACGTAAACACACCAGAAACATGTAAATTGTTATTATTGATTGTTGGTGATTCAAGGCGCTTCAACGGCAAAGGTCATTAGTCCAGTAAGTGTAGTGCATGTATTTTGCTCGAGATGTGGCGGTGATATTTCCCCGCTGGAGGGAGAACTCCGGCGCCCACCCACCGTCAGGTAGAACGGTTTATCCATCCAGGTATCTCCCACCAGCGGGGTACCGTCTCAACCCGGACAAGCCCTAAGTTCCCGACCGGTCTCCATATATATGATAGTACAGTGCATGTTAGTGTAAGTGTGTAAATAAGTGGTGAGGATGGATTAAAGATAAAGAAGGAAAGATCGCGTGCGGTCCGTGGCCCGTTTGTTAGGGTATTGCTCCGGCATTCACCTGGTGTTGATCGGAGAAACCACGGAAAACTACTGATCAGAGCAGCCGGCCACTAGAATTCTCCCCCAGATAGGGATAGAATTCGACCTAGCTATGTAGCTAGTGCCGAAAATCCTGCCACCGTCGGAACTCGAACGTAGGACATCCCGGTCAGAGGCATTGCAGTGACATCAGTTGATGCCCTGAGCGACCTTTCCCAGGTCCATCGCTCTCACTTTGGTCACCGTCTTTGCTTCCACGCTCACTGCTCGACGCGCTTGCTTTGTCGCATCAAATTGCGCAAAAAATATCGCCTCCCGCCCACACACTCACACGCGTGCGCGCGCATGCGCGCAGCAACCCACCCACCGACACCCACCCACCCACACCTACACTCACACACATACACACACACATACACATACACACACATATATACACACACATATACACACACAAACACACACACACCTCACAAATACACACACCTCACAAATACACACACCACACACCACACACACACACCACACACACACACACCACACACACCACACACATACACACACATACACACAGCACACACACATACCCACACCACACAAACATACACACACCACACACACACATACACATACCACATACACACATACACACACCACACCACACACACACATACACACACCACACACATACACACAACACACATATACACACACCACACACATATACACACACCACACACATATACACACACCACACACATATACAGACACCGTTTCGGCCGTGCATTCACTCCCGCTCCTGAGCGCCTCTTCAAGCGACGTGCTTTTGTTTGCGGCTTTCGCGAGCTCCCTGTTCGCACAGCATCACATATTTCTGGGGGCTGCGGTCGCCTCATTATACAGCTTGTGTTTTAATGTCTCTGCAGAGGCAAGTTGGGAGCTCGACATTTTCTAGAATATTATTCATCGAGAGTCCTCCGCGCTGCATTAAGAATTGTCATTTGTATTTCCGTTACCCCGTGTACATGACCAATAGTTTTAGCTTTGTCACCACTGAATTGCATTTCAAGTTCTACGAGCAGTTTGTTGCACAACGTGTGGAGTAATTGAACACGATTCTTGAGAAGGAACATTGTTTTCTCGTCATATCATTTTATGTAAGCTGTGTCATTGATTTCGCTCTTTCAAATATCTGAACGTTGTTAAAGGAACGAAAAGGAATATTTAAAGTGGTTCGTTTGGGTATTTCATTATTCCCAAATTTATTCACGTGTACAAACTTTGTGATACTATTCTAAACCTTGATTTCTGTACGAAATTATTTTATATATATCGCGTAATACTCGATAAAGAAATTTTTCTCCCCAAATTCGTTTTACCAAAATCATTTTATGTTCTTATTAACTCTTCATTTCAGCCATATGACTGATGAATTTTCTCCTACGTGGTGCACTAGTGTATGTGTGAAACAAAAAACGGTCGGCTGCGCTTCTGAGAGAAGTTGTCTCCTTTGCCACGGATATAAGTCTTGATTATCGAGTATCTGCTCTTATGAATGAGCAAGTCAGCAGCATCATTTAAAGATTTAAGAGTATTCTATTGATACCGGAGAGTCAAAAGTGAACGAATTTTTGTTTCTTCGGTTCACGTCCAAACACATTATGAAAGAAGTGGCGGCGGCGATGGTGTGACGGTTAGCGTACCGGACTGTTATACCCAAGCTCGCGGGTTCAAACCCGATCGAAGCCGTGGATTTTTAGGGCGACAAAATCCTTTGTACGCCTTCCTTCGGAGGGGAAGTAAAGCCGGCTGTCTCATGTTAGTAGATTTACTTGCATGTAAAAGATCCTCAAGCCTAAATGACGCCTCTGAGCTAAATTCAAATCGCCTGTTTCTCGACCAAGAAATACCTCCTTTCTCTGCTAGTTGATGAAAGGAGCGTAGCGAAATTTGCGTGGTCAGACGGAAGAGCGGGCCTAATGGCCCGAGTCTCGCCACGTAAAACAAGGCAAATTCAATTCAATTCAAAAAAGAAGTAACAAACATGGTTGAGAAAGGCACACAAAACATTTGATTGATTGATGTAACTCTTTACAAAACAACTAAGTCGTAGAAAACCGAACTGAAAGTAATCCTATAATACGTGATTCATAGTACAATACACTGCTTCGATTTCCCTCTCATTCCCTTGAGGATCGCGAGTGCCTATTGTCGGCACTCATTCTGGGTCTGTGTTGGAAGATGCACACCGTTTGCGCACTCGCTTTGGATCGCGGGGTTTGCCCGTTTGTGTTTGTGTGGAACCCGTTGTTTCAACTCAGTCCATGACCGCGTTTCGGAACAGCAAAAAGATAATTTTGTTTCTTTGTCCCATTCGTGCGTTGCGGTGCAATGGAATTCGTTGAAAGTGTGTGTTTTTGTCCCTCGTTGCTCTACCAAGCACGGTGCTGTGAACCGAATTGTTAATTAAGAGTGAGAAGTATATGACACACCACGTGGAGTTGTAAATTTCTTTATGAAAGTGTCTTTCTTTCTTCCGGGATTGAAGAGAAACTTACTGTAGTACGAAAACGTTATGGAGAGGTAGATGACCAGAGTCGCTACCATTGAGTAGGGAATATGTTTCTAAAATAACTTATTATTTGGTTCAAGACTGGATAAATCTGTTTCTCTTCTTATTGATGTCTGTAACTAAAACATGGGAATTCATTACATTAGAAGACATCCTGAAACGAAATTATTGGCAACTGTTGTAGGAAGTGCACGTATTTAGTACTTTTATGGTTAGATAAAGCACATTTGTGTATACTTAATTCTAGAAAAAAGAAAACATTTTTTTGCGAAATCTATGCTTGTATCCCAGTGGTTCTTTTTCCAATTCCGTGTTTCAGCAGCAATCAGCTAAAAAATTGTTGAATGTCTCCCTTTAAAAGGGTTTTCCATAAATGCGATCTGATGGTGAAACAATTGTCCTTGTTTATCACTAACGATTCCTGGTTAGAGGCAAAAAGTCTAAATGTGGATGTAAAAATGTACTTTAAGAGACATATATTATTCCATGTTTTTATATATTGTAATCGTGCGATTATGAGAGGTCAGTAGTTTTGAGGTCCAACGTTACCCTGAAAATCAACATAAACATCTTTAACGGCATCCCACGCTTTTCACAATCAACAATTCTTCGAAATTGGGATTTCTCACTAACCCATGGATCTGAGGGCGAATAAAAACCCCTTCTTTTAATTTTGCACCACTCGGTAAAAGAAATTGTATTCAAAGGGTTGAAATATTTCACATTCTTTGCCTATTGCTTTTATGAAATTTTTCGTTTATCCTAATTTGATGTGGAGATAGTAAAATATTTTTATTGTCAACCAAGGGTTTGTGAGAAACTCCTTTTCCTTCAGACTTATAAATTTATGTACAGGACCTATATTTTTTTTTCTCATGCTTTTCCCTTGCCTTTCTGTCCCATGTACAGGGGAATCAGTAATACATGCTCCTCCATTCCTAAGTGAATGCCTAATTCTTTGCGATTAGGTCAGATTTACAATTGAAGTTCATTGTAATCGATATTGGTAAGCAGCAAGATACCATTTCCGTACATTTCCTTTATTTATGGTGCACGGGGAGGTGGTATAGATGGTTTTACATCTCTATTTCAATTGGTTTAATAGCATTGCCTTCTATCTAGCTTTTGAAGCGCTAAAGAGCGGCCATCAGTCTTGCGAAATGTATTCTACCTCCCAATGTTCTCATGGTGTTTCCGATAATGTAGTAAACTAATGTAGCACAAATTAAAAAAAAAAGAAAGAACATTTAATTTTATGTTTTCTGTACGTGATGCGTGTTCTTCTCTTCCAGCCTTATAATCTTGATTGCAATCTCTAATCAAGTCATTGCGGTGTGGTCTTCCTCTCCGACAGAAAGTCGAATGCTTCCTCACTAGAAATCGCTTGTTCCTGAGAATCACCTTTTTCCCTGAAGTGACCGTTGTAAATGTGGCACAGGGACTGGCATTGAGGCATCGTGTTCTCCTGGCGTAATTGCGGAAGTAATGTTTGGATATTTGGGATTACGTTTTGATCCCATGGGGAACATCTTTACGATCGTTACACAAAAAGGAAGTCAGATAATAGAAGTCTCGCCGTACCATGGACAGACTGAATGACATGGGAGGAAGTGCATCCTGCAACCATCCTCTAGTCCACCCACCAATATCTTGAGCATCTACTGCAACACAAATGGTGTGCCCACGGATTATCCTGATCTCCAACTTTACAATTAAACCACAATTCGTAAGGGTTTTTCAGTATCAGTGTAATTGCTCTACTCTGTGATTTGGTAGTGTCACACCACACATGTAACAAAAGAGACGTGGCGAATTTACTCCTATTGGAAACTATTCACATTCACAAATAATATCGACACACAAAATCGTAATGGAAGGCTGTCACACTTTTGAAGTATATTAATGTTAAATAAAGTATTCTCCCACGAAGAACAAGACCTAAACAACACTCGACAGGAAACGAGTATTACTTCAGTGTAGCCTACCCCATTCCATGCGTCTTGAATCTTTGAAAGACAAATGTAAAAAAAAGTGAAACTCTCATGTTTCCTATTCGGTAGTGTGCTCGTTGTGATATGACATAGAAGCAGCCCCAAACGCCGTGTCAACCCACAAGGAAAACCCGCATTTAACATTCAATACTGAGAAATCATAAAAGAAGGGAAACGTTCCCTGATGGTTTTAATTGAAGTTTATTTTCGTATTCTGGGTTTAGAATTCTATTACTATACTGCGATTTTAAATTCCGGCAAATTTCATTGATTCTCTGTGTTACCACGAAGATTGGTATCCGAAACTTGTCCGTTTCAAATATTCAAAAAACCCTGGATTATTTTTAAAAAAAGGTTCAATAGTATTAGCGTTCCTAATTTCGACTTGCATTATAGAACTATGAATACACATTGAATGCCTATCTGGGTTAATAAAAAATTTCACACATTCACAAAAGCTTTTATGTCGACGGCTTCGGAATGCAAATCGGAAAATGCTCTTTTGAAACGTAAATCAGGAATTAAATGAATGTTTATTATTCACTTTTAATTGAAAAGCAACCAGCTTATATCAAGGAAATACTCCCCCCATTTGATAGAAAATGCGTCATCAACAGATTAATTCATTATCTAACGCTTATAATGGGACTTGTAGTCCAATGTTAAAATCCGAACCCGTTCCATGTGCTGCCTCATAACCGCCGACAAACTCCATTTCGGAGACAGCTCTCTTCCAATTTTTCCCGCAGTTGTTCAAACAAAGACGACGTCCATTTGTTTTCCTCGCACCTGCGTCGTTCTTTAGCCTTTATGCATTATTGATCGGCTACTGCTCGAAGCCGCCGGGCAGAGTGTTTCGGTCAAGCCTGCGCGTTTCCAATCGATGGAGAGAATTGTGTATTTTGGAGTGAATAATGACTCCCTGGGTTGAAGGCAGGGTTGACCTAGTTTCCGCGTGGGCGGCTGACAATCGAAAGCCTCCGCGGATGCATTTTGGGCTCGTGGAGAGAGCGCTCTGTGCTTTCACAGGTCCTCTTAGAATGGGGAAACTCATTACCAGGACATTTAAAAAGAAGAGTTCGGAGCCAACCCTCCTTCCCCACTCGTGCGAGAAGGTTTTAAAGTCTAGCAGTCCGGAGGTACTTGGATGGACAATGTACGACCTTTTTTCAAATTTTATGTATTGTTTTCTGTTGGAAGCAAAATAACAAGAAATTGTAAATTACTACCCAAAAATGACGTGTAATAGGAATTAGTAAAGTATTTTATTTCCGTTGTAGATCTCTTAATTAATTGTTAAAAAACGTGCAGTTCTCACGTAAATAACGTGCATATTGGGAGAGATCTGTGGGCGATGCGTTAAGTTATTGTCCGTTCAAACGCGGTTATTTGAATTGCTCGTTTCGTGATAATCGATTTTCCATATATTTTTTTGTGAGATATTAACGACTGTGTTGTAGATGGTCTTGTACTCTGAAATCCATCATTCATCGCCACCTATTTGTGCGACTGACGATCCTCGGCAAATTTAGCGAAGTTCGTCTTATTTGCTCAAATTTGCGACTTCTTGTAAACTGTAATGGTTTTGTATATTTTTGGTTGCTCATTATGACACTGAAGTAGTAACATGAAGTAGATTTTTGGCGCGTGTGTTAGAGACATGATAATCAGCAGATAAATTGTTTTTGAAGGGTTCTTCTGTGTATGAAGTTTGGAAATTTCTATTGTACGTTTTGATACATCTCGATATCTTACTTCAAAAAGAAATTTTGTTCGATATATCCGATCTTGCTACTTGTATTTCACGATTGGATTATTTTCTGTGAGTAAAATACTACTACTGATGTATTACCTACTTTTATTTGAAGGTAACTTAAAGAATGAAAACAAATTCTAAAATGTTCAGGTAGTACCGTCTGATTTTTGAAGCTCGATATAAAATAATTTTACTTTTAAATGTGTGTTTCTCTTTGCGCATATGTTCACCTGTGGGGTTCCCTGTCTCGACGATCTGTTTCGGAAAAATCACGAGGTTTAGTTTATAAAGAAATTGAGCTTTTTATGCAAACATTTGATGATTATTGTTTTAAATGAAAGGTAGTAGATCTTGGAAGTGTTATTGCTTATTATTAACAGAGTTTGTATAATAAACACTAAATTTTAATAATATCTTAAAATTAAGATATTTAATGCTTGTCTGCGTAATGTGCCCATAACTTTGTGTGGCCGTATGAATTGCACTCTATCGGTCGGAAGCAGATGGCGTATCGTCGTGTAACGTGAGTAAGCCTGTGTAAATGTGAGGGTTTAGTTAGTGAAGCGAAGGTAGCAAGTATTTTTTTAATTTCGAAGATTGTGTGTTTTTAAATGCAGAAATTAATGAGAGTATATAAACGCGTGCCCAGCAAACGTTTGAAACATGCGTTCCTTTTGAAAAACACCATGATTGTAGTTATATATGGGATATTACGTCTTTCAATTATGGTGGATATGAGGATTTCCTGCCTCAGTTCTGTAAAATATATATTAAGATATTAGTAAATATAAAACATTTCAATTTCAATTCCGCAACATGTTTAAGTTGAGTCCACTGAGTCTCTGAGTTCACTGGGAGTTGTAATTTTATTTTCCCAGAATTTGTTAACAACCCTTATTTCATTAGTTTTAGAGAGTCTTAGAGTTTTGAAACGGATGTATTATTCTGTTGTTGTTGTTGTTGTTGTTGCTTTTTTTACGATGTAATCGCAAGTTGGAATTTTTCAGCGATTTTCTTTTCTTTTCCCTCCTTTTACAGCAACATCCTGAAATTTTACATTTTTCTGTTTTAATTTTACTAATGCTTTAGCTTTTAATTCACATACTAAAATTTTCTCCAAGTCTTCCGAATACAATTTATCTCTGCGTTATTCTATCGTAAATTGATTACCTTTAATACTGTTCCGGGGTTACTTATTTGAGCCCTTTATCTGTTTTTTAAGGAGTCTTGTAATATAGATATTTGTATGTTTATTTATCTGTTCACTGCTTTGAAGGATATTATTAAACCATGAAGATTAATGGCGTTTTGTATGTTCTTGTTGGTTCATCACGTGATGTGTTTGTGAATTCTGACCGCATAGTTTTTGCTTTTCGATACCGGGTGTTTCTGAATGTTACACGCAGCAGGTGCGGACAGATGCTCGAAGTTGTATTATGTTGAACTTTGCCAGCGGAAGTTGTGGAGTAGTTAATTGGAGAGCACACCGAAGTTAGGTGAGACGTAATGAACCTGAACGTTGTTACGAAGAGAAGTGGGATGAGAGAATGAATACTCTATAGTGTGATAGGTTCAATATTCCTAGAAGAAAACAATAAAATTCTTGACAAATGAATAACATTTCTTTAGATAGCTATAAAATGTTAAACATAAACATAAAAATTAGAACATAAAATGAAAATAATCTTCCACGATTGAAATATATCTACAGTAAATACAGATCACGCATGCATGTTTCGAGGTAGTTACCTCAACTTCAGTGCTCCCCAACCAACGTGGTACAAAGCTTGACTTTTTAAATGTACACCCTAGACGGCACCATATTGTGCTCTATACTTATTGTGTTAATGTATTTAGTACATATACATTTTTATTGTGGAAGATTACTTCTTTTTTTCTATCCATATGGATTTCTATAAAATTTCTGAGGTAACTACCGAGTTTACGTATGAATTTGATAATAATATTTCGAAAGAATTTGTTGTGAAATAAGTGAAAATTCAAATTATGAAAACCGTTTCAATATAAGGAATTTCAAACTCAAACAAAGAATGCTCAAACAAAAAACAGAAAATCCCTCGGAGATTGAAAACTTGTTCTTTCGGTTAGTGTTGCGAGCACGACTGCAAGTTGCTGGAAAACAAAGAGACGGACAAGCAGGTAGCCCGCGGCGTGTCGCCTGCCAGGAAACGCGGTTTACAAGAAACTTCATCCGCAACTTGGAATTCGTGTTTTAATTTCATTTTCCTTCCCCTGCTAGGGCCGGTTCAGCTCCCGCATCCCTGAAAGCGACCTTCTGGTCTTTGGCAGAAAAAAAAAAAAAAAAAAGCTTTGTGTGCGCGGAGTTTTCCAACTCATTTGCAAAGCCGTTTCATCCCTCTCGCGTGATGAATGGTGGCCTGTGGTGCTTTGCTAGTTTCCGTGCGACCGTCCGTCTGGTGTCGCGAAGAGCGACTGGCGCCATCTACAACACCCGCTGTTGGGGGCGCCGCGCCGCGCCGCACGGCCCTCCATTTTGTGGATGTCACAAACGCGCGCCCTCCGCGCCGCCAGCAACGCGCAAGGGAATCGCCCGACTCCCTCCCGCGGTCAGTTTTCCCCTCATTATCGCTTTCCAGATAATTCCCTTTTACTTTCTCGCTACGGAGTTGAGAGAATGTTATCCAATGCTTCGCGAAATAAACGGCGAATTTTGGGCAGAAAACTCTTATTACAAAGATGGATAAATCCAGTCACTAAATTTTGAAGAAGAAAAAATTGTAACACGTGCTGCAGCCAGAATCCATGTTTCGTGGGACCTTGATACCGAAAAATAGAATGACGGCAAAATGTCTGTAAGTCGTTCTGACTGTACGTCCGTCTGCCTGTCCGTCCGTCCGTCCGTCCGTCTGTCTGTCCGTCCATCTGTCCGTCCGTCTGCCCGTCCGTCCGTCAGTCCGTCCGTCTGTCCGTCCGTCCGTCTGTCTGTCCGTCCGTCCGTCCGTCTGTGAACATTGCTAGCAGCTAAACTATTCAACCGATTTTGTTCAAAATTGATATTCCCCAATCGATCTGGCTGATGTCTTGGCCTCTTGAATTTGAAACCGATATTTTAATTTTGGGGGTTCTTTTTCTGCAGGTCCTAGGTCTTTTAAAAATAAATAAAATGTCTCCCTTGTTTTTGATTAAATTTTGTTGGATTTTGTTTTTCGTTTCCCGAGAATGCATAGCCCGACTGCATCCCGCGGTCAATGTTTCCTCTCCCCCTTTCACTTTCCGTTGCCCGAGAAGACAGAACCCGGCTGGGGAATCGCCTGTCTTCATTCCGCGGTCAGTCTCCCTCCACCCTCGCTTCCCAGCTAATCGTCTTTCAGTTTTCATTATCTGAAAAGGCATAGCCCACTTCATCACGTTTTGTTCATTCGGTGTTTTGGAAGAAGATTTTATTTAAAGATTAAGACATTTTAGATAAATTTGCATTCCTCGAACACAAGTGAACATGACAGATTCTTCGGAATTATGTATATAAAGTCAGCGAGGTTAGAAAATGCATGTGATAAGTTGTTGTTCGTTTCCGCGAACTTTTAAGTAGTGATTTGCAAGTGTTCATTTGGAAGTGTTCTAAAACGACATGCAAATGTTTCTTGAAGACAAGGAATAGTGGATAAATAATAATCGATCATTGCGATTCTAAGCAGACTTCGGAAACCTAGAAAACAATTCTTCACTAAAGGGAAAAAGAAACTATATACAACGGACTATGCATTTTTGGGGAGGTAAGTAAACCGCTTAGTAAGAGTTGACCGCTAGATGTAGTGGGTGTAAGCCCCCGCGGAATAGGAACCAAAGGGCGCGTCTTACACATGCCGAATGATGCAGAGAGAGGAAGGAAGGGAGGGAGAAACAGAGGAGCGGAAGATAAGGGAAAATAGGGCAGTAAAAAAAAGATGAGAAAGGAATTTATTCCTACTACTCGTAGGAGGTACAAATATACATGTTTCTAAGTTCTACATTTGTTACATTCAGAAACTGAAATTGAACAGTATTTTTTTGTATTCAACGTGGTGCGTTGTAAATGATGTCCGCTAAAAGAAAGTGGTTACTACATTGAAGTAACGATACTTTCGTTGTAATCTATTTAGTATAGTGATAAATTTAAATGTACTTGTAACTGAATCGGTATTCACATGTAAGAAATGGTTAGAAATCTGAAGTCATCCATTTACTCTCATACGTGAGTTCCTGATATTGTTTTACGACATAGGAGAATGTTTGACGTCACTTTGGGGATTTAAAAATAACTGAACATCATATCGGATTCAGAATTATTTACAAGATTAAAAGCCCGAGCCTGAGGATTTCGATTATCGAGAACAAACGACTCCCAGATGTCCTGTGTGTAAGCGGTGCATTTGTAACAGAATCTAAGTTTAATCATTTTAAACCCTAAGAGAATCAGCAGCCTTCGCGGAGACTGTTTATGTACAAAACGGGCCGATCGCTTCAGAGGAAACTCGAGCGCTTGCAGGATTCCTAAAGTTGACCTGTGCACAGCCATTAGTGCAGGAATTCGTTAATTGCGCGAACGGGAATTCCGGAGGCTGTGCGGATGGCTTATTAAAGAGAATGTTGCATCTCTTCCGCACCAATCACGACGCAACAAAGGCCTTTTGTAGCCGAAGTAATTGTTTCCACTCTGCGAGTAATTGCGTTGCCAGTCGCGTCCCAAAGCAACAGCGCGCGGCCAGGTGACGGAGCATAAACGATTCCGAGCGCGTGTTGGCTCGTAAGCAATTGACGTTCGTCTGTTACCCGTTCATCTGTTTGTCGAGCGAAAAAGGCTCTTTTCAACTTTTGAGCTCGCAGGAAACGTCTATATTAATCGCTTGAAAATGATAATGAGATCTCCCTAACCATACTGAATTCTTACAAATGATATATTTCGGGAATACCAAGGACTACATGATCTTTCAACAGACAAAAATAAAGCAACAAATTATTTTTCGGCTATGTAGTTTTAAATTACATTACAAAAAGAGTCACGTTTTGTTAAAATAAGCGAGATTTAGTTCAGAATTTTTGATACAATTAATGTCTCATCAGTTGTAAAAGAATAATAACAGTGTTTAAAAATTATAAGAAATCGTTGATTGTTGCTTACAGGTGATATACCAATGTGCTTATTTACAATTAAATATTATTGTAGCGACCTAAACACTGAACCTGATACAACGGACATAATTAATGGGAAATAAGTTAAGCACTCATTGTTATGGTAGGTCTTTAAGGCGAGCTGTGTGCGACCACTTTCGTTTTCCTTCTCAATTTGCCATTACCGACCGGGAAGTATTTTATTGCCCATAAGATCGCGAGTAAAACGCCAAACAGAAGCGAGGACACTCATTCCGAAAGTTTACGAGACTATCGCAACGTTGAAAAGCCAGGCAGTTCCAACTAGTTACTCGTTTCCTGCCTGTTAACACAAAACTGTTCGCTGCCGACCATTTGTTTCTCAATAATGATAAATTCTCAATTCTTGATAATTATAGGATAATAGAATTGTTAAAATGTATTTTGTTCGAGCTCAGCTTTCGCAGTTGCAAACATCGACTTCAACTTCAGGCCGACGTTGCCATGAAATGGCAAGGACTATGCTACAATATGCTATGCTAAGCTATGCTGTCCTTTACTATACATATGATAGAAGCTTCGTTATACTCTTGTCTGAGATTGTAAGTGTGAGCATTTTTGACTTATTCAGTGATTGGGGATGCCGACAAGTTTATGTATTTTATTTTAAGAAGTTCATAATGTGCCGGGCAAAATAAATGGAAATCACATTTAGATGTGTTTATGTTTTTGTGCCTCTTGAAAATACTGATAAAAGGGTTTCTGCTGTCAATCATTCACCTCGCTATTCTAGTACTTCCTTCCCAGATCGGTACCATTGCTTAGTGTTTGTTCTATTAATTAATCTCGTGAAGCATTGAGCACCTAAAATTTCCGTGCTAATCTGAAAAACTAAATATATATTATAAAATTGCTAAGTATGTGATAAAAAATGCCAAGCTTCGTCGCTTTCATTGAGATGGTTTAAAAATACCTTCTTCTCCGTTGAATGTAAATTATTTTCTAATTTTGTGCATTAATTCTGTTGAGATATGATTTTTTTAAATTTTTGATATCAGTTTTTCGAATTAATTTTAAATAATTATCAAGACATTATTTCCAACATAGTACATATTTTTTTAGTTTTATAATGTAGTTAAAAATTAGATTTCTGTAGTCAACTCATACTATTCATATCATCTCTCAAGTAGTCATTAAGAGGTTAAGTTAAATCGTTTTTGTGTTTTAACCTCGAGAGTAATCCTGCTCTCTTTCTTCTGAGATTACGCGACTCGTTTGTGGTGCATTTCCTTGATTGAATTGAGACCGAAAAGAAGTGTTACAGGGGTAGAATTCGCAATTCCTAAAGTTTAATAGTTAGTAGTTGTTCATCCTATTTGCATAAAGACATTAAATGAATATTCTCTCTTCTCTCGCAAATAGCTTGAGTGGCGGAAAAGCGATTTTAACAAAAGTTATGGAAAATGACGAATCGAATTAAAGTCTGGTAATGACATTGAAGTTGGCGTGTCGCTCTCATCACGAAGAGCCTGCACAAAGCCTTATTCCGAGTGTGTGGCATTTTGTTCCCAAAATGGCTGGTTGGAGAGACTGATAGGATGATTCAGAAGAATAAAAAGTGTTAAAACTAATGGCCATATTAATGCGGCTCTGTGAAAGCAGTCAAGCAATGGGAATAATTTGAAACAAGAAATGCAACATTCTTCCATGATTTTGTTGTTCCCGCGAAGGTCTCTATTGTTCTGCCATAATTCAGAGGAAATAACATGAAACGAAGTTCCACGTGTAAAATTCACTTCTGATTGGCAGGCAACGCATATTGCACAAGTGTTTGGCAGGTACGTTAAAATCCCCTTGTGCGTCGGAAGATGTACCTTGTCAGTACCCGGCGACTTACTACCAGCTTAAGCGGCTCAGGGCATCATTTGAAGTCACCCCATGGCCTCTGACTGGAAGGTCTTGGGGTTCGAGTCCCGATGGTGCCAGGATTTTCAACCGTAGCTATGGGAAACTCAGTCGCTGTCTGGAGGAGAATTCTCGAGGGAAGATCACCCCCACTTCATGTGATAAAAAAATGCACTGCTCGTACGATGATAATGACCTTAGACGTTTGAGCGCCCGGAAATACTAACCAATCAAAGGCGACTTACGTACTTTGGAAATACTAACCAATCTAGGCCATATGTCACTTCTTTGACATTGTTACATGAGATTTTCGACCACATAATCATCAGTAAAACTGATAATCTTCGACCCCCCTATCCCTATAAGTATGTAGCGTTTCTTCTGAGACGTTTAGAAACTATTTTAGTTCGAACTTATTCCGTCGACCTAACAGTTGCGATAGAAGTGACCTCAATTATCTGTTAGTATGGATACGAAAGTATCTTGTGGCTTAATGTCATAAATATCGATTGGGAGAAATTACACATTTGAATATGCATAATGTCACATTTGAACATGCACTGTTGATCGCCAGGAATATTGGGGACACGTTCTTCATATGCCTCATTTATTTTTATTAGTTGGTCACGTTATTAAGAGGAAATTAAAATAATTGGTATTTTTTCCCTTCAGGGAAAAGAAATTAATTGGAATTATGCGAATAATCTTTATGATAATTGTTCTGGGCCTCCTCGCAATATTATCGGAAATTTCACTTTCGCACTTCCATTGTTTTCTTGTGTTCAAATTCTATTATTTTTAGATGATTTTCAGAAGTCTTAAGTTTTCCATTCCTACGTGTCTTAATGTATGTTCTGTCCTATGTTGTTATTTTTATCTTGTGTTGTATACTCTTAATTATAAGTAATGTTAAAAATGCGTTTTTAATTATTTGAGTTGGTCACGAATATCGGTAGCTCTGACCAACTTACAGAAGCTGTAATATATGTATGAACCATTGAAAGAATAAATCAATATGTCAATAACAAAGCTGGTAAAAACCTTCTGAACGGTTTAGGCGCAAGGGTTTACCGCAAACGCACAGACCGTTTTGCCTACACCAATTTCCAGCATCAAGCATCCACAAGTCGTAGATTCTGTCTACCCAATGTGTTAGAGGAAGTAATTTACCGCATGTGGGAACAAGATTAATCCGTACTTTGGATACCAGGACTCCACAACACGAGTTTTTCTAACGAAAAAAAAAACTCTTCGTTGCAGTATTATCATACTTTTTCTTTTGTACAGGTAAGTAAAAGACAAGGAAGTGAAAATGTATTGTACTAATACTATTGTTCTATTGTAACCCGCTCTACAGAGGCTTCATAAGTTAGAAATAATTTGAGAAATCCATGATTCGCTAAAAGAATTAAGAGAATATGGAAACGAGCTGAATTAAAATCTCGTTTCTAGATTTTTTCTTTTTCTCTTGTTCTTTGTTGTTTTTTCTTTCTCTTATTTTATTCTTCTTCTTATTGCAACGCGAATACATATAACGCAAGAACCTCAATCGGGTTGCCAAATGAAACTACCGACATACCTCAGTGATTGCAAATAAAGTCCTCATAAACGCACCCAATGTCGATAGTTTGGGTTAATATTAATAACTGTGGCAGTCGCTATGTTAATTACCGCCCTGCTGCAGTCGATAACGCGTTCCTTCGTGCTTCGGCCTCTAGAGTGCGCCGCTGTGGTCGCAATCAACGATCCCGGGACCAACTGAGTTTGGGCTGCAAAACTGCACATCATTTGTGTTTTATTAATAGCAACATAGGAAAGATCTCCTATCTGATTTTAATTTTTTTTATTTCATGTTAATATTCATGTTAATTCATAACGTTAATTTGATTGAAATAAGTAACTCCATTAATATCGTATCCTTTTATTGTTTAAAAACATCATTTTAAGGGGCATACACAGTCCAACAAATGTCTCAGATTTGTAATTACACTCTAAGAACAGGTGTCTTCACAGGAATATTCAAAAGGCAAGAATTAAATAATTGTGTATAAAAATGGCAACAGTTATGTTCGAATAAACAACAGGCCTACATTCCTACAATTAGGATTTTCAAATATTCTGGAGAGTATTTCGTTTCTTAGATAGACTAAGTTTCTCAATGCAAATAATGGCTTCTTGCACACTTTGGCTTCAGTTGTAATAGATACACAGATACAGACATCTTCTCCTTTTTAAATGATTTACTACTTGTTCTAAATCCGAAGGGAATTTCCATTTGCTTCTTCTTATGTTGTCAAAAGCCTTTATTGACCATTATACTTTTATGAAAACTAAAAATGCTAGGGATCCGAAGTATCGCAGGCTAATGGATCAAATCATATTTATTAAACAATAGCTAAATACTTTACCATCCACCACATCAAAGAAAACAAAATCTCATCGTACTACTCCTGCCCTCAGATGATAAATTGTGCAGTCCCTCAAGGATCTATCGTGGGACAAATATTATTCCTAACATATATTAATGATATGCATTTGACTTGAAGAATAAGTTACTTACGACACGATGAAAAGTGACATTTTCTTGTGGGAGTAAGAAATGTTGCGACTCGGGGCCGATAGGCCGATTTGCGCAATCCCATGAACAAAATAAAATCTCTTTTACCACGTATTTCATACACAATGTTTTAGACAGCATTACTGACTTTCATTTTATATTAATTCAAATATACAGATCTCTTAATTATAACATTAAAGTCAGTAATAGCTGATGCGATTAGATAAAAGTATTTTTGTAGCATTCACAGATTTACCTGAAGGACATCTCACTTTCAGCACTAGTGCTAAAAGTTGAACATTAATCACGCTATGACTGAAATAGAACCTTTTTTACCTGTGACCGTGTAAAAGGAAATTATTATCTTAATTCTTATACCCGAACATTATTTCTTGCCAAAATACTTTGCGGTATTATTAATAGAAATTGTTCACCATATTTCTGTATTCATTTGTAATTGAGAGTAAGAATGTTATTCTTAAGTTTCACCCTTGTTTTTTCGTAGGACATGTGCAACACTCGTTGGGATCTGCTCTTCATTGCGTCTGGACAGTAATGCAGCTATCTTCCACTCCCCAACGTGATTCTCAGGCAATTTTCATTACGTTAATAAATACCTTGTGTGTCTGTTTTAACATGTGTGGACCTCTGCCGGCTTATTTCAGATATTACCGGTCAGGGTTTTGAAACTGATCATACTGCATACTAAATAAATATTTTGCTTTTTTGTGCATTTATAATAGTATGATGGGTCCACGATAATATACTCCAGCATTGTTGGCAAGTGATGAATACTTTCCAAGGTGAAAGGGAGATGGTACCAATAATGTTAACTTGGGGAGTACATACGAATGTTACAGTTTGTGTGTGTTTGTAATGTTTTTACCGTTTTTGTTTGGATTTTACTAATTACATCACCTCTTTTAAACTAAAACAATCGTTTGAATTTTACAACTAAATATCCTTTTAAAAGTATTTTCTTTGAACCATTGTAATAGTACTATGGGGAGTTATATTACACTATGGTGACTCTCGCATCCCAGCCTCCATATCTCTCTACTGGTGTAGTCTTCATTACTCAATCCTGTTTTCAGCATTGCCTCATCCACTCCTTCTCCCCACGTAAGTCTAGGTCTTCCTCTTCTTGGATGCGTATTTGGTTGCCATTTCCACAATATTTTTTGACAACGTTTTTCATTCATTCTTTGCATGTGCTCATACGATTTGAGTCTTTTAATTTCTATGGTGTTATTAAAACTTACTTCATCTTTACGTTTATTTTTTTCGCTCTTAACTTTATCCAGTAGTCACTCCGCAACTTCGGCGTCAGAAGTCTATTTCCATTGCTTCAATTGTTTCGCCTTTTTTGTTACTTCACAGATCTCAGATCCAAAAAATGGCAATAGTCTCTACAACAGTCGTATACAATTTTATCTTTACACTCTTACTAATTTACCTTTCCATTTCAGTGGATTCAATTGCTTTATAGCCACTCTACCTTTTACAATTCTGTTTCTAATAACTTACGTATTGTCTTCATTTGCATTTATTTCTGTACCGAGATATGTGAATTTTTGACAGGGTTTTACTTCCGAACCACCATGTATTTTAATTGCCATTTTTATGAACTCAAAAGCGAATGTGATACAAAGAGAACCTTTGCATTTCATTCATTAGAATGCTGGAATAAGTCAATAATCTTAAATTTCGCAGAATACTAGAAGTCATTTCTTACACCCGAATGCCCCAATTATTACGAAATTTCAAAAAGGGAGAGATGATTTTACATTTATATGCGTTTGTATAATGAGATGTGGCACCCCCACACAGACGGGGTAAGGCGCAGTGCGTTAGGCGGAGGGCAGCAAGGCCTTAGCCGATGGCGCAAAGAAGCCTTAACTTCACATTCGAACAACTGCCGCGCACGAAACAGAAATAGAAATGCTACTGACGAAGAGGAATGTAATAGTTACTAACGTCATGAGGCCGATAAACACCAAATAACAGCCGCGGTTGAAGTTAGTTAAATGAGGCGACAGCCGAAGTTTATAACCAACCAAGTCTGTTATTTGTGATATGAGCCGAATTGTTGTTCAATAGTTTTCGTAATGCCATCTTCTTATAAGAAAAAAGTAATAAATAAGAAACGACTTTGCTTTTTATACGTAGGAACGCAACGCCATCATCCATTTCAAATCTATACGATTCTTGCTTCAGACGCGACATTTAAAAGAAGTCCCAAATTTTATGGTAAAAACATTGAGAAAAGTTTTGCGGGAAGCTAATAGCTACTTTAAAAAGTTACTGTAATTTTTGGTATTTTTAGGGCATTCCTTTGTCCTATTTGTCTCCTTCTCCTATTTGTTCTTTTGTCCCATTTTTTCCTTGTCACGTTTCGTTCCGTTGTCCCATTTCGACCCCTTATTCCATTTGTCCCCTGTCCCAGGTTGTCCCCTTGTCCCATTTCGAGGCGAGACGAACTAGTTAATTGTTTATTTGTATATAAATCACGAGCAACGGAGTGCTAGTTACCCTGAATTGCAAAAAGAAAAAATTGAATGTACTCACTATATATACAGATCAATATTGATTTTGTAGGTGGTGTTTATGTTGTGTGTGTATGTTACTTATGTTCTTTCTCATGTTTTCTAACTTTAAGAAGTAATTCGAAGATCACTTGGCTCCTTAACGGTCGGCGGCCGTTAATTTCGTAACGGCCATCGGCTATTAAGATTGCCTTTTTATTTCTCTATGGGGTTGCATTATGCTCATGTATTAACGGACAGTATTACGAAAAAGCATTGAAGGTAACGCAAACGATGACGTATTGATGGCAGTGAGGTTCCGCTACTCATTCATGGAATAGCAAGTGCTATTACGCGAAGTTATTTTAATTATTGCTATTCGTACACACTTTGCTGCATGAGTCGTGTACAGATTCATGGATGTGATTAAATCTCATCTGTTAAGTTCTGAGTTTATTTTTGTACATATTAAAGTAGTGTTTGGGGGAGACGAAATATTTTACTGGGGACGAAATATTTTAAATTCATGTTGTTGTTTACAAATACTGTAAATTATAAATTGACGAGAGACATTTTCATTAAATTTACTGAAACAAAATTGTTAAGGTGTGTTGACGATAGGAAACACCACGAAAATACAAATATTATGTACTGAATGCGAAACTATATTCTAATTTATGGATTAATAAAATCACATTTGTACGTGCTTGAGAAGTGATTACACGCTTTCGCGGTACTAATGACGCCGGTCCGATTAACAATACTCTACACTATTGGTCCGACATTTTGGTATTTTAAAAGTATTTTTATTCGTGTATTTACTGCATTTTCGAACATTTTTAAACGCTTTTCAGACCATACACGGTTCCCGTGGTAGATTATGAGAATAACTTTTTATGTCACTGGTGAAAAACTTATGTCACGAACATAGAAGGAGTTCCACGTTGCTCTTGGTAAATGATGCGGTTGGTATTTTTTTTTCTGTCCGCCACTGCGTAAATGCTCTTTAACGTTTCTGCGGACGATTGTTCAGAAAATCATTTACTACACGGTTAGTAGGCGCAGTTCCCTTATCGTAACTTATAGCCATATATTAATGTCTCGTACGCACATTTTTACGCGCCTGTGCGAAGGAGTTATGTTTTTCACTGTGAACCTACAATTAGTAAGTTTCTTTCCGACACCATCACGTTTCTACGAACCAATATACCATATTTTGATGAAGGAAGAAATAAATGATCTGTTTTCAGCGAGGACGTGGTAGAGACTGTACAAAGGTTACGAAAGCACCGCATTAATATGCCAGTCACACTTCAGCCAGTCATTGTGAATGAAGGTTTTTATGCAGTCAGTGTTTTACTTTTCCGCTACCGCTTACGCAGTAGAGAGAAAGTTTCGTAATGTTGCGCGAAAAAAATCTTATTACAGGGCAACGAAAAATTGGATAAATGCAGTTGATAAATTTAGAAAGAAATCCTATAACAAGTGGTGTAGCCAGAACCCATGCTTTATGGGTCCTTGATACCGAAACATCGAATGACGACAAAAGTCTGTCCGTGCGTCAGTGTGTCCGTCGGTCTGTGAACAACGCTAGTGGCAAAACCGTTCAGCCGATTTTCTCTGAAACAGATATTCCTTAGTTTATCTGGCTGATATCGTGGCCTCCTGAATTTGAAATTGATATTTGAATTTTGGGGAGTACTTTAAATGAAACCCCGGGGATATTTCAAAATTTTCAAAAAATCTCTCTATCGCTTTTGGTTAATTTTTTTGTTGGGTATTGTGAAAGACGTTTAATGGCGCAGGTCTCATGTTGGTTAAAAACCCTTATTTTTCAAAAATTGCAAAAATTCAATTTGTTTTAGTCTTCCTACAACTAAAGTATTAAAGATAAATATTTTTTCTGAATGAATGAATTGGATTCTGGTCCTTATAAATAGATTTTTAAATAAGGCCATGCACAATTTTTCGGAAATTTGAGTACTTTTCGCATAATTTTGCGAGAAAATACGGGTGAAAAAGTACGTGCTGTTTTAGCACACTAGTTTCTAGAATTAAAAGAGTGATAGTTAATTCAAGACGTGTCAGGTTTTTGTTTAATATGGACAAGGGCAAGCGAGACTGTGTAGGCTCAGCAGTGCATCAGTATTTACTAGGCTGTCCGAGTGACGCCGCGTCCATGGCGAAGGTGCCGACGTTTCGGTCGCCATTCTGCGACCTTCCTCAGGGCGTAATGCCTCATGCCGACCGAAAATAAGGGTGAAAAAGTACGTGCTGTTTTAGCACACTAGTTTCTAGAATTAAAAGAGTGATAGTTAATTCAAGACGTGTCAGGTTTTTGTTTAATATGGACAAGGGCAAGCGAGACTGTGTAGGCTCAGCAGTGCATCAGTATTTACTAGGCTGTCCGAGTGACGCCGCGTCCATGGCGAAGGTGCCGACGTTTCGGTCGCCATTCTGCGACCTTCCTCAGGGCGTAATGCCTCATGCCGACCGAAAATAAGGGTGAAAAAGTACGTGCTGTTTTAGCACACTAGTTTCTAGAATTAAAAGAGTGATAGTTAATTCAAGACGTGTCAGGTTTTTGTTTAATATGGACAAGGGCAAGCGAGACTGTGTAGGCTCAGCAGTGCATCAGTATTTACTAGGCTGTCCGAGTGACGCCGCGTCCATGGCGAAGGTGCCGACGTTTCGGTCGCCATTCTGCGACCTTCCTCAGGGCGTAATGCCTCATGCCGACCGAAAATAAGGGTGAAAAAGTACGTGCTGTTTTAGCACACTAGTTTCTAGAATTAAAAGAGTGATAGTTAATTCAAGACGTGTCAGGTTTTTGTTTAATATGGACAAGGGCAAGCGAGACTGTGTAGGCTCAGCAGTGCATCAGTATTTACTAGGCTGTCCGAGTGACGCCGCGTCCATGGCGAAGGTGCCGACGTTTCGGTCGCCATTCTGCGACCTTCCTCAGGGCGTAATGCCTCATGCCGACCGAAAATAAGGGTGAAAAAGTACGTGCTGTTTTAGCACACTAGTTTCTAGAATTAAAAGAGTGATAGTTAATTCAAGACGTGTCAGGTTTTTGTTTAATATGGACAAGGGCAAGCGAGACTGTGTAGGCTCAGCAGTGCATCAGTATTTACTAGGCTGTCCGGGTGACGCCGCGTCCATGGCGAAGGTGCCGACGTTTCGGTCGCCATTCTGCGACCTTCCTCACGGCGTAATGCAAAACGTCGGCACCTTCGCCATGGACGCGGCGTCACCCGGACAGCCTAGTCAATAATGATTCCGGCCACGGAAGCCTACGCTCTCAGCAGTGCATCAGTTGTCTCTGTGGCTGGAGCAATAAAGAAGCCGCTGCATGTGGGTAGAGCATTCGCACTGAAAAATGTGGTGCGAGTTCACCAGAGCATCACAGCGCTGTCTGGTTGTGTGAGGAAAGCTGTGGAGAACTATCCGACTTCTTCCATTTGTATACCACTTCTTATTTGCACTTTCCTCTAGTGCTTTGAGAATCAAACTACCCTTTGGGCTGTTTGTTATACAGAAATTTGAACGACAATCTTGTTAGATCATGGCTTAGATTTACGTGTTTTTCAATATTATTTGGTTGGAAGGGAGCACAAATTTTGTGCTTATCCTAAAAATAATTGATCATTTACCATGAGCAGCAAGAATCTGCTCGTATGTTCGTCGTTGACTCATTAAAAAATTGAAATGATTTCTAATAAGAGAAAAAACTCGTGCCATAAGTTATTCCCATATTCTACCACCTGGACGGTGTGTGACTAGAAAATTTTTAAAAAAGGAAGAAAATACTTTGAATATACGAACAGAAAATACTTATAGTATTGAAAAATGACGGAATAAGAATATAGAATATTGCTAGCCAAACCGGAATCATTGGTATCGCGAAAGCGTGGAATCTCTTTCGTAATGAGAACCGGTTCGTGACCGGTTCCTAATGTTGGCGTAGTGGCTGGTGCGGTCGAAGCGTCGACGGTCAGTGACGGACCGCATGTGGAGATGTGATTGACAGCACTGAGTCTCGCGTTCAATTGTCGTGGGGGCGTAATTCAGTGGAGTTAATTTGCCCATCATGACCGACAAAACACGATATCCTTCACTAGATGCTACGGGTTGGTCATCCACAGGGCGGCTCCGTCAGGGGCCCCTCCCAATACATAAACAGAATTAATCTCTCTGTGCAACAGAAGTAATTTAGAGTTTTGAATTTGAAACAGATATAAATACATTTTTATTTATTGTGAATTTCTTTTTTTTCTTTCAGTATTTGGAATTTTCAGACATTTCCCGTATTTGAGCTCTTGACATATCTTAGGAAGAAGGCTAAGATATATCCAGAAAAAATATTAATACATATTAACAATTGTGTGCCACAATTAGAAGAACTCTTAAAGATAGAACAGGAAAAGAAACGTGGTTAAAATTATACAAAGTCATGGCAGCACCCATTTAACTATAAGGAACGGAATCCTGAACGTTGAGATATAAAGATCCTAAAGATCTAGAAAACTCAAAAATGACATTTCTTTAGTTAGTTTATGGCTGCACTTGAGTAGACCAATAATCAGGAGCGAATTAGGGATGCGGCCAAAAACTGAAATATATCCACGATAAAGAAAAATGTATAGCGCATGTCCTTCGTATCGTACCAGAAAGGATTCCAAAATAAGCAATGGAATATAATCCACGTGGCAAAAGGTGTGTTGGAAGACCGAGGAAGAGATTGTAACATTGGAACAGGCCTCAGGCCTAATTCTGACAAAGCAGAAAAAGATGATTTATTGTGAATGAAAAAAAATCGTGGGCCCAACTACGTCAGAGTCTGGGGCAAGACTACTTGCAAGACTACTTCTACTACTGGGCACTATTGTTTTTACAATAGAGTTTTTAAATAATAAGAAAACGTTGTGTTTTATTAGGCATTCATTTTAATTATAATTGTCGACTTTAAACTTTGTAAGACGTTTTGTCCTTCTTAAAATATTTGAAAGAAAACAAGCTCTTAAGATGGTTTTGTTGCAATAATCCCCTTTCATTACCTGCTAAATTGTAAATCTTGGGTTCGCTTATTATTCACGAGATATTATTCACCTTCAAAGTGATTTGTGGATTAGCACAGAGGTCGTACCCAGAATTAGTAAATTTTTAATTCATTGTTTATCGGCCACCTAAGGTTTAAATATTTAATTTGTTTGAAATATTTAGCGCAACTTCTTACGCTCATAAAATAAACTTTTCTCCAAGGATGTGGATGTGAAAAAAATGATTGAACGTTTTTTCCCTTTTTCGTTATAATTGATGATCCAAACTTTGACTGTAGTATTTCGTTCCATCGAACTTTTTCGTGTTTAAATTATTATTTTCCAACAGCTAAACGTTTGTCATCTATAATCTTGTCTTTGTGTCATTTTTATTTAAAAGTAGTATTGAATTGAATGAATTGAATTAATGCCTTATTTTACGTGGCGAGACTCAGGCCATTAGGCCTGCTCTTCCGTCTGACCACGTAAATTTCGCTACGCTCCTTTCACCAACTAGCAGAGAAAGGAGGTATTTCTTGGACGAGAAATAGGCGATTTGAATTTAGCTCAGAGGCGTCATTTAGGCTTGAGGATTTTTTACATGCAAGTAAATCTACTAACATGGGACAGCCGGCTTTACTTCCCCTCCGAAGGAAGGCGTACGAAGGATTTTTTCGCCGTATTAGGCGAGTCCTTACAATAAGATGGACCGGAAGGTAAAGTCACGTACATTACATTACTACATTACACTGTTGCAAAGAGAAGTGCATGACTGAGCTCTGTCAAATTAATGTTATCATTTAATTGCATCTAAATAAATGGTTTCAAATTGTTGGAGAAAGATGTGCCGCTAAAGTCATGTGCTTAACTTGTGTTTCTGCCGTGGTTGAGTTCTAAGTAAAATATTCTTAGAATTATTTTCATTTCAAAAGGTATCCAGCGAAGGTAGCGTAAAATATAGTGATCGGGGTAAAGGATCGCGAGTTCTTTTTCATAGTTATTTCGTCTTGTAGATTATTTATTGATGTAGTGACATGACCAAACTCTATATAATATTTTTTGTTTAATTCAGATGGAAAACAGTTTAATTTTGAACCCTCTACTTTTTAACAATGGTTTTGCTAATTACAATGAAATCACAAGAGGAATGGGGAGGACAAATGGATCTAAATTCATTGAATCTATTTTTTTTTTAAATATCTCTGCTCTCAGAGGATCTGTAAAATTATACTGCTACAACACTGCAATTAAAGTGTTAAAGAAGTTTGCAATATTTACTTAAACTTCATTCCGTAGAGGGTAAGGAGAAAATGAGAATTTTGATTATTTTGGAGGCATTAAAATGAATATTTAAAGAGACTAAGCATTTATAGAATAAAAAAGTATACCCTTTTTATATGTAATTAACTTCATTAATAATTAATGTCTGCATTTTTATTCTGCATTTGGTATTTTGTACAAAGGTGTGATTGTGTGAAGATTGCTTAATGAGGAATTATTGCAGTTGTAATAATTTAAATGTGTTAGCTTTCATTGTGAATAGGAAAAATATAACCGATTTAGTTTTGTAGAATCAGCATTGCATTTCACGTTCTAATGGATTAGATTATGGAGAGGCGCAGCGATTCGACAATGAGAACGAGATCTGTTTCTCTTACAATTGATTCAGACTGTGCCTCCTGATTCGGAAATAATGAGACAGCCGAAATGAATGAAGGTAAATCGAATTCACTGCTCCGTATAATTGGGGCATCTTTCTAATAGGAAGTGAAATTTGTCTTCCCGGTCCCGCAGTGTAATCAGATGGCTTCAATTATCTGCTACAGGAAATATATACCTTACGGCCTGCAAATAATTTGCATTAACGTTAAAACTCATCGTACTACTACTACTGTTCGTCGGTTTGTAAGCTGACGAGGAGTTACTTGATAACAAGAACAGATGATAGATAACAGCGTATTTGCCATGCTTGCAAAAACATCCTTGCGTGATATTTAATTTCTTCTATTCCTGAATTTAATCTAGTTCGAAGACGTAGTACCAGAATCCCTCGCCCGAATACCCAAAGGAATACATCGTAATGAATTTGAGAATTGCTAAATTGGAATCGAAATTGTAACAATGAAGAAAATGAGAATAAGATGACATGTTTTCCTCATTGTAAATGTAAAATATATTACTGTTCAATCTTCAGGTGTATATGAAACTATTGAGGGTACGAGAAATTATTTTTAGTGCAAAAGCCGCGTTTAGTAGATTATACCAGATAGCAGTTTAAAGAAATAATAGATTTTAGCAAATCTTTTAACATGTACAGGATAAAATGTTTTTTGAAAAGTGCGTCGTGCATCATTTGCTACCTTCTTTACTAAGTTGTCACAAAATTTAATTATTTTGTAGATTTTCGTCACTCTTGTGAAACTCATGTTATCAATGCAAAAAGATTCCAGTGAATCGATTAGTGTAACATTCGAAATCAGTAATCTCCAACATTTCTCTACAATCTACATTTCTAATTCACAATGTGCCCAGATATTGAAAGAGAACTGTTCAACCCCCGGTCACGTGACTGAGGTCTGTGGTTTCCTTAGATGCGCAGGAATTTAATTGAATCCAAAAACATCTATGACAGTATTCCAATGCGCGGAGAAATTGAAACAAACTTATGCAGGCTTTAGCCGTGGGAGAGACGTCGGCGATTTCTGTGGTTATGTACGTATACAAAAATACTAGTGAATCGATTAGTCTAACATTTGAACTCAGTTATTTCTAAGATTTTTCTGTAATACTATTGTCCAAGTAATTTTCTCCTTATTCTCTCTAAAACTTGTCATTTAATTATATCTTAAAATCTATCGTAGTGATATGAGGTTTAGCACTAGATTGTTCAACCTAAGTGAGTGAATTCAAAGCCGGTGGATTTTCGAAGGGTCCTGAGTTCCCCTTATCACGGTCTTGGAATGGATGTAGGTAGCATTATTAGCATAGATAATTTCCTTAACGTTGGGCGCTATGGGAAAGAACCCCAGCTAAATTCTCAGCAAAATATCTATACCTTAACTTCACTTGTAATGCAACTGTGACGGATACAGCTGTTGCTCCCTGGCGGCGAACATTGAAGTAAAATACAGTTAGATTAGATTTATTGAAAATTCTGCAATTAAGTTTGAGAACTTGGTGGCAGAATACACTAACGTAACAATACAGAACTTAACAACTTCATAAAATTGACAAACATTACAAATTAACGTGAACATTTCACCGTACAATGTTTCAAAGCACTAAACTTCACCATACTTCACGTGTGAAGTACTACACACTCTCTTAGTAGCGTTCAGAGCTCATGCGAGGCCAAATTCAGCCCGTTTCTGAGAAGGGAAAGCTTCTGGAATCAGATCATTAGAAACAAAATTAGTCATATTTTTATGAAATACAAATTTATTATTAAATCGTATAAATTATTTTATTCATATTCTCCTAAAAACAAAGTAAACTGTTCCTCAGGTTAATACATAACATAATTGTGATGCACTGAGTCTGCTGCTGACTCCAGTGATTCCACCTTTTCAGCCTACGATATGCAAGAATTTCTTTATTCTTAGAAGGTTCGAATTACACTTACCATGCATCACGGGAAACTTGTCATTGGTACACGAGGTCTGAATATAAAATTCGTTTATTGTAATAAATATTGATTTAGATATGAGATTGATGAGGGCGAAATGTCCCTTAGAGCCAGATACATGATATGTAGTCATCACATTATCAGTGGAGTAATATTTAGACATTATCTGTGAGGTCATTGAAGACGAACTAAATCTAATAATGCACTGAATATAGAGCATCTTACAATCTGAATATATAGTATTTCAAAGAAGCCATCTGGGATGTCCATTTAAACACCCCATTTTTGCAGACAAAGGACAGTTCTTGATTTTCTTTATTATTACCTTATTTTAAACGTTATGTATATCAATGGCAGATTAAGAGACAAATTAGGATGCATCAGGTGATGGAGGTGAACACTTCTTTCTCTAGAAACCCTTTAATTCTTGCATTGCAAGCAGCTGCAATATAAGTAACACCTAGCAATTCGCCGTCATCTGTCGAGAAAAAAAAAATTGTAGCAGATTCGCTTAGGAAATATCTCGTGAAATATTATTGTACCTCTTTCTCTTGAAACCTTCAACTCTGGAACTGCCATTAACTCCAAGCGACCACGGCGACAGTAACGCAAGTAGACGTTAACATAGTTTCAACAACGCCGTCTCGCCGGCACGTGCCAGCGGATGGCTCTTCTCATTTCCTCCGGAAGTTACAAACGATGTCGTCAGCACTGGCGCGGCCACTGGGAGGGACTTTTTTAAATTTTATTTATTTAACGTCAAAAACAGTTGAAAACTGTGTGACGTACAATCGGTAAAAGTGTATTCTGTGCACGTTTTCTTAAATTGTGGGATTCCTACCCTTACCCGTACACAAGCTGAATTCTCAATACAGATCGAAATGAGCGTTTGGGGTAAGAATTGGTAAAAAAATATTCGTTCCTGTCTAATGAACGATACTTGCAAAGGAAAAGCAGCTGTATATTTTAACCATTTCCCTTGTTGTGCCAGCGTTTGGGGTAAGAATTGGTAAAAAAATATTCGTTCCTGTCTAATGAACGATACTTGCAAAGGAAAAGCAGCTGTATATTTTAACCATTTCCCTTGTTGTGCCAGCGTTTGGGGTAAGAATTGGTAAAAAAATATTCGTTCCTGTCTAATGAACGATACTTGCAAAGGAAAAGCAGCTGTATATTTTAACCATTTCCCTTGTTGTGCCCTTTGTGAAGAAATTGACTTCCCGATACGAGAACAAGATGAATGATAGTTGGAAACATATTTCCTACTGAACTCTAGAAGACGTGCACAGAGAGTGAAGTTACAAATACATTTACGTCCTGAAGCAAAACAAGGGGCCATGTCAGCATTCGCTCTAGGATCAGGGAAACTGGAGGAAACACCTCATCGAGATGGGGGTTATTGACCCGGAAGATGAGATAGAATACTTGGTACAAATTGTTTAGAATATTACAGTCCAAATGATAATTAATACGAAGGTAAAGGAAGAAGCCATGGCAACTTTTTTCTAAAATAAATGTTATCAAATCACACAATTGTATTTATCTCATGAAAGAAATGCTGTTCTAATGTGAGTTCAGAACAACATATGTCTCTGTATTGCCACTATTAGCACCAAAAATAAAATGAAATCAGTTATCTGACTATCGCCTTGCCAGATGAATGTAACCCGTTGCGGGTACCGCTCATACTTCCAAGATAGCCGTTCTCTGTGGGAGAAATGCCCGATAATGTCACAGGGCATTAGTGAAAGCTGTTGGGAATAATGCCCTTGCATACCGGACAGTCACGAGATGTGCAAGAGAGTTTCTGCGAGGTCGTTTCTGCGTAGCAACCAATGATCAGCAACGCCCTTAATGACTTGTGAGACACGAGATCTATGAGACACGTGCGGTAATCGAACATCTGCCTAATCGCGATTTTATCCGTTGAGCGCGTATGTAATGCTTCTGCTTCTTGTGAAGCCTTATATGATATAATCCTTTGGAACATGAAACAAGTACTGACATTTCAAATACCTTAACAAATACGAGAAAGGCAATTTTGGTGCGTCGTTAAATGTCCATGCACCTAGTTCGTACTTTGCCCTTTTATCTGTATATTTCACATTTTCCTTCGGTGCACGTGTTCTTACAACAAATATCGTCATGACTTATGCCCCAACCCTCGTTCATTAAGTATCATTGTTTAAATTAATATTACGTTCCTTTTTGATACCGGGTGCAGTCTCTAAAAGATGTGCGGCAGGGATGGATTGGCTCGTATTCACACAAAAAATTGTTATCATGGCTTCTGCCCCAACCCTCGTTCATTAAATTTCATTGTTTAAATTAATATTCCGTTCCTTATTGATGGTACAGTCTCTAAGAGATGTGTGGTAGGGATGGCGTTGGCTCGTATTCTCACAAAAAATTGTTATCATGACTTATGCCCCAACTCGTTCATTAAATATCATTATTTAAATTAATATTACGTTCCTTCTTGATGCTGGGTACAGTATGTAAGAGATGTGTGGTAGGGATGACGTTAGCTAGTATTCTCACAAAAATATTGTTATCATGACTTCTGCCCCAACCCTCGTTCATTAAGTATCATTGTTTAAATTAATATTACGTTCCATTTGATGCTGGGTACAGTCTCTAAGAGATGTGTGGTAAGGATGGCGTTGGCTCGTATTCTCACAAAAAATTGTTATCATGACTTATGCCCCAACACTTGTTCATTAAGTATCATTGTTTAAATTAATATTACGTTCCATTTGATGCTGGGTACAGTCTCTGAGAGATGTGGGGTAGGGATGGCGTTGGCTAGTATTCTCACAAAAAAAATTATCATGACTTATGCCTCAACTCTCGTTCATTAAATATCATTATTTAAATTAATATTAAACTGATGGATACTGCCTCGGTACAGTCCCTAAGATGCTGGGTACAGTCTCTAACAGTTGTGCGGCAGAGATGGCGTCGGCGGAGGCAGCGCTTGGGCAGCACGGGAGTCGCTGGCCGCCGCGCCAACAGCAGCACGGCCGCCCCGCGCCCGAGCGCGCCCGTGCTCGCGCTATTGATTATGGGAGCACGCATCTGAAATTCTGCCGCCGCTGCCGCTGCCGCCGCCGGTGCCATGGAAAATGCATGAGCGCCCCTCGCGGATGTCCCTCTCAAGATGCGATCGGCTTTTGTATTAAAAATTGACGGGCACGGGCAGGTCGCGCGTTCGTTCGTTCGTTCCTTGAGCGCGGCGCGGCGCTGTCGTCGCCTTGCCGAGAGGCTGCCCCATCGCTTGAGGACTCCGCGGCGTGGGGTCACCCGGAGGGATCACGTGACTTCCTGTACGCCCCGGCCTTCCTGGGGTCACCTCGTGTTGTGTCGTTTCGTGATGTGAGAGACACTAGCGTTTGTTGTTTTTTTACTTTCTCGCTGCTGCTTTCGCACTAGAGACAAAGAAATGTAATGCTGCGCGAAAAAACTGTTATTTCAGGGTCCTGGTAACGAAAAGGTGAATAAATAAAGTTGCTAAATTTAGAAAAAAAATCCTCTTATGTAGCAGGAATTCGTGTTGTAAGTCCTTGATACCGAAAAATCGAACGACGGTAAAACGTGTGTCTGTCCGTCCGTCTGTGAACAAAGTTAGCGGTTAAATCGTTCATCCACTTTGCTCCAATATTTTTCTTTAATTTTTCTCAGATAGAGAAAAGTACGCTTATGTGCTTACGGCATGGATTCGCGTCTGACACGAAAACAGTCTCCCCTCCAAAACGCGACTTAATCGCACAGAGAAAAATTATTGTTCGCAGCCAACAGACTCCGGTGTGCTGCATGAAGATAGTGAAAAACGGACAAAAGAGGTACTGAGTTTGCGGTAGCATCGTGAACGTTTCTTGCAAACCTGCTAACATAATTCAATTGGTGAGTGGAAAATCCTTACAACTCGAAAATTGATGTTTGTTATCTGTGATAGCCAAATCGTTTTTAAACGTGCCCCTTCCTTGCGAATTGATGAACAGCACAATTAACACAATGTGTTTTGCATTTACGAGGCTACCTATTATTGTATTAAGTGGAAGAATTACACATGTAAACATATACATATATGAGTAATGTAACGTATATATACTCCTGGAGTTATATCGTTCATTCTTCCAAAACCTTATGTTCTTTTTCTTGCCGCTTGAGTCGACATACAGTCGACTCCGGTTATAATGAACTCGGATATAGTGAACCCTCGGTTATAGTGAAACTAAAGTCACGTGTCCCGTTTCACTTACATTACAAATAAGAATAAGAAGATTCGATTATAGTGGACCTGAAACTCGGTTGTGAACTTTGGAAGTAAGTCCTGGAAATTAATTGTATCTCGTTAATAAGCGATTGAAAGGGCCTTCGGACAGTGGGACGGTGTTCCAACAGTGCAAGAGGCATTGAAAGGTGTCAGAACTGCGTTACGATACTTAGAGACAGAGGTCATGCAGAATAAAGTATGGAGAGAGCACGAACTCTGGAGACGTATGTAATGAGAAATGTACAAGCAAACAATTGAAAGTAATTGATTATTTCGTACAAATAAAAATATTGAAGTGTTCAGTTCGTGCTGTTTATGAATTTTGCTACATATTAATAAAATCAATTATTATGGAGAAATTCCATTTAATGTTGACATCATCGGATTTATTTAACGTCTAACCGTAATTTAAAATAAATTTATTTAACGTTAAATTGTAAACCAAACATGTTAGCCCCCAGAAATTTACTATAACCAGAGTCGACTGTCTTCGTATGCAATCGACTCTATAGACCTGCAATGTGAATATTGAAGAGAATCGTTTGTTGAAAGAAGCAACGTTAGTTACGTATCTAATAATTAAATATCTACATAATGTTTACGTTTGTGGACACTTCTTTCAACCACGCTACCGAGTCTTCGGAAAAGTCAAATGAGCCGTAAGAGAATTTATGTACCAGAAGACTATAAACTTATGATTGTAAACAGTCGTAAATTAAAACCATTTACAGTATTAGTAATGAATTAAACCGATATAACGGACTTCAAAAGCCGGGGGCCAAATTATTACAAAAAATCTTCTAAATCAACTATTCGAGGAAATAATGAATTCTTCTCAGTTTCAAACTATAATCATTTAATCTATGACAGTTCTACATCAGGTTATATTTCAGTTAGTACTTTCAGTTAGTATCTGAGGACTAGTTACAAACACTTTTAAATTACTCCAACTTCCCAAACCACAGCCCGCTAGTATGCTTAGGTATACTGCCTGGCTATGTCCAAACGAACCAGCCTACAAGAAACCATTATCAACGAATGGGAAGAATATCTGATATACTTATTTTCAGTATAAGAGTGACAAAATCTTAGAGTTTACATTCAGATTGCGTCTTGGAAAAAAGCAATGAAGACCAGCAGGAATCATAATGAAATCTTTACAGTTCTAAGCTTTCAGATTATGTAAAATTCATAAATGAAGTCATTCTTATTAAAATGAGTTACTTTGTTGTACGTGTAACAAATATTGAGTTGAAAACAGTATGACTGCAAGATCTGTTTTTGGCTTTACAGTTTCTCAGAATGCACACAAGGAAACTTGCTCGGCAAGTTCTTGTAGAAGGGGTCATACCTTAAAAATTCTCTGTGCATTTGAATTTTGTAAAGTGTACACGTTTTATCCCGGACATATTTTTTGTGTTTTTTCTCAAAACAAGAAATTTTGAAGTTTAACTGTTCCACTCGCCGATTCAATTAAGTTATTCATGCATCTATTCAAAC
Source organism: Gryllus longicercus (assembly GCA_038098605.1). Lineage (NCBI taxonomy): Eukaryota > Metazoa > Arthropoda > Insecta > Orthoptera > Gryllidae > Gryllus > Gryllus longicercus. The sequence continues at coordinate 1,402,866 of JAZDUA010000298.1, read as the reverse complement.
TAGCATTTCCCCTTTTCGTACAAACTTTCATTTCAATTATGCTAACGTAGTTGGGCGTTACAGTCTACTTTTTGCTGCGAACAGGGGGGACATGTTTCAGAGCATCAACTGATGTCACTGCAGTCCCTCTGACCGGGAGGTCCTCGGTTCGAGCCCGTACTGTGGCAGAATTTTCGACACTGACTTGTTAGTTGGGTCGAGTTCGGTCGCTGTCTGGAGAAGAATTCTATCGGCTGCTCTGATCGGTAGTTTTCCGTGGTTTCTCCGATCAACACCAGGCGAATGCCGGAGCAGTACCCTAACAAACGAGCCACAAACCTTGCGCGGTCTCACCTTCCTCACCCTTGTAATATCCTCACCCCTTACACTACCACGCACTACACTACCACACCTGTCGGGAGCTTGTCCTGGACGGGGCGGTGCCCCGCTGGTGGGGGATACCTGGTTGGGGAAACGCCGCTAGCCGACGGTAGGTCGGCGCCGGATATCGACATGCAGCGGGGGGAAAGATTACCTCCACCTCCCGAGCAAAAAACGTGCTCTTTCGGAATCACTAAACAATCAATCAATCAATCAACCGCGCACCGACGTGCGTCGCCCCACGCCATGACGACCTTCCCGCATCGCTCTCGCAGCTGCCGCTCCTTCCGCTCGACAACCGTGGGCACGCGCCGTCGCGCCTCGTTGCCCCTTCGCCCAGCCGCCTCCCCCTCACTTCTGCCCCCCTCGCTTTGCTACGCTCATCTGTCTTCGTCTGTCTCTCGCTTTTGGCGCTTCACATCGAAGCCTACACCGACGACAATGGCGTTCACACAAGCCACTTGCTCCCTTACGATATGTTATAAAAAGCGTTATTCCCAGCTTTTGTTTATTCGTAGACCGAGACTATGTGGACCGACTGTAGACCGAGCTATGTGGCTCAGTGCAGAGCGCGCTGACTTCGCTGTCGGGAGGTCCGGGTTATACCCCCGGGCTAGCCGTTCTGGCCGGGGTTTTTCGTGGTCTCCCTCGGTCGTAATGCGAATGCTGGGATGGTTAAGAAGCCCACGATCACCTCCCGTTTCACCTCTCATCAACATCCTAACACCTCGTAATTCATTATTAATTCGCTACAAAAGGCAGGAGGCACTTGCCCTTAATGGGATCGTAGTTGGCTAATAATAATAACAATAATAATAATAATAATAATAATAATAATAATAATAATAATAATAATAATAATAATAATAAGCCGATCAGATGGCCGAGATCGCTAAGGCAGTAGTGCCGGAGTGGTTTCGGACCAGAAGATCGCGGGTTCGAGTCCCGCCTCGGGCATGGATGTATTTGTGTATGTTTGTATGTGTTGTCCTTTCACCCCCATTATCATCATATCATCATTTCATCTTCCATACCCCCAGGGCTAACAACCGTGGGGGATAAAAATCGGATCCAGCTAAAAATGCTGGTCCCCCCCAAAAATTGTCGCAAGCACCTGCCACCGTGATAATAAATAAAAACTGAGCCACGGTAAATGCAGGATGCTTGCATGCGTGGTCCTAGTCGGCCGATTAACGAAAATAATAATAATAATAATAATAATAATAATAATAATAATAATAATAATATTGTACTAAAGATATATATTGTGTGATTGTGTATTGACTAATATTTACATGTGCAGTGTTTTTTGCAAATGGCAATGTAATTACATTAGAATCACACTCAAAAGGATATTAAAATATTGTACTTTCGATAAACTTAAACCGAAAATAAAAAAAATAAATATTAAATTGCTTTCGAAATGATTTCGACTTGCGTGTGCTTAAATGTTACTGTCTCAGTGTTGCTTCCCTGTTCTTCAAATGTCTGCTCGGCCACTCACACCTGTACCTCGATGTACAGTAAAAATAATTAACATGTATAAAACATGTAAAATATTAAGAATTTAAATGTACGCCCTGAAAATATATTTCAGTAGTGCGTAATTAAGGGTCAAATGCTGACGTTATTTATTTAACGTCGAAAACAGTAAAAATAGGGAATGACATCTAGAGAGGCAATGTTCTTGTAGTGACAAGGGCCAACGCAAACGACCATCTCGATATTCAATTCTTCATTAAATTTCGCCGGTATATTAAATATCTTTCTGGAGTTTGAAAATTGAGTTTCATCTTTGGTACTTGAGAATTAATGGAGATATTTTTATAATGTAAAATTTCTATTATCTGCCACCGGTTGCTTCGTACATTGTCTTCCTCGTTTTTCATCTGGCGTGTGGCTGCGTTCTTCCATTTTTCCTACGATCCTCTTTTCCACGCCTTCACTCCGCCCTGCGCTCTGCCTGCACCCGACCGCCGACCCGCCACTCGCCCCGTCCCATCCCCAACCCGCCCCAACTCGTTCCCGCACCCAAGCGCCCGCTCCGCCTTTAACCCACCTATTTCCCCGCTCCCGCACCCCCTGCGTCCGCCAAGTTCTCGTCCCGCCCTCGCCCGACCCCGCTACCAACCTGCCCCCGCCCCGCCCCCAACCCCCCGCCATATCGCTTCCGCAAGGCCCTGCCTCCGCCCAACTCCGCCCCCACTCTGCTCCGACACAGCTCCGAACCCGCCCCGACACCGCCGCGACACCGCCCCGACACCGCCTCGACACCGCCCCGACACCGCTCCGACACCGCCCCGACACCGCCCCGACACCGCCCCGACACCGCCCCGACACCGCCCCGATACCGCCCCGACACCGACCCGACACCACCCCGACACCGCCCCGACACCGCCCCGACACCGCCCCGTCACCGCCCCGACACCGACCCGTCACCGACCCGACACCGACCCGATACCGCCCCGACACGGCCCCAACACCGCCCCTACACCGTTCCGATATCGCCCCGACACGGCCCCAACACCGCCCCTACACCGACCCGATACCGCCCCGACACCACCCCAGCACCGCCCCGACACCGCCATCTCTCCACCTCCAACACCGCCCCTCCCCAGCCTCGCCTTCGCCCCGCCGCGCCCTTTCCCCTGCCTCCACCCCCGCCCGTGCCCCTGCCCCGCCTTCTCCACTTCGCCTGCCCACCGCCAGGCCCGTCCGCGCGCCACCCTCGCACGCCCACAGCGCCCCGCGGGTCGCTCGGGCGGAGGCTGCAACGAGAACGGCCTGGGACGCTCCACCCCTTAATGACGTTGCCGATAATCCGATGCCAGTGAAATATCGATACGCTCTCCTCGAAGCCCCATTGTTTCGATGGATGGGAACGAGGGTCGTTCCTGCGGAATGTAAAGTGCTTTTTCGAAGAGGTGGTACAAATTAAGTGGTGCGCGGTGCGCTGATGGATCGCTGCCGGAGGAGATTTTCGAAGCCCGTTTAAATTTTTTAGAGCCGATTAGTGGAACGGTTGGGCAAGGTCTTTTGACACGAAAAAGAAATTGCAATTGTGGAATTATCTTCAGATGTTGGGAGATGAGATTGATGCATTTATATTTAATGTTCTTCCATAATGCACAGTCGCGAGTCTTTGTTGCCTAACGTTGTGTTTTGTGTGCTTTTTTTAGTGGGTACCCGTAAAATATTGTGTAACCCCTGGACGTAACATTTTTATTAATAATCTATTTGCATCTCTGTCTAGATTTTTCTGTAAAATACCTTTTTTTGTTTCAGGTAAGTGAGCGGATTTAACTATTATGAAATGTGTGCTGTCATAGACGTGAGTACAATCTGTAATTGTTCATTCAAAGAATAAATGAGTTATCAGTACATTTCGAGTAAGTTACATTTTGCTTCATCTTTATGTATGTTTTCATTTCCATTGTAATTTATCTCTGAACGTTTCTTTTAGATTTTATTTAATCGTGAGCTTCAGTCAAATGCTATGAGTTTCAGAATTGAGATTTATAAAACTCGAAGAGTTAATAAGTTAAAATAAATTTCTGTAATAGAATTATTAAAAGAAAGGTTAGATAAAGTTCCGCTCACTCCATTATCTATACAGACTGCTCTCGAGTCCTAAAATTTCAATAACTCAAATGCATTAATATCTCAGTTTTATTCTCCAATTTATTGCTTATTCTTCTTTAAAAAATTGGAAGTGATTCGTAATCGTCATAGTGTCAAAAAATTTGATAACTCGAATTTCCCCAATGATTCCATTATATCCAAATTTCAAATATGTTATTGTAAAACACTGTGAATTATCAATTCAGACCATTCAGTTTTCGAATTATCATAAAACAAAACACCGTAAGTAAAAGCATAGAGTACAATAAAATCGGTGAGAAGTTGCGTGTATTTTATGATATCGTTAGAAATGGAAAAACAGTTTTGTTTAACAAGTAAAATTGCTAAATAAGATTTTTAAGTATATTAAAGTATGCAGATATGTTATCCTCTAACGAGCGTCTTTATTCTTTCCTCAGGGCATTGATCAGTATTAGTTTGTTGTATTTAGTTTAATTGCCAGAGAACAATACGTCTGTGTCCTTTCTTAAATGACTGATGTTTTGCATCTAATACAATATCAAATTGTGTTCACTATAAGGATTAAAAGCATTCATACACACTCATATCTGAATTCACGCACCCTAAGAAGTGAACTACAGAGTAATAAATATTCTTAGTAATTACTCGAGTTCATGCCTTATGGCAGCGTCAATCTCATTGAATAATTTTAAAATCTTCTTTCAAAACAAAGATTGATTGTAGATTTTGGGTGCTGAAAGAACATATGTATTCCTATTTTACATCTTGCGCCATTCGGTGCCTGCAGACATCCCACCTTCTACGCAGTCGTTACTCCAAGAGCAGCCACCCTGGAACCTACCAGACTCCCTCTCAATGTGGTTCTTGAGCTCACACATGATACAAACTACTGATAGTCTACTTGTTGACTATGGCGAATATCTTCGAAGCGGTTTGAGATATCGGAATGCGGTTAATGCCAAGTTTTTGTAGATGTTGGGGAGAAATATTATATTTTGTTTTGAAGTATATAACGTTTTAATAAGATAATGACACAACATTGAAGTTGTTTTTCTACCACCATTCTAAAGTACTCGAAGAGATTAATACAATGATATAAGAATTGTTAATATTCGGAAAGAAACTGTAGGGAAACAATTCTCTAAATTTCCTCGCCTTTGCATATCGGAAGGTGAAGACGGCCTTCGCTGGCGCTCCGCTCTCTAGATGGACATCAAAATCGAAACTTCGGCTTTAGAATGTAAGTAACTATTGTGTTATGTCTTTGAATTCTAAAAATGCATATATTTTTCAACGTTGATACAGAAGCACGTTGGCACGTTGATACAGAAGCACGTTGATACGTTAGCACGTTGGATCTCCAAAAGCATTCTGTACGTTATAGATAAAAGTAGAGAAACTACTAAGCGGTAACAAAGTGCTTCTAAACAAGCTGACATAAGAAATATTTGTTCATCTAATTGAGGAGATTTGTGTAATTGAGCTTATCTGATTTTTACTTTCCCGCAAGAAAGAGGAAAGAGATGTAATCATGCACAGGAAAACGGCGAATTTTCCACGGAAAACTCTTGTTGCCGGGCGCTGATAACGAAAAAGTGGATAAATGCTGTTCATATATATAGTAAATTCCTTCGTCTAACATGTACTGTAGCCTGAATCTACGATATCCATATGGGTCCTTGATAGTGAAAAATGGATTGGCTTGGGGCGTGGACGGTGTTTGGCGCGCCGCGGTGGGGAAGAGCAAGTTCTAACGGAGCGTGGCAGGTGGGGCGTGTCATGGCATGTCGTCGCGCGATGTATCTTGGGGCGCCGGAGTATGGCAGAGCATGGTGTAACAGATCGAGGCGGGTGAGATGTGGCATGGCTTAGGGTACCGCGGTGTGACTTTGGGTGCCACGCTGTGGCAGAGCACGGTGTAGCGGAGCGTGGCATGGCATGTCATGGCGTGTAGTGGCTTGGGGCCGTGCGGTGTTTGACGCGCCGCGGTGTGGCTAAGCATGGTGTACCGGATCGTGGGGTGCGAGAGGCGGCATGTCATGTCATGTGGCGTGGCTTGGTGCGCGTGCGTTGATTGGCGCGCTGTAGTGTGGCAGGGCAGGGTGTACTGGAGCGTGGGGGTTGAGACGTGTCATAGCACGCCGTGGCGTGACGTAGCTTGGGGCACCGCGGTGTGGCAGAGCATGGTGTAGCGGAGCGTGGCAAGCGGGACGCGGCATGGCATGGCATGGCATGGCATGTCGTGGCGTGGAGTGGCTTGGGGCGCGTGCGGTGTTTGGCGTGCCGCGGTGTGGCAGAGCATGGTGTAGCGGAGCGTGGCAAGCGGGACGCGGCCTGGCATGGCATGGCATGGCATGGCGTGGCGTGGAGTGGCTTGGGGCGCGTGTGGTATTTGGCGCGCCGCGGTGTGGCAAAGCATGGTCTAGCGGAGCGTGGGGTGTGAAACGCGGCATGTCATATCGTGGCGTGGCTTCGGGAGCGGCAGAGCACGGTGTAGCGGAGCGTGACGGGTGGGACGCGGCATGGCATGGCATGTCGTGGCGTGGAGTGTCTTGGGGCGCGTGCGGTGTTTGGCGCGCCGCGGTGTGGCAAAGCATGGTGTAGCGGAGCGTGGCGTGTGTGTCGTGGCATGTCAAATAGTTGCGTGGCTGCGGGAGCGGCAGAGCAGGGTGTAGCGGTGCGTGACGGGCGGGACGCGGCATGGCGTGGAGTGGCGTGGCTTGGGGCGCGTGCGGTGTTTGGCGCGCCGCGGTGTGGCAAAGCATGGTGTAGCGGAGCGTGGCATGTGAGACGCGGCATGTCATATCGTGGCGTGGCTTCGGGAGCGGCAGAGCACGGTGTAGCGGAGCGTGACGGGCGGGACGCGGCATGGCGTGGTGTGGCGTGGCTTGGGGCGCGCGCGGTGTTTGACGCGCCGCGGTGTGGCAACGCATGGTGTAGCGGAGCGTGGCATGTGAGACGCGGCATGTCAAATCGTGGCGTGGCTTCGGGAGCGGCAGAGCACGCTGTAGCGGAGCGTGGCGTGGCGTGGCGTGGCGCGGCGTGGAGGCCGCGGGGCGGGATGAGTATGAGTATCGACCGCTCTGCGGCGCTGCTCCCGTAATGACACCGCGCGTGGCAGTCGCACGCTTTGTTGGGCCGCTACTTAAAGATGAAATACGCGGCGACTGCTAACGCGCGCGGCTGGCTCGCCCGGACGCAGCAGTTGCGCTCGGGGAGGGGACTGGACGAGCGAGGGCGATGCGGTCATTAATATCGCCGGCAAAACAGCGTGCGTTTCCGCCAGCTTTGGAGATGGTTTATCTTACTGGTTTGTGACTGTATAGTGGTTGCTTAAAAAAACAGTTGCTGTTTCATGATTCACTACAGATGTGGCAAAGGACATTAGTGGTACTACGTCAAGCCGTCCTTTCTTACGATATTTGTAGATTTTGCAGATTTAGAAAATTGAGTGGTTTCAACGAAAATCGGACCTGCACAATTTTTGTACTAACCTGGCTCGCACTACCCAAGAACTTATAATTGAAAAAATAATTTGGGGCCTGTTTTGAGAAAAGTTTGAAGATTATGTTCGGACTTTATGTAAAGACTCCCCCCGCCCAATCTAAATAATCGTTTTAAAATGCAATGAGCTGCGACATGAATCAGACCGATCGTGGAATATCGATTTTGATGAAAGTCCCGCCTGACGTTTAGCCGATTCAGTCATTCACAGACCCTAGTCAGACGCTATGCAGGCAGACTGACTGACGGGCGGACTGACCCACTTTTGCCAGAATCCAATTTTTCGGCATTCAAGAACCCAAAAAACCTAGACTCTGTCTACACGACTTGCCAAAAGTAACAATTTGCTACGTAAAGGACCAACTTTTTTCCACTTTTTCAATATCAGGGACGCACAATATAAGTAGAAGCACATGCCCAGTTTGAGGAATTTTTTCCTTAAAAAAACACAATAGATTTTCCGCTGCACCGTTACAATACTTCGTGTGTTCTACGTAAGTAGTAAACGAGAAAGTAAAAATATTGCAGATCTTAACTACAAAACTCCTTTACAAAACGTGTTTTACATTCGGCTTGAGCTTCTGATGACCAAATTCTATCACGCGTGTGATCCAATAAGCATATGAGACTTCACACAGGGAACACTCCCCCCCCCCTCCCGGATTCAATTGACTCGGGATCAGGGGCGTGTCGCCTTCCGGAGCCCTCCTGCCCTATATTGGCTATTAAACTGCATTGTGCCCGAGAATAACTTTCCCTCGACGAGGATGCCTGCGGATAAAAGCGCGAGTCCTTTAACTTTAATACTAAGCGATATCCGAGTATTATATTGGACGAAAATAAATATCGATTCTTCCCTTTGACGCAGGCAGGCAGGCAGGCGTCGCGACGGCGACGGCGAAGGGGGCGTCGGGCGGCGTCGCCGATGGCGCCGGCGCCAGAGGCGGAGCTGCTCAGTAGATAAGGGGGCGAATCAAGCGGGGTATTGCGCTGTAACGAGGTTAGGCGGTGGCTCGCGGGAAGAGGAGCTCCGATCGCGTTGATGAGAGCGCCCGCCCCCGCCCCCCTCCCCCCTCCAGCCCCCCCATCTTCCGCTCCTCGTGAGGCCCTGGCGCTGCGCCGTCCTCGGCCTCGCTCCCCTGTCCTCATCTGCTTCCGACTCACACCGCCTTTCGTGGCTCAGGGCATCAGCTGATGTCACTGCAGGGCCTCTTACCGGGCGGTTCTAGGGTTCCACTCCCGACGGCGGCAGGATTTTCGACGGTAGATACATGGCTAAGTCGATCTCAGCAGCTGTTTGAAGGAGATTTCTAACGGCGGGTTGCTCTGATCGGTAGTTTTCCGTGGTTTCTCCCATCAATACCAGGTGAATGTCAGATCTAACAAACCGCCCGGGGGACTGCGAGCGATCTTTCCTTCCTCTTTCTTGTCTGTGCCCTTGCCCGTCCTTAAACACACTTACTCTTACATGCACGAATCTACCGGATATGCCGGGAGGCCAGGCGGAAACTAACGGCTTGGCCCGACGGGGACGGCGCCCAGCTTGTGGGAGATACCTGTTTGGGGAAATCCCTGCTAACCGACGTGTAGATCGACACCGATCTCGCCACCCAGAGGGAGATGTTCACTACCACCTCTCGCAGCTATAAAACATCCTCGACACTTATGGGACTAATGAATGTAGCAGTTGATGCTCCCATAATCACTAATCACTCACTCAATCAATCAATCAAAAGCTCCCGACTCGCCTTGCTGGCGGCTTGTTGCCGTCCTCAACTGTTCTCACTAGCTGGCTCCAACCTCCCCGAGATTTTGTTCTGAGTGCAACTGTGTGGTAAACAAAACTTTAGTAGCTTGCATTACACTCGAATCAACATTTTATTATCTGGTTGGACTTTTATTCAGCTAAAGAGAGTTGCGATGCCTGTGATGAGGACAGCCGCCCCGTCCGCATCCTCGTCTTCGTGAGTCTCCTTAGCCTCACCCTCCCGCCTTCTCTTCATCCTCATCCCACTCCCCGCGATGGTTGCCTCGTAACTCGCGCTAACTTCAGTTGCGAAGTGCCGCAGTACTGTGACCTACGCTATTTGATTTGTTCTCTAAAAGTTTCCACAGAGAAAAAAGCTTTGTAAGTTGCAGGTATTACATTGAAAGCATTGTTAAATTCTGTAGATCGAAACCTGTAGATCGAGATTCTGTAGATTAAATCGGAGGAAACAAAAATGTTCGAATTCACATTTTGTCAGTTTTCAGTTGACAGTGAGAACCTGTTCTTAAAATATAAATTCAAAGTTTCGGGCATAAAAGATCGTTGTTTGTGACCTCTGTGACGTCTGTAGAGTGTCCATCAACTGTTGTTAAGAAAAAATGTTCTATGTCCGGATTGTAGAACCTTTTTTCTTGCTCTTCAAAATTTGCAGCTCCTGGACATCGAACGATTTGTTTTCTCCGATTCCTTTGTTGAGTAATGAGATCCCCAATTGCGCTGGGGTCTGCAGAGCCTCATCGTGCGACAGCTTGTCCTCGTCACGTGTGTGTAGGAGTGGGGGCGGCCTCCGCATTCCACTGTCAGCGCTCTGTGCCGCGGGTTTGGTATTGTCTGGAAATCTGAGTATTTTGCGAAGAACAAAACTTAAGTTGATTACTGACTCATTGAGTATACTAAGTTCTCTAAGTAATTTAAATAACAATGAAATAATTATATATATATATATATATATATATATATATAATGACTTGTCATATAACAAAATAGACATCATTCTTTAATGGATACCATCTCATAAAGGAATTCAAGGCAATCATGGTAGATTCAGCTGCTAAGCAAGCATCTTAACTCCTTCTTCAGGAAAAAATTCTTTCGCATAGGGACATTAAAAAGAATTACATAGACGTCTTAAGCTTCATTGGAACACCACGTGGTAAAATTAGAAGTGATTTTGATAATGACGCTCGTTCAGTATCAACAAGAAAAGAAGAAATTACTTTTGCAAGACCCCGCAGAGGACATAGCCGTCGTACCCACTCACATCTGTTGAAGAATGAATCTCCTTCAATGTATACAATCCCCCTATTGTAACATCCCTACAACTTATCCGACGTATTTTGATAGATTACCTGGTGTATTTAGCCTCACGAAACGCACATTCACTTAGAAATTGTCTCCCCAAATTACTCACAGAAATATATGAAGTAAATAATGTTTTGAAATTTCTAAAAGTTGTAAATTTATTTAATACACTGGAAAGAATTGTATAGATGGTTGCACACACATTTTGCCTATGTACACACTTAAACAATATCCAACTTATGTTGTTTTAATTTCTAATATCTCGTTTCTTGAATCTTCTTCTATTCACTCCGATGACAACCATATTATATAAGATTTTCCGTTTGCTCTCTATTTTGCGGATAATCACCTCCCTGACCTCCCATACTTCATCTCTCCGTGGCCCTCTCGATCATTTTTATCCCACTCGCTCTCACCATACTTTCTCTCCTTTGCGTCTCTCCCGTCTCCTGCCGGTGATCCTTCCTGCTCTTGAAAAGTCTATTTTCAGCCGAGGCCGATCGAAGAGTACTTGACATCGATTCCCCAGACTGACAACTTGCTTTCGACCCTTTTCAGCATTTGCTGACCTTCTCTCACCTGTCAGCGCGCCCTTCATCTCTTCGACGTGACATCGTTCCAATTTCTAGTTCTCCCCTCACCCACTTGTAAGAGAGGAACCAAGTGCGCTTTTTAACCCTAGATGACGAAGGCGACGTCTGGCAGACGACGCAACTAGTGCCAAAAGCTTCCCCCACTCCGTTGCCCTCATTCCCGTTCCTGAAACTCTTTGTACCTTCGTTGTGTGACTAGTCCGAGAAATACATGTATTGTTATACACGTGCCTTTTTGAGGTATACGCCATTTTAACACGCGTCGTCCAAGAGACTACGCCTTTGTAGTTACGTGAGCAATATTTTTGGTTATTATTTACTAGGCTGTCCGGGTGACGCCGCGTCCATGGCGAAGGTGCCGACGTTTCGGTCGTCATTCTGCGACCTTCCTCAGGGCGTATTGCGAAACGTCGGCACCTTCGCCATGGACGCGGCGTCACCCGGACAGCCTAGTAAATACTGACTCCGGCCGCGGAAGCCTACGCTCTCAATATTTTTGGTTGTTGTTGTTGGCTAATAACGTAAATAAGGAATACAAAATCCTTATCCTGTATCATTTAAGTTTTGTTCTGAACATGTAGCAATTAATGGGATGATGGCGATCATAACAAAGGTTGCGTGGCGAGGTACTTCAGCAGACGCTTCTCAAACGCCATGTGTGGACAGCGCCAAGGAAGTGTTTGTTGTGAGACTCAAATCATTTAGGTGTATCTATAAAAACATTTAAATTGTATTTTATAACTCCATATCATTCACATTCAATCCATTAAATTTAGTGTATCATTGTAAAAATGATTTTGCCTTTGTTTACACAAAGTAGTCTGCCTGACTACGCCTTTGTAATAATGCTTGCTACAGGACGTCTTTGTAATCTACGGGTAACTTGTATATCGTGATGCTTCACGTGCAACCCTCATTCCGCCTCATACCGAAAAATGCCGTTCATTTCAACCATTTTTAGTAACGTTTCGACTTTTTAATATTAACTCTTTAACCTGACTTCATACCACTTTTTTCTTTAAAAGGGTAGGTAATATCTGGCGTGATAAAGACCTCAGAATCTCTCCACTCATCACTTTGTAACTAGTACATTTTTATAACAGAACGAAATTTTGCTTCCTATTTTGTTCTTTATCGTTTACGCATCCTTAAAATATTTTGACAGGATTTATAAAGATCGGCTCTCAAGAAGACCCTACTGTTTAAGCTTTCTTTTTCGATATCTAGAAACGTTTCATTTGTACGCAAAAAGTATTTTCAGCTTTGTGAACTTTCTGTTATTTTACTAAGTTTTCCCCTGTTCATGTCGAATTTTCAAGTTGATTGTTCCTTGAATGTAGATGGCAACCTATTGATAGCGTGAAAAGCTTAAGCTATTCGAATGTAATTTATTAAAACAAAAATGGAATGGAATGTTAATAAAGTTTATATTAAAAATCAATTTTAACTCTATTTAGTTCTCAATATAACGGCAATACAATGTTATTAACAAATAATAGAGAATAAGCTTAATCTTCGCGTATTTCACATTATGCTTCAATCTAAAAGAAAATTACCGTAAACAGGTAACAATTTCAGTTAAGGATTTGTTTTCTGTTACTTCCTTACACATTAATTCTTCTCTAAATTTCTTAATAATTTTCATTATTTCATGCAGATATGTTCAGAAAAATTTCCTTTTTTAAATGGATTTGGAATCACGTTCTTTAGGTCTTTAGATGAGGGTGAATTAATTGTTACAGTAAATTTTGTGTCATTGCTTTGAAATGTTAACATTTATTTTGCTCTTTTGTGTCGCCCTTTACTACACCATCACCATTCGACCTTCTGCCGACGTTGGGAGCTTCTGTCACATTTCCCCGCTTACGCGATGTGTTCGGAAAGCCTCACTAATCTTCTTTCATTCTTAGTATTCACGTGTCACTAAAAAAAAGCAGAGGTTAGGATGGGACTTCACTTGTGGCAATCTCGATTTGCAAAGACGTATCGAGTATTGAAACGAGTATCGATTTATATAGATCGAGTTCCCTAATCCGTCCTCCATCCTCGTTCGCTTCTTCGTCCGCCAACCGCTCCAGACTTCGTGAACTTCGATTGGACGTCGGCGCAGTCTGGAGTTCCGTTCGCCGATGGGGATTTGCCTCTTGCGATCGCAGATCCATGCCCCACTCCCTTGCGAAGTTTCTCTCCGGCTGCGCTGAGTTGTCATTGAAAGAGGGAGAGGGTCGATTTGCGACACATTTACCCCATTCATTATTAGGAGACACAATTGAATGCAGTAAATCATTATAGTCCTTTTAAAAACCATGTAAGTCAAAAGTCCTTTTTTTAAATATTTTTACGAATCTTGGTTAAACATTTTGAGGATTCTTATAATGAGTTCAAAAGCCTCTCAAACAATATCTGTGCTTCCACAAATTAGGAAACTCAAATAGAAACTCAAAACACTTTATCTCAAAAATTTTATAAAAAATGTAATTAGGAAACATCTGGCTATTTAATGGCATAATAATTGTAACATCATCCTTTAATATTAATAGTCATAGTAATAACAATATTACATGATAATAGTAATGGTCGTAGTAATAACAATATTACAAAAACCTTATGACAAAGAACCATTATGACTAATGCGTTTATTAAGTTTTTTGATAAATCTGTGTAAAATGATAGTTTTAGGGAAATCTGAGTTTTCTTTTCTCTGTAAATTTGTATACTATTATGCTTTTTTAAAGAGAGGTTTCATGTTAAGGGAAAGTTAAGAGAATTTGTTACATTTCTCATTTTGGTGTTGAAATTATTGAATCGTCTAGGAATATTGCACAATAATCATTGTGGCAATTACCGCCTAATTTCTCCGTCTTCCTTTTGCTAGTCTAGTGCCTTACAGGAACGTTAACAATCGCCATTTCCCTTAGCGAGTTTCAGAATATTCGCCATGAGTTTACTGTACAAATATGAGAAACGTCGTTCCTCAACATCAAAGTCGTTTTCTTTTACTTTGGTCGTTTGATTGACATTCATGCACAAACGGACAACAAACTTTTTTTTCTGGTAAATATTGTAATGGACAATTTGATTCTTCGATCGCAGCCCCACCGTTTCTCTCTGGGTATGAGTGAGGCTTTGGAAACGTAAATGTATGTGAGTGGCTTTTATAAAGACACGACTCGCATGCACTAGCTCGTTCGTGAGAACCACGCGATTAGGCTTAACATGTGTACATGCAACTCATGTACAAATGTAGAAGACAATAATTGTTTCGGTCGTGTACGAATCATTCGTATCGCATCGTGAACCTCCTAATGTTCAGGTTTTTGTTTGCGTGTTTTGCGCATTGTTTTTTAAGAGAGCCTCCTTAAAGGTCCATTCACAATTCAAACATAAATATAAGTATGGCGTTAACATAAATGTTAGGTCTCCATAAGCGGACTCATTTACAATGCGTTCGCATAAGCATAACACGTAAGAAGTTAACTTAAAAGCTTGCAAGCTTCAAGCTTCTGTTCTTATGCTTAAGAAAGACATAAAAAATGAACCAATCACAGTACGTTAACTCAAAATCGAGAATCGAAAGAGGAGTGACGTCGATTGACGAACTAACGCCATATGGGCCATGGACACAGTCCATACCTCGAAATCGATTCTCACATCCAACCAATAGTAAACTAGAATGTCTCACAGCCGATAGAAACTCTTATTTTGCTTACGTTAATGTTAGACATTGTATCACTTCTGTTAATGTTTACGTCTATGCGTTATGCTTATGTTTACGTTTGCATAGTGAATGGGCCTTAATAATGCCTACAGTTACGCGAACAACAGCTCAGCCCTAAAATTAGGATGTTCGAACTTTGCGCAAAGCATGGATCAATTTACCTTGGCACTGAGGTATTGTAGGCAATCAAAGCATGTTCCATATAATCGTCTGAAACCTGATTTATTACTTCATTATTGTCGAGGAAATCCAAATATCTGTCATCTGAACTGATATACAAACTAATATTTCGATGGAGTTTTGCCTCAACAAGAAAAAGGAAGAGAAGGAGGTTGACTATTTTTTATTATAATTCTTTTTTTCATTAACAATTCTTTCACATAATACATTTTATGACTTTTTTTCTGTTAATAAATGTGAATAAACATTCGGTTCTTACTAGATATTCCTTTTAAATTAATGAGGGAGCGCACCTTAATGAACTTGCAGCACAAAAGCTTTACCGTCATTAATCTAAGAAATTTTGGGAGCTGACTTCGTTCGTCGCTTTTGTGGGAGTATTTTTTACGGCCAGCAAACTTTTCTTTATTTGAAACTTTGTAATTAAATTGTAATTTAATACAATAAAAGTTTGGCGAGCGCAAATTCTGGAACAGTTGAGAATGTGCTCGGCAGTTTTTATACGGTAGAGTATTGTTAATTTTTTTAAATGTTTTTTTGTTTTTTTTTTTTTTTTTTTTTTTGCGGTTTGAAAAGGAATTTTATTGAATTTTTTTTTTTTTGAAACTGCTTTCTAATACGCGAGAACATTTCAATATAGATTTTTGCTACGTAGTTAATTATATTCCTTATTTTGAGAATTTTCAAGCTTGCCATGCTCATAAACTGTGGAAGGAGTAAAACAGCGTTTCACGATGGAAAATAATTCGTTCACATGACAATTTTTTTTAAAAAGAGATGTAATGCGTTTTTTTAAGCTTGGCAATTTTGAATATAATTTTTAAAATCGAAATTGCTGTTATAGAGTTTTTTAATTTTACGTTCCGAATTAACTTAAATATCTAGCATTTTATAATAATACATATTACCTTACCCAGTGTGTTAGAACTAATGTATATGTCGTTAGATAAACTTGGAACATGATAATTGAATGATTATATGTACTTTCACGCATACCACGTACGTAGTATATAGTGTTGCTGTGTCAAGAACGGTGATTTCTCGCCTGAAAAACGCGTATTTTGAGGCCCTGACACAGAAAAAGTGGATAAATCGTGATCCAATATGTCTCTAGAATGTAGCGCACTCAAGAGACCAGGAATCTAACTAATACATGAAAGCTTTTGCCCTTCTGTAGAATCACGTGTTCTATTTTGAAAAAATATTAGATTTAGATTTATTTAGTCAAAAAAAACAAACAAACAGTAAAACTGTGTGTGACGGATGGGGGAGAAGATCATCTGCGCACGTTTTCTTGAGTTCCAGTATACCTCGCCATCATTACAACTAAAATTCTCGAAAGATAAGTAAAAGTTAAAGTTAAATAAATAAAAAGAAAATTTTTAAAAGCGCGAGATTAGCAGTATTTGAAAGAAAGAAACGTTTTCACGAAAATAGTAACTCGCCCTTACCTCTACTCCTACTATTGTAAGCTAAAGGAGAGTTCAACAAATGTTCGCATAGTGATGCTACATTTATGTCCAGAAGCAAAACAAGGTGCCATCTCATCCTTTGCTCAATGAATCAGGGAAACTGGAGTTAAACCTGACCGAGATGGGGGTCATTGACCTGGAAGCTGAAGTACATTATTTGTTAAATGCATATTAAGTATTTTTAATTACTTGCCTCATTACATTAAGAGACGAACTGAGCGTGTACAAATGCATAACTCAGATAAACTAATGTTTTAAGCTCCACTACGCATGGATAGTTAAACCAAAAACGAAGAAAGATTTATTCCATTCAAGAGGACCCAGGTAAAACTAACATGCGGAAGTTCCTGAGTTTCACTCTCACAAGATGAACTACCATCTGCAGCAGCAAACAACAAAAATTGAGGCTGAAGACGGGAGCGCGCAACTGCCAGGCCCCTCCGAGTGCGGCGTCTTCTGCGCAAACTTTCGTGGAGGGGGGTGGGGGATGTGCCGGAGGGGAGACCGATTTGTGGCGTAAAGTGTGAGCGCCTAAAGCGGTCTCCGGCACAAAATTCATACTTGAGCAAAATACTATGAAAAGGGATTTGAAACTTTGACTCCTTTAGCTTAAAGGACTTTAAACGCATGTTTAAACAGCTTTATTGTTGAAAACTGCCAGCTCCTCATATTTATTTACGAAGCATTATAGGCCAAAAGTACTTGAGTACCTACTTTAAGTCACTGGTTATAAACCGAACATAAATTGTTAAATGTTAATTCGTTTCAGTGTTTCTAAACATGCCCTCCTGATTTAATTCAAAGAATTGATTTATCCGATTGCGACTAGAGTTTAAGATGTGAAGTACCTATTGATAATATTCGGCTAAAGCACGTGAGGAATTCTAGTAGACATCATTTTGTTCGTCTTTAATTTTCCGTTTTATTTTTGGATTTTTTTTGCTGCAATTCTTTAAGTCACATCATTTTCTTTTGAGATAATAATACAAAAATTAAATTATGAATATAATATTTATGACCTAACATTTGCATTAGGTTATTGATACATTATACTGAAGTTCAATATGTTTCTTCATTTGTAGACTTAGTACAGGCATAGCTATGTAATCCTGCAAAAGTTCCAAAAATCCAAATAATGCAAAAAGGTTTGACGGAAAAGTGTTCTTTTAAAAGTCTGTCCGTCTGTCCGTTTGCTTACCCACCCGTCTATTCCGTCTGTGAACAACATTAGCGTCAAAACTATTCAGAGAATATTCCTCAAAATGATATTTCCCGATAGATCTCACTCAGGTTGTGGCCGCCTCAATTTGAAACGTGTTTCTATTTTGGGAAATATTTTATATGATGTTCCGGAGACATTTTCAAAATTTTGTAAAAACTGGTTCCAATTTTTTTTTTTTCGAATGACTTTATATTAGAATTTTTTTCTGTATATGAAATGTGTTTTTCAAAACTGGATCTTTAAAAGTAAGGTCATATACATTTTTTTAAACATTAGTTTTCGCATAATTTTTATATTTTAATCATCGTCATGGAATGACTGATAATGTACTATTCTTGATTTGAGTTCAACTTATCGTTCAGTGCTTTTATTAAGTAGTACAAATTCATAAAACACACCACATTGGTGATTCAAAGTGTATGGTATTCAATATATCAACTGATGTATTTTCTCACGGATGTCAACTTCAACTAGTTGGAACCACGTCTGCTGTGGCTCCAAAGCTAGGGAAATAAACGAAATTGTTTACAGCAGTTGTTAGCAGTTACTTCTCTTCTGGTTCATACCGGAGGTTAGGTACCAGGTGCATGGACTCTTTAAGCGACCAATCGCGAGTGGGCGCAAATGAGAGCCTGGTTCGCGCCGATTGAATCTGCGGCCTCCGCCACCTGCTCCTCGAGGGACGCGCGCAGCATCGAGCGGTGGCGACTCATTACCACATAATGAGCTGCGCGGCCCAGGGAAGCGGACCGCTGGCTCGAGCATCGCCACATTAAAGCGGCCCATTTCCAGGCAAGACCGGCTCGTCGAGCCCCTAACGCACCGGTTCTATACGCCTCGTTGTTCACACAAGGGATCGCGATTCGTCACAAGGGATTGAAGTTGGCCGTACAGAGAGTGCGGCTCGCGGAATTCGAGGGCTCCTTCACACGGCGCGGTCAGCGGTAATTCCGAGTGGCGCGTCTGCTGGTAAAGCATTGGTTTAAATGGGGGTATTCACTCGATCGGCGTAGTCGCGCTGCTGTGCCGCTCGGTGGCAAACTCCCTCCACCCGCAGCGCAGGCGAGCTTCCGCGCCACCGCTAGCAGAACATTGTACTGCGATTTATGCAAGTTTTCTGCTGGCAAAGCATTGGTTTAAATGGGGGTATTCACTCGATCGGCGTAGTCGCGCTGCTGTGGCGCGCGGTGGCGAACTCCCTCCACCCGCAGCGCAGGCGAGCTTCCGCGCCACCGCTAGCAGAACATTGTACTGCGATTTATGCAAGTTTTTTTGTTATCCATATCCACCTGGCTGAGGGCCTCGATTTCCAGCCGCCGATTTGTTCCCACTGTTTTTTCAAATTGCGCTTGGTGAGATGTTGGCCTCCTAGGCAGAGGCAGTTGTCTCGGCCGACAGTTGACTGACCATGCCAGATTTATAATAAAAAGTATGAGCATTTCACGTGTAATGTTTAAATTATGTAATTTTTTATATCTTCAAGTTGTAACCGTTATTGGATATTTTTAATGCTATAAGAATTAAACATTGTGTCGAGAGCAAAATAAGAAGCAATCTTTTAAAAACGTTTTCAGAGAGAGGCGATATTATATTTGACCCCGTGCACTGAACGCCGAATGTCGGCGCTGATCCCAGGCCTAATCCCTTGGCGGTTGGGGAGGCGCGGAGCCAAGCCCTGCGGGGGGCCTAGGGCGTGTGCTGCCCTCTGGCAGTAAAAACGGTTTTCCGTTGCGCGCCGCGTGAGGCGCTTTAAAGTGCGCCACGTGACTCGAATCCTCTGATTTATGGTGATCCCCGTCCTTCCTTCTGTCAGGTCGGCGGCTGCTGTACAACGACGTTGTGCTATTAAAGCGATACGGCCACGGAAAACGAGAAACGACGAGCTGAGAAAAAAAAGTAATAATTAAATTTAATAAAGTAATAATTAAATTAAAAGTAATCCAATTCGCGCGCTCTATTAACGCTCAAAACTACCGCGTATTCGTTTTTCAGAGGATTTGCATTCCTACCTGAATTCTGAGTAGCGGGAAAATTGATCCGGGTTATATATCTTTTAAATTTCATTCGTCCAACAAATATTTCCATTAAGATCGGTCGTAAGCCCCCTGGGAGAGTACTGTCTCCACATTAGTAGCATACCATAAACGCTTGATTTCATTTAATTTTTTCACGTATTTTAAACATTGATTATGTCAAGTATTTTCTTCAACCTGCAAAAGAAAAAAGGATATTTTAGATTCACTCAACGCTATTTCATCGACAGGATGCAGTTGGAGCCAGTTTATGTTGTGTATCCAGGAACGAGAGGAAAAGCCAATCACAACAGTTCGTGCAATTCACCGGTTTATTGTACACAAGTGATACTTTTTTAAACCAGAAATCGTGTACCATAAACGCCCCAGAAGATGTCCGAGTTACGAAGCCTATTCATCAAAGTCCGCACAGGGTTTCACAAAACGTCACTGATCGGGCAAGTATCCAGCACTCACTCGCGAAGTAACTCAGTACAACTCTGTAAATTCACTCGGTACTACTCCATAAACTACAATTCCGTTGGTTAACTGCTATAAGGCCTAGAGCTACCGAGAGATTATCATAAGAATGGACCGATTTGATTGACACTGCTGGGCCACTGTCACCAATATAACTTTATAAAGTTACTAATGTACCGTTACGTCCATGCACCCATTTTGTCAGTGCGTTCGTGAACAGTTAGGTCATTAGCAAATGGCGTCATCGTGATCTCTTGCAATGTCATCGCCCTGCACGACGTTCGCTTGTTTCCAGACATGTCAGAGGGATCCATCCTCTATACCTCGGCGAGTCTGTCGTGACTTTCGTATCCCGCCAGTCTCGTCCCAGCGGACCCCCACCCCCACCCCACCAGCAGGCGTGAAAAGGGGGGGTGCCTCTCCATCGGCCCGCTCCTTGGCTGGGAGTGCGGAGAGCTGGTGTCCACTGGATGCCCTAGATCCAGAGAGTAGCGTAACCTACGCCATTCTCCAGCCAAAGCCCTTTCACCCTGCAGCTCCGTCAGAGAGGATTCAGAAATAAGGGGAAAATTATAACAATCGAAGGCGGTGTAGAGTGTTTCAAGTTTAAAACACTTGACTTATATACTTGACTTGAAGTATAACACGTATTATCATTGCTTTTTGGTAGATTCACACATATTAATTCGCTCACAATATCGCACAGTTCAATTATATACAAAATGGCGGAATCGGTGGCGCAAAGGAATTCGCTACTTCTATACATTGGGACTTTAGGCCTCCGCTGCTGGCCCTGCCTTCCGGGTCTACGAACCATTGTGGGCCTCACTGCCTGCCTGGATGCACCGCAGTGGGCCGCAGTGCCCGGTCTGTGCCCAGTGTGCCTTCGATGCACTATAGTAGACACAAATTCTGTACACACAGCAGTTTGTACCATTCATTACCTTTTTTTTATTAAACACACGCATTTGAAGAAAGATTTTTCATTTCTAGGATTGAACTATAAAATAATTACAGCTATATTTTGCTTCAATATTTAACCATTTGATATAATGTGTCTCTAGTTATAGAAGTGTATTCAGTTCGGTCTCGCCTGCTGCTGACTTTACATTGATTGATTGATTGATTGTTTCTGGGTACGTCACAGCGTCCGGTTACGAGGGGAAAGCACCCGAGGATATCTGGGTCAGAGTCGCTACGGAGACAATGACAATGCTGTTTTTGAGCCCACACAGCCGAAGCTGGCCTTTAACGTACGTAGGTTCTTCTTTGCTCAGTGTTCCACCTCACGTTCTGCTAACCGCGATTCCGCGTCCAATAATTTCCGAGCAGAAGTGTTAATCCTGCCCTCTTCTAAAAATTATTGCTCTCGCACTCGATATTTGCTTCCCCGAAGGAACTCCCTGGATGTTCGACCACGTGCAATATTTTCTTTCCGCTTACGGTCCCATTTCAACGGAAACTGCGAAATCCTGAGAAAAGCGCGTTGGATTAGCTCCGGGGCGTGGACTGTGGATTTTCCTCCTCGCGAGCGATCGGCGGAGACGTCGCGGGCGCGGGTTTCTCAGAAAAACAACCCGCGGCGGCGACTCCGAAGGGCTGCCAGGACACGTCCGTGCGCCCACGCGTCGCACCTTTCCCTGAAGGTAGCTCCATACACGCGGCATTCAGCGAATTCCGAGTAGTGTGGACGGGTTGCTTGCGATTCGCCGAGCGCCGAACATTCAGTATTTGCCCTACCCACCGCGTGTCGGTCATCAAGAGGGCTCTTCACATGCAGTATTCGGCAAACCGCGACTAGTATGGACGGGTTGCTTGCGATTCGCTGGGCACCGAACATTGGGTATTCGCCATACCCACCGCGTGTCGGTCTTTAAGGGGGCTCTTCACATGCAGTATTCGGCAAACCGCGACTAGTATGGACGGGTTGCTTGCGATTCGCTGGGCGCCGAACATTGGGTATTCGCCATACCCACCTCGTGTCGGTCTTTAAGGGGGCTCTTCACATGAGGTATTCGGCGAATCCCTAGTAATGACAATCCTGCTACCGTCAGGACTCGAACCTAGGACCTCCTGGTCAGAGAATGTCGGAGCAGTACCTTGACAAACAGGACACGGACTACGCACGATCTTTCCTTCTCCGTCCTTGTCCTCTCCTCTCCCCCGCACTTACGTGCCTACCAGAGTGGCTAAATTTTCCCCAGCCCCAAAAAGTCATCATTTTTAATCTCTCGTAAAAAAACTAAAAATCTTTAAAACAGAATAACACTAAAGTGTTTGAAAGTTATGTCAAATAAAATAATAAAACGTATAATTGTATGTATCTAAATATCCATTGAAACCTCAAATTTAATCACAACAATCTAATACACACAGATATAAAAAAGAAACATTACTAGTACAAACTGAAGGGAACTGACAATAAAATATAAACCTCATTTTCTATTATTGAAACACCAAAATAACCACAACAAACGAGTATAAAAACAACATACATACAAAATAAACGTAACACAAAAAAATTCAAACATTTTAACCGACTGCGTGAACGCAAAGTGTAATATGGCTGGCTGTGGACAGTGTATGTTTATTCGTTCAAAATACTCCAGAGACAGAAGCAAAGAGAAAAATTACTCCTTATCGCCCCACGAATTACCCTAACCTGGTGGGTGGTTAAATTTTGCGAACTTCATGTATGAGCGTATGAAAAACCCATACATAACCATTGGAATGTTTTAATATTTATTTAAAAATTGTTTCAAATAAAATACAAAAAGTTATAATTGAATGTATCGAAATATTCATTAAAAACTCAAAAACAAACACCTACAAACCAGCACGAAAAGCAACTAAAGTACAAATCAACTGACAATAAAATATAAACTTTGTTTGCTGCAATTGACGACTCCGATTTCATCGCAAGAAACACACACAAATTAAATGGGCTAAGTTAGCTCAGAACGAGCATTTCCGTCGTCTTTCATTTCTCTGGCCGGGAAATCTAAGGTTCGAGTTCCTACAAACGGGTCACGAACTGCGTTGGTTGGTTGTTTAGTGAACCGGGACGCGCCAACGGCTAAGGTCATTAGTTCCGTAAGTGTAGTGCATGTTTTATCGTGGGAGGTGACGGTTATCATTCCCCATTGGATCCTGTGTTTGCGGATTTCCGACCCTAGCTAAAAGGCTTGGTCGAATTCAGCCGCTCTCGAGAGAATACTTGCGGCAGGTTGCTCTGATGGGTAGTGTTTCGTGGTTTCTCTAATCACTAGGTGTATTCCAGGGAAGTGCCCTAACAAGAGTCCACGGTCTGCCCGCGATCTGCTCTTTCTCATCCCTGACCCGTCTTCTCCCCTTTCATTCACACACACACACACACACACACACAAGTAGTATTACATGCACTACTCTACCTTCCATGTCGAATGACCACGAGGGACCTTGGAGCTTTTCCGGGTTGACGGTGCCGCACTGGGGGAGATACCTGAAGAGGGAATCCTCGGAAGTCGACATTAAGTTGGCGCTGGATCTCATTCGAACGCGAGAGGAGGACCACCACCTCCCGGGATATTACATGCACTACACTTGCGGGTCTAATGACCATAGTAGTTCATAGGATTTCGTGGTGGACACAGTGAATTCACGGTAAGTTGCTTCGGGGTTTCCCCATTTTTCCCTACCTCTCTCCAATCAAAGCTCCGTGTACCATCGCCGCCCCCGGCCCCATTCTGCCTCGTCTCCATCGCGTCTGCCTCTACGTTGCCTCCTCCGCCGCTGCGGAGCCCCACTCCATCCGAGACACGCCCTACACTCCATTCGCCTCCGCCATTTGTTCCCTCCCCGCCTCCTGTACCTGCCCCCTCCCTAGACCCTCTCACGTCTCCTCCCCAATCTTAGTTTCTGCCGCCATATCCCCCCCTCACCGCCCTAGGCTACGTCTTTAACCCCAACCCCCGCCTCGACGTCGGCTCCATCGTTTGCCTGAATCGGGATCTGCCATTTTTTCTCAACCGCCTGGAGTAACCGTTCCCACTTACTCGCCCCCTACTGCTCTGGCGGGCCCCGCCCATTTGTTTGCGCCACAGTCGACCAGTGGCGGAAAGTGCGGGGGGGGGAGGGGGCGAGGAGATGAAGTGCGGTAGGCGGGTGCAGTTGGTTCCTGGGCAGCAACCGACGAGAGATAAGTCGTGACTTCCAAAAGAAAGAGCAGCTAATCTTGGGGAGATGTTCCTTTACGAAACTGATTGCGTCAAAGACTTTCACAAAGAGGAAATTATGAGGGAGAGGAAAGATAACAATTGTGAGTGCAGGAGAAGGCATTTTCTTCCCCCATGTGTGTGTGTGTTGGCGTGTGTGTGTGTGTGTGTGTGTGTGTGTGTGTGCACAATGGCCCAAATGTAAGTTTCATAATTCAGAACACTAATATATAAAAGAACGTAAGCAATTCGTGTATATTAATTAAAACTAAGTGTAATAAATGTCTACATGCAAACACTACTTACATAATTGTGTGCGACGTGTCCCTGTCAGGTATGTTAACCTCTCACGCACATGGTTCTGTCTTCGATTTCCATTGAACTTGAGTTTATGTTTTACTTCTACATTGAGACAGTTGCTAGTAATAGAATAGATACAAAACAAAAACTAATAAACTTTACATTAAATTAATCTAAATTCGCCAAACAAACGATGCTTTCAATATCGTCAAAACTTGACTGAACTTGTGTTCTTGAAACAACACGCGAAATCATAAAATTAAAAAGCAGTTAGTTTTAGACGAACGAACACGGAATATTGGTATTTCCCTCGCAGTCCTCCAAGCCAACCGAAGTCCCCCCACCCGCACTGCATGGCTACCGGTGTAGGCTGGTGGCTCTATCTACGTGAGCTGCGGAACGAAAGCACACGGAGTTCCCATATCGTGACGCAGAGCCAAAGAGTAAACGCAGTAAAAAAGCTTAAGAGAGCGGCATTGGTGCACTACCTGGGAGCACGAGTCACCAGACAAGGCGGTCGACGAGCACTCTTTGATTTCAAACCTATTTCATATGCATCGATTTTGCTGTAATATCTTGAATATTGAAGGACTTTAAATGGAAAATGTGTATTATAACATATTGTAAAAACTATTTCAAATATCTGGGGATTGTGCAACCTGCATTCTAAGCACGATCCTCCACTAGGAAATATACATTTACGCATGCTTATCTTAATAATCGAAACTGCTTCATTCTTGTGTACCAAATTTGTCCATCTGTCTTTCAGTCTGCAGACTTGTCTCTGATGTCATTTTTCATCTGTTCCCTTATTAACTCCAAAAGAATTTTCTCCCAAGTTACAATATTTCTCAAAGAAGAAAGTGTCTCGTCTGAAATAATTATATTTCTGAGGTATGTTGCTGTGGTTTTCGTAAGAATAATTATATTTCGGAGTATGAACACTTGCGTTTTCACTACTTAAAACGGGTTCGAATTTGCTATTTCAACTAGGTCTTCCGGAACATTCTATTAGGCTCTTAAGATTACTGGTCAGATGTGTCCCTCTCTCTTCCTTAGCTCGATACGATAACGTCTTATTGGATTACTGATCGTTCTCTTGTTTATTTCTACACTCACGATAAAGGGGTTTGTCGGGTCGAACACTTAACGCGTGTCAAATGAGGGATCAGAGTGTTCTCGCTGTCGGCTACAGTGCGAATGCATTCTTTCGCCAAGCATTTTGTTGGTCGACGGGTATCACTGTCCTGCGTTGCGTGATGTAGGACGCGTGAGGGTTAAGGGACGTGCTGAGCGCGGAGGGACGGGCGGATTTACGTCAGAGTCTGAAGGGTCTTCGTCTTTCCGCGATCTCCCAGACACGGGCATCACAAATGTGGAGGGAGGAGACGCGAGGGGAGGTACGTCTCTTCGTAGAAAGATCCATTGCACTGCAATTACGGGACTATATATATATATATATATATATATATATATATATATATATATATAAGACAATTGTTTATGTGGGTTAGTGATAAGCTAAATTTGTTTCCCTGTAAACAGAGTTTTATTCCTTTTTATGAACAATCATTTACAAAGTCTATTAACATTATTTAATATAATATTATAACATTAACATTATTAACAAAGACTATTTGACCTAAACAAATTGTAAACGTACCTGTAAACAGAGAAACGACAATTAAAGCTGACTAACCGCTTCTCTGTTTACACTTACTTTAATAACTTAAATTTCAATGTTTTTCAACAATCGTCCCACTCATTCCCTCTGGCGGTCCTTAGTTTCAACTACGCGTAACCACTCTTAACCACACGCCAAGGGTGGGAATCACATGTTTAGAACAAAGAAAATATATTTTCTTTACATATATATATATATATATATATATATATATATATATATATATATATATATATACCAGATACTCCGCGCCTTCTCCGTAACTGTGGAACCGCACTGCCTGCGGGCTTCACATTCACTTGTACACGCAGTAGCAACATTTCACCATTATCAGTGATCTATCACTCGTCTTTGGAGTGGTGAAATATTAAGCGAGCGGGTTTGCAGAAAATAACGTTGCATATTGAATGAGCCGAATTTCAAGAAATCCTAACCGTTATTACTCGCGCAACTTCTCTTGAACGATGAACCTTGCTTCCCCCTCTCTGACACAATAACAGTTGAAGACAAAAGCTCGCAGCGTGCACTGATGACGACATTCCAAACACTTCTTCACTGCCGCGAAATAACTTTTCCGTTGAAGACGAGAATTTCTGACAGTGATTTTCTCCAAAAAAAATTAAATAAAAGACCAAAGCAGGTGAAGATTCATTACAGGAAATACCTCAGACTCCTGAGAAAATTAGAACGTAAATTATTGAGAAAGTTGCGAAGGCATGACGGATTCTCCAGAGACTGACATTGCTTCATAAAATCTAGTGGCTGATTTCGTAACTAATACCCACACTCTATCCGCATTTCTTCAATCCATCGTTCAAGAAAAGTTGAGCGGGTAATACCAATTTCTTTCTAATTGTGGAGGAAATGGTAATTTCTCTAATGGATTAATAAAATTGCATACATCTGACGTGCGAAACCTCTTATCACTATATTTGAGAGTGTCGTTGTTCACATTGCGACCACGTTCACACCGCCTACACGAGCCTTGATTTGTCCAACGAGACATTTCTATGAATCGTGATAACTGCAAACGCCGTAAGCAAGTATTCCATGTGAACAAGCCCACTGAACTGCCGCCGCTAAACCCTAAACACGCGAAACGGAGATGCTTTCAGCCTTCCCTAGATGCTTTCGGTATGCAGTCCTGAGGACCGCAAACTTGCACACCCTCTTCCTGCAAGTTAGTTGCAAGTGTTCCGTGATCCACTCCCCAACACTTGGCGGTCGAGTGTTCAATAAAGTGAACTTTGGATAAAATACGAACAAAATAATAAAGTTTATGGCTAATATTCCTTTTTCAAAAATCAAATGTAATATAATATATCATAATCTTGGTAGATGTTTAGATGTGTGACTGATGATTCAATTCTCGACTTCGCTGTAAGTCAGCTTTTATACGATCATTGCACTTCGATTCTTTCTCACTGTTACCTTGTTTCACCGGTGATGTGTTACAATTGACACATATCAAATATGAAAGTGTTGTGAATGGAAAATAATACGTATAAGGTATATATATATATATATATATATATATATATATATATATATATATATATATATATATATATACATATACATATACAGAGAGAGATGTGTGTGTTATTAAATTGTAAGACTTGTAGTATTGAAATTTAAAGTTCTATATTTTTACGAAAGGTTTGAAGGAAATGAGCAAAGATTAGATGTATAAAGAAAGGTCATTGCAAATTCTGTCTGTTTCAAACATTGCATTCGACAGGAATAGGAATAAATGGGAAATTTTGGGAAGATGAAATAGTTGCTAGAGAGATTACGTCGAGGATGGCGGAAGGATGAATTGAAGTCTACGAGGCAGCTAATGCGTTAACCGATATCGGAAAGGAACAACAGTGAGATTAATGACTTTCAAACCGCGAGAAACAGCGATAACACAAAAGGCAACATTAGCAACGATATTAATTTCTAACAACGGAAATGTAAAATCTTGGGGACTGTTTGTATCCTGTACTGTTTGTATTTCGTGTTCTTGGATTTTCCAAATGCGTCGAAACGACGGCTGTCTGGAACACATGGTCTACAAGAAGTCAACTCACACGTTCCGTACCAGCAGCTTGCAACGAAGAATGGCGTTCTGAAAACTCTCGCCATTCGTGCTGCAAAACTCCTGAACGGGATGAGCCTCTCCGCTAAGAGGGAATTTCTGAAGAAGTCATTTGCTGCCAATGGCTACTATCGCCCCAGATTTCAAAGGGCCTTAACAACTCCCACACGACCCGCCGGCATCTAGAGCAACCAGCCCCACGGAAATCGAACACAGGCAACAGTTGTTCTCCCTGTTGCCTCCCTCTCACCACTTCAAACATAGGAATGCTTCACGCTCCGCTGTCGCCCAGTACGCATAGGACCGGACATAACTTCCTGTTTGAAGGTACGACGGTGCTCTCCAGAGAAGACCGTTGGAGGTCCAGACAATTAAGGAAGACTTGGAAATTGCCAGTCAACCCCATAACACCAACGGCGACGCGGGGTTGCTCTTTCACAATGGTTGGCGGCCATTGCTACGAATTGAGACGGGGATATCCGCCGAACCGATGGCTCCATGCCGTCTGACTCTGGATCGCACCATGCCGTCCGATGAATGTTTAGTTACTGTAATGTGTCAGGAATTTGTCGTAGTAGAGGTTTTCGTAATTGTGGTGTGTTATAAATTAGTAAGCTTTTAGTAGTCGTTTTGATAATAGTAATATTTTTAAAATGTGTTGTATAATTTTAGTAATTGTAATGGTTTAGTAGCGGTTTTATAATGTAATAAAAATGGTAATCAGTAATGCCTCTACCACTATAAACATCTCTGTAAGTAAAATTGGAAATTAATATCAACATAAAATAAAACAGCACCTGTTCGTAGCGACGGGAGTGACATGAAGCGGGGCGTCCGACATTTCATCACTTTACAACAGCAAAAATGTGAAATGTGAAAAATAAAAACCGTGATCAGTGAAATACTCTACTGAGACATCTATGTGTACGTTTCGTGAGTGCGATACAACCAGGCAGAACTTATAATTGAAGAGCTTCATTCATGCATGTAATGTTATGTTTTTATTAATTTTGAAAATTATTTTTAATAAATGGTTTATTTGTAAATGGTGAATTTGTAATTGGGGTCGCTAAAATCCATTGCAGCTTGATGCGACTATAAACAAAGCAACTCTCCCTCTCTTTCACTCTCCATGGCTCACGGCTCTCCCTTTCACAGCGCGTTCTTCCCTCCTTGGAACCCCTGCCGAGCGCCGAGGCGGCGGGCGGGGGAGCGGTCGTGAGGGGGCGAACGACCAGTGGCGCCGGCGTCGCGACGCTGTCGGACGTGGCCGTGTCCAGAACGGATACGGGCCGGGAGCGGCGGGGCGGGGCCGGGCGGGGAGGGAGAATTACGACGTCCTGCGGTCGCCTGCCTCCCGCCGCACGCTCGCAGACGACCCTTGTCAACGCGCGCCCCACCCTCTTCCCCGTCCCGCCACGCGTCGCTCCGCTCTGCCCCGCTTCGCCGTGCCCCACCCCGCCGCGCACCAACCCGCCCCGCTAAGCCCCACCCCGCTCCGCCCCGCCCAGCTCCGCCCCTCCCCGCCCCGCTTAGCCTCTCCCCGATCCGTCCCGCTCCGCCCCGCCCCGCCCCGCTCCATCCCTCCCCGCCCCGCTTAGCCTCTCCCCGATCCGTCCCGCTCCGCCCCGCCCCGCCCCGCTCCGTCCCTCCCCGCCCCGCTTAGCCTCTCCCCGATCCGTCCCGCTCCGCCCCACCCGTCCCGCCGCGCCTCGCCCCGCCCCGCCCCGCCCCGCTAAGCCCCGGCCCGTACCGCCCCGCACCGCTCCGCTCTGCCTCGCCTTGTTTAGTCCTGCCCCGCTTCGCCCTGCCTTGCACCGCCAGTTTCCGCCGAGCCCCTCCCCGTCCGGCCCGCCACCCACCGCTCCGCCCCGCTACTCACCTCGCCTCGCCACTCACCGCCTCTACCCTCCCCACCACTCACTGTCCCGCCAAGCCCCGCCACTCACAGCCGCCACGCCCCATTCCGCAAAGCGCCACTTGCACTCTCCTTGGCGCGGTCGATGGCCTTAATCTGCGAGTCGGTGCATGTGCTTGCTCCTTGGCGTCTTACTCCTCGCCGAGACGAGCGGCAGTGCGCAACAAAACTTTGCGCCGTATTTTCGTCTCATTTGAAATTTCACCATAAACTTGGGAAATGATAATTAACATTCTTGGTATCCTGTCAGTCAGTAATAATTGGAATCACTACCAAGTGGTTAAAATGTCTAAATTCAGGGGAAGTGCTTAATAAATGGAAGGTTTTTTTATTTACGACATTCAATCATTGACGGCCCGCGGATTGATTACCAAAAAGATAGGATTGAAATGGAGAGTCTTATTTTAATTAATTCGTTTGTTAAAAAATAAAAGATGAAAAGAACTATAGTAGGTAAAGAATACTAATAATTACTGAAATAATAATATACTTACCATCTGCTCAGTATCTCTACAATTTTCAATTTTAATCAATCTAGGTAATTTAATTATCCTCGAATATTAAACTTTGCTTTAATTTCTTTAACGCCATTTCAAAACAATTATACCTTATGTGAGCTCAATGAAAAATTGCTGAGCGCTGTGCACAATACCTATGACTTGATTAAAGGAACAACTATCAATAGCTATCTTGTAGATCTTAAAACCAAGTTGTCTTCTAATGTACCTGGTAATACCGACAAATGGTTTCCCACGTGTCCTAGCACGTTTATTCTATATGTCAATGTGATCACAAATAGTGTTCATTTCCAACCATTTTCCAAACATCCATTGATAACGTTTCGTTGCTTCGGTGAACGCCACGTGATAATGATGTACTGATCCTCAAATGCGTCTTACGATCTAATATCATCATTTCAAATGACAATATTTATAATCACTGTCCAGGTCACTTAAAATTATTTCTTTTGTTTTATTTCATTCATTTTCTACGTCGTCTTAAGACTAATTCTGAACTTATCTTCACACCTCTCTTTCGTACACTTCTTTTTCGATCAGAAGACCCAAGTACGTGCAACAATGAGCGATGATCTCGACTTTCTCCTTGTTGGCCGCCCCTCCGAAAGAAGACGTGACTTGTGGAGAAGGATTCCAATTCGGGCAACTTATGCGAATGCGTGAATGTAATGTTGGCAGCGATGACGAGTTGAGCAAAGGCTTCTTCAAAAGGGCACAATCGCATTTTGTGAAACTGATATTGGAGTCTTTCGTTGCACTATTCCAGAATTTTGATATTCCATCGGGTTGTTATAACACTTTCTATGTAATATGTCATGAAAAAGTCTTAAAATTGTATTCATAGGTTTCTCAAGAGTCCTCCATAATAGGCTATTATAATCCACAAAAGTAATAAAATATGTACCAGATATCTCTCACCAGCGGGGCACCGCCCCAGCCGGGACAAGCGCTAAGCTCCCGACCGGCCTTCCGGCAGGGGTAGGATTGTAGTGCAAGTTAGTGTGTGAGCGTAAGTGAAGGGTGAAAATAGGACAAGGAAGAGAAAGGAAAGATCGCGCGCGCACCGTGGCCCGTTTGTTAGGGTACTGCTCCAGCATTCGCCTAGTGTTGATCGGAGAAACTACGGAAAACTACCGATCAGAGCAGCCGGCCGCTAGAATTCTCCTCCGGACAGAGACTGAATTCGACCTAGCTGACAAACTAGTGTCAAAAATCTTGCCACTGTCGGGACTCGAACCTAGGACCTCCCAGTCAGAGGCACTGCAGTGACACCAGTTGGTGCCCTGAGAGACCTCTTCCGGTGAGGGGAAATGGAGTGAATAGAAATAGAGAGCACCGCTAGCGAACCTATCTGCTCAAATTCCTGGCCTGGAATCGCACGAAGCTTCAGCGGACAACAGCGCACCTGTGAGGCGGCGAAGTAAACTCGCTTAAAATTCCTGGCCTGGAAGCGAACACGCGCGTGCTGCGCAAGACGCCCCCGCTGTCGGCGCTCGGGGCTGCAGGGGGCGGAGGCGGCGGCGCCGGTGGCGTTAACGGCCGCTGCAGCCCGAGTTACGACGTGCTCTGGACGCCGTCCACGCGCCTCGGGACACGAAGTCGTTCTGTCCCGCGTCGCCGCAGCTCCCGCCGCCGCCCTCACCCCGTCACCTCCTCACGACCACCACCGCCATCACCATCACCACCACCTCACCCCTTCGCCATCGCAAGTCCCTCTGCCGCTGCCACCTCTTCACCACCACCTCCACTTCCACCATCACCACCACCTCACCCCTTCGCCATCGCAAGTCCCTCTGCCGCTGCCACCTCTTCACCACCACCTCCACTTCCACCATCACCACCACCTCACCCCTCCCATTGCCTCTTCACCACCACTGCCGCAGTCGAGTAATTTCGCTGCACTTGTCGCGCGGACATCCATAAACCGAGGGAGTGTGCGGGAAGGCATGTGATTATTTCTTTCTTACGAGAGATTCTCGAGTGGTTTCGTACATCTTTAAGACACTGTGTGCTGTCCACTATGCAGTTTTACCGAAACGGACGCTAATGGTTATCTGTGTCTCTCTGCTCCATATTTGCTGTTAAAATGCATTAGTTGTCAACTTTAGTAACATTAGTTGGAAGCTAGTTTGGAATTCTTACAAATTCAGAAGAAAGAGGTATTTTTTCTGGCATATTATTGTTAAATTATGTCAAAAATTTAATGTTTAATATTGATATGTTTAATTGTAATTAATAGATTTTTAAGAACTGTAGAACATTAATGATAAAAATACGTAAAGTTTCACCCTCATTTATCGTTATAACATTATTTAAACATTTGAATAGAGCTCAAAGTTAATGTGGGAACCGCCCTCTCATTCTCCCTTTCAAAGGAGAATCACACTCGTCTTCGTTGTACCTTTCCTTGCGGCTTTCTTAAAAAAATTATTTATTGTTGATGATGACATAGTTCAGTTTATTAACTTTTCACATTGTATTTTGTTGACTTATAACTATACTTATTCTATTGAACATTTAACTATAGTAACTACAACCTGGTATTGGAGACTCATAGAGCAACTACTTTTTTAGCTATTGAGTGAAAAAATATTTAGAAATGGTAAAAATGCGAATCTGTTTTTAATGCAAGTTGGGACATCGTTAGAAATAGTTAGAAATAGATAGATGCTAGATTATAGTGGGCGGCTTGAGCTATTAAGTTTATGTTTGAATAGAAGTTATTACAAGGTGGGTGTGGTGTGGGTATATTAGGTGGGTGCGTGTATATTAGGTAGGCTATGTGGTGGGAGATGAGTGGTAGGTTTAATTCTTTAGGAAGTTGCCTATTTGAAGTGCACTAAGGGTTGCTATTTAGAGGAATATGTTTTGCATAATTTCAATTTTATTTATATTTGATTGTGAGACATTGATCTATATCGGGCATGCATATGGAAAAAGCTGTTTCATTATTGTTTTATATACGTCGAATGCATGTTTAATAAAAGTTTGCATTTATTGCTGAGAATGAACTTTAGCTGAATTAACTTTGTTTTAGTGAGCTGTAGTTTTGTGGTTAAATGTGTTGGGTGACGCGCGCCGACCCCCGACGCCGTTTGGGCCACCCATTCCAATTGACTACGACTGTTGGTACAAACGCACACTCCCGCGCGCCTGTCCTTTTTTAATGTATTTAAGAGTGTTTCTTTTTAATTAATTAAATTTTCAAGTTAATTAAGATATTATTGTAAATCATTCTGTGGTATACTTGGTAACGGTGGTATATTTGGCGATAACGTTAGTAAACGTTTACTGAAAATTGTTTTTGGAATCAACTTGTTGTGAAATAATGGCACTTAAATATTTTCATAATACTTTTTTGAGACGCATTCCTCATAATTTTCCTGTAATGTTCCTGTATTTCGACCGTTCCAGGTGTTATCATTGTTTTCGCCTTAGGGTTAAATAGTTACATCCGAGGTGTATAGAGTGGTTTGTTTCATTTAACTGTTAAGAAAATGCAGATTGTTAGTTGAAAATTCTTAAATATTGGCCAATGAACGTCACGTATTTCCTCTGAATTGTGACAGCTGCATACCTTTTCGTAACGCCCTGGGTCAAAACATTGCTATATGATATTCACTAGTATTCCTTGTGAACGTGGGTTTGTTGATTTTTAAACTTATGAACTGATAGTTTCTTCTTTTTCTTCCCATTACTCCATGTTTTCTTTCGTAAATTATCCCTTTCCTTTTTCTGTGATTTCTCAACCCACGCTACTGTCGAACATTGATTATTTTGCGTTCCACGCAATCCCCAGAAATGTCATCCCGGTATACGTCTTCCGCATGGAGCACCGTTCGCCCGCCTCGCCATAACTCCACGCCGACGCCCCCTCACGCTTCAACGCCCTCTTTATCTCTTCCTGCTCATAACCTCCGCCTCCCCCGCAGCGGGCTCTACGACGACGTGCCGCCGACCCCAGCACTCGCCTCCCTCGCGCACAGTCCGGCTGCCCCGGCCGCGCCCTGTGCCCTTCTCGCGCTCACGTTCTCGTCAAAGCCGCGAGTCTCCAGCTCCTCCCACAGGCTTAGGTGGCTCAGTGCATCAACTGATGTCTCTGCAGTCCCTTTGACCAGGAGGTCCTAGGTTCGAGTCTCAACAGTTGTAAGACTTTCGACAGTGGCGTGTCAGCTACGGTCGCTGTCTAGAGGAGAATTGTAGAGGCCGGCTGTTCCGGTCGGCAATTTTCCCTGATCAACAACACGCGAATGCACTACACAAACAAACGGGCCACGGACCGCGCGCGATCTTTCCTTTCCCTTCCTTGACCTATTCTCACCCTTCACTTACACTCACACGCTAACATGCCTTCATTGCAGAATTTTCGACACTAGCTTGTCAGTTGGGTTAAAAATTCTGTCTCTGTCCGGAGGAGAATTGTGGCTGCCGGCTGCTCTGATTTCCGTGGTTTCTCCGATCAACACCAGTCGAATGCGAGAGCGGTACAGTAGCAAATGGGCCACAGACCGCGCGCGATCTTTCCTTTCCATTGCTTGTCCTATCCTACCCCTTACGTACACACATACTTACACGCACTACACTATCATACATGCCGCGTGCCCGCTCGCGGGGTGGGTTTACTTCGTCGCCTCGCGAGAGCGCTGTTTCTCCGCTGTCTGTATCGTCCGCCGCCTCGCGAGTGCGCTGTTTTCCGCTGTGGCCGCCGCCTCCGCCGGCGGGTGGGCAGGCGCGTGTTTGCTTCGCCGCCGCGTCGCGAGAGCGCTGTTTTCCGCTGTGTCTGTATCGTCCGCCGCCTCGCGAGTGCGCTGTTTTCCGCTGTGGCCGCCGCCTCCGCCGGCGGGTGGGCAGGCGCGTGTTTGCTTCGCCGCCGCGTCGCGAGAGCGCTGTTTTCCGCTGTGTCTGTATCGTCCGCCGCCTCGCGAGTGCGCTGTTTTCCGCTGTGGCCGCCGCCTCCGCCGGCGGGTGGGCAGGCGCGTGTTTGCTTCGCCGCCGCGTCGCGAGAGCGCTGTTTTCCGCTGTGTCTGTATCGTCCGCCGCCTCGCGAGTGCGCTGTTTTCCGCTGTGGCCGCCGCCTCCGCCGGCGGGTGGGCAGGCGCGTGTTTGCTTCGCCGCCGCGTCGCGAGAGCGCTGTTTTGGCCGCCGCTTGCGCTGCCGTAGCCGCCGCCGCCTGCGGCGCCGCGCGTGTGCGTCCGAGGTAATAGAAAAGTTCCGCCTCGCAAACGACCGCGCACGCGCTCGTATTGAGGTCGCTCGTATATCGGCGCCCCGCCCCTCGCGCGAGGAGCCAGCCGGCGGGCGCGGGGGGGGGGGGGGGGCTTTCAACCCCGGAAGCGCTGCTGGAGGAGCGGTGGAGCGGTGGAGGCGCTGGGGATGGAGAGGGCGGGCATGCGAGGATGGAGGATGGCGGATGTGTGCTGAAGGCAGTGGTAATGGTGATGATGGTGACGATTCGGAATGGAGAGGGCGGGCATGCGAGGCTGGCGAATGTGTGCTGAAGTCAATGTTAATGGTGATGATGCTGACGATGATGGAAGTAATTTGCAGATGGAGAGCGCGGGCATACGAGGATGGCGATTGTGTGCTGAAGGCAGTGGTAATGGTGATGATGGTGACGATTCGTGATGGAGAGGGCGGGCATGCGAGGCTGGCGAATGTGTGCTGAAGTCAATGTGTGGCGTCATATCTGTCGCCAGTACAAACGTACTATAGTAGCCATTTGGACAGCCCTGGCGGAAGTGACGCGGGGCTGCACATAGGAATGCGGGTCGTGGGTGCAGGTTTGGAAACCCCGGCGGTCACTGCGGGTGACGCGCTTCCGTCAACCTGCCACAGGCTATATAAGCAGAATCCGACTTGAGAGCGGTCTTCTATTCTTGTGAGTCTTCAGGTGAGCGTGTCGGTAGGGCGTCGTGAGGGTTGTGCGCGGCGTTGCATTGTAATGCATAGGCTACCGAGGCGGGGAATCGAAGCCGGCGTGCTACGTCGTGACAGCAGGTGCGGCATACTCATATGTATGTTCGCGTAAGGTACTGGTGCATCACACCGGGAATGGTAATTAATTATCGGGCCAGCGGTGGTGGTAACCAGGGAAAGTTCCTTCTTGTAACGGTTAACTTCAATTGTAAATATTGTATATAGTGTTTTGGTGTTGGAGTATCTTTCTTCTATTAAATGCTAAATATTTACAAGCCGTTCACGTCTGTATTTATTTGCCCCGGCAAAGACGCCACAGACGTAGGAGGAATAGAATGGTGGCAGCGGTTAACGAACTACCACGCACGTGTAGGGTAAGCAGCGGTTAACGAACTACCACGCACGTAGAATAGTGCCAGCGGTTATCGAACTACCACGCACGTAGAATAGTGCCAGCGGTAAACGAACTACTACGCACGTGTAGTGTATGCAGCGGATCACGAACTACCACGTAGGTGTAAAATGGTGGCAGCAGTTCAAGAATTACCACGTAGTATAGTGTAGGCAGCGGTTCTGGAACTACCATGCAAGTGTAGGGTATGTAGCGGTTCAAGTACGCAGTTTATGGTTAGTAAACGACCACGCAGTTGTGTATGTGCGGTGTTTGTCTGTGGTAGGCAGCATCACATGGAAGCACGCCAGGAACGGCAGGTAGAATAATTACGCCAGTAAGGGGCTTCATCCGTCCATGGGTAATTAGTGAGCGTAGGAGGAATAGAATTCTGCGTTTCACGTGCAAGGTTCGGTCGGTAGTGTAGCAACAGCTATAGAAACGAACAAAACACCCAGCAGGTAGGGCGCTTTGTACCAGCGGGACAGGCATCCAGAACAACGGATCGGTACGCGGAAGTGAAAGTATATTTGGCCGCAGGTATCCGCCGGAGAAAGTTTAAATAGTGGGCGAGCGAGCAAAGCTCAGCCAGGGAACAGTTTCGACGTAAATATATTCATAGTGCGCGAAACAAGTAAAACGCGAACGAAAACGTGCGAGTACATCGGCGGGGCGAAAACTTCAAGCAGAAGGACAGGAAGGAAGGAAGGACGGGAAGGAAGGACGAGTTGCAGCCAATCCATCCATCTCATCACGACATCCGCCAGCGCCGAACGTGCACGCATAAGCAGCAGAAGCAGCCACGTGCAAGCAGTGGAAGCGGAGGGTAAGTGTGTTTTTTTGCAACGTAGGGCACTGTTTGAAAGCAATGGCGCATTTACTGAAATTTCGAAAGGAGGGAATGATCCGAATCGCCAGGGATTTGGGAATAGAATTAGATGGATCGGAAACAAATCCGACTTTAAAGAAATTGATAGTAGAGCATGAGGATTATTCTGTTGAATTAACGGAGGAAATGGGGCAACAGCACGAAAGAGATAGGAGAATATTAGAAGAAAGGGAATATCAATTAGAACTTGCGAGAGTGCAGAATGCCCAGACGGGCGAAACAAATTCGGAGATTCGTTCTGAAGCGCGCTCGGAACACGCGAGAGAATATATTAGAATAGGCCAAATAATTGGTAGATTTAAAGGAGAGCAGGACGATATCACATCTTATCTGAGCGCGTTTGAAAGCCAGTGCAGGCAATTGAAAATCTGCGAAGAAGATTGGGTTGTGAATTTGATAGGATTACTACCGCATAATGTTAACACATGGCTTACTTTAGACGAACAGGAAGAAGCGTTAGATTATGCGGAGCTGAAATTGAAATTATTAGAACTGTACCGGTTTGATGCCGAGAAATTCCGGCAGTTATTTAGGAAACATAGCAAAAACGGAGCGACTTGGAGCATATTCGCGAGGGAATTGTTAAACTATGCCAGAGAGTGGGTAGCGGGACTTAAAATAAACACATTCGAGGGTTTATTGAATTTGATCGTAGCCGATCAAATGAAGCATAAAGTTCCGGGGGATATGCGGGAACATTTCGTGGATAAATGGGCCGAATTTGCGAATCCGCTTGAGTTCGCGAAAAGATTAGATGCGTACGAGAATGCGCGGCAAGGGTGGAAGAAGCCACAGTTACCATCTTTCCGGCCGGAAAGAACATTCCGGAAAGAACAAGGAAACAACAGGGCACCTGTTGCTCCTCACGTGGCCCCCAAGTCGGCAGGAAGTACTAATGGATTAGAGAAACATAGCGCGAAGAAGGAATTCGAGGCACCTTATGTCCGCAAGTGTTACGAATGTCAGTCAACAACGCACTTGGTTAAGAACTGTCCGCGGAAACAGGGCAATCAAGTAAATCACGTGTGTGAACCCGAGGCAAAGGAGTTCTTGAGGCAGCACATTGTGACAGGGACCGTGAATGAGCAGCCGACGGAGATCTTAAGAGACACGGGCGCGTCATTTGATCTTGTATCCGCAAATTTAGTCACAGATCGTGATTATACGGGCGAATCGGTCTGGATCAAACAGCCACTTCATTCGACTGCCATTAATTTGCCGGTGGCGGAAATTCGCCTAAATTCAGAATTAGGTAATGTAATCACTAGGGCCGCTATAGTGCCGAAGGAAAATCAACTTAGTTATTATCTATTAAGTAACAGAACGTATCAACTTCTGCAGGATATTAAACAGGGCCTTGTAGAAGAACAAACTGTGAACATGGTTATGACGCGCAGTAAGGCTGCGGCAGAAGGCAGAACAAAAGCAGATGATTCGGGGAACTCGCAGGTAAAAGTGCCGGAGGCGGAGGGCGACCTGACAGAAAAGCCGGGCGAAGACGAGCATGAGCCGTCGGAGGAATTCCCGGAATTCTGTCTAGTAACACACGGAGAAGAATTAGAATTGGCAGTGCCGATCGCGGAAATGTTGAAGGTAAATACGGAAGAATTCAGCGCGGCGCAGAAGGAAGATGAGAGTGTAAATACTTTGTTTGAAAAGTATAAGGATGTAAAAGCAGAATCGGAAAGAGATACCTATTTTGTTAGGAATTCATTATTATATAAGAAGCGGAAGAGCAAAAAAGGCGACATTTACGAAATGTTAGTTGTGCCCGGTAAATTTCGTGGGCCTATATTAAGGATTTGTCATGAAGTTGTCAGTGCTCACCTAGGAATAGCTAAATCGAAGAACAATTTGTCTAAGCACTTCTTCTGGCCAAATTGTTTTAAAGAGATGGAGCAATTTGTGCGTTCATGCGACAGCTGCCAGCGCGTAGGTCATAGTGGTGATCGGAAGAAGGCACCTTTAGTATTGGTCCCCACTATAAGAGAGGTCTTTTCGCGATTAAATTTAGATACGATAGGCCCGTTTCAGAGAAGCAGTACCGGAAATGTCCATGTACTTACTGCTATTTGTGTTGCATCGAGGTACCCCGAAGCAATACCGATTCCAGATCTTCAAACGCCTACTGTAATTGATGCGCTTTTGCAGTTGTTCAGCAGAACCGGTTTCCCACGGGAAATTCAAACAGATCAGGGCCCGTGCTTCAGAAGCACGCTGATGGCAGAATTTGCAAATAAATTTGGGATTAAATTGATCCATAGTTCGGTTTATCATCCGCAGACCAATCCGGTTGAGCGTGTACATAGTACAATAAATAGGCTGTTCAAAGTTCTGTGTCTGGAAGCTGGAACTGACTGGGAAAAACAGATCCCGGCCATATTGTTCGCTTTAAGAACAAGTTTTCACGAAAGTTTTGGATTCTCGCCCGCAGAATTGGTATTTGGTAGGAATTTAAGGACTCCTATTACGTTGCTCTACGAGAATCTCTCTGGAATAGAGCCGGAAAGTAGCGAGGTAACGGAATATATATTTCGTCTGGCGAATAGATTGAAGGTAATTAGGGACGCCGCTCATGAAAAACTATCGGCACTTCAGGTGAAAAGGAAAACCTGGTATGATAAGAAAGCAGTGATACGCACATTTAATGTAGGAGACAAGGTATTAGTGTTTGCTCCGAACAAGGTACGTAAATTATCTGTGCAATGGATAGGACCGGGAGAGATAGTAGAGAAGGTGTCTGACACGAATTACGTCATTCAAATGCCGAACAAAAGCACAGGCAAGGTATATCATGTCAATATGATCAAAGCATACGTACAAAGGACAGAGTATGTCAATTTTATTGTCGATCAAGGAATAGGTGAATTTATGGAGGACGGAATAGAGAAATACGCCTTAAGATTAGAACCGGAGGAATTTGATGTAGAGGCAATGCTCGCGGGCACAGAAATGGAGCCGGAAGGAAGTGAAAGGCTGAGAGAACTTGTAGTTGAGTTTAGGGACATCTTTTCTGATAGGCCCGGGCTCACAAAGAATGTTCAGATGGACATCGAGTTGCTGGACGAAAATGCAAGGGTGAGGAGCGCTCCGTATCGTACGTCTCATCGCCAAACAAAAATCCTCCAGGAAGAAATCGCGAAAATGCTAAGGGATGGTATCATCGAGCCTTCGGATTCGGATTTCACATCCCCTATGATTTTGGTGGAAGCACCCGGAAAAAAACCCAGGCCATGTATTGATTACCGCAAGTTAAATCAGGTTATTCGTACTGAATATTTTCCGCTTCCGAGTTTAGCCGAGCGAATTGAAACAGTGGCGAGGGCCAAAATCATAACCACAACGGACTTATGTAAAGGATTTTGGCAGATCCAAATGAGCGAGCGCGCACAACGGTATGCCACCTTTACGACGAAATTCGGGTCTTATAAACCCCTCAGGATGCCTTTCGGCATCAAAAATGCTCCATATGTTTGCAGCAAGCTTATGGAGGCATTACTGAAAGATTGCGCGGAGTTCGCCGTCCCATATATGGACGACATTGCAATCTTTAGCGACAACTGGGATGATCACTGCAAACATCTCAGAATCGTATTCCAAAAGTTACGTGAGGCCAATTTACGCGTGCAACCGGCGAAATGTAAGTTCGCTAGGAAATCGGTTACGTTCCTAGGATACGAGATTGGTAGTGGTCTGATGAGACCAAATGAAGCCAAAGTTCAAGTAATAAAAGAATATCCACGGCCTACGACAAAAAAGGAAATCCGTAAATTTATAGGTCTGATATCGTATTATAAACGGTTCATCAGAAATTTCTCGGAGAAATCAGCTGCGCTCACTGATCTATTGAGGGGAACACATAGGCAAGGCAAAATCCGGTGGTCGGAAGAGTGCGAAAACTCGTTTATACAGCTTCGCGACGCACTGTGTCAGGGGGCAGTCACACATGCACCTGATTTTAGTAAGCCATTTTTACTGCAATGTGATGCGGCACTTAGGGGAGCAGCCATTGTGTTATCACAGTTAGATCAGGAAGGAAATGAAAATCCGATTCTTTTTCTTAGTAAAAAATTCTCAGACGGGGAATTAAAATGGAGCACCACGGAGAAAGAGTGTGCGGCTTTAATTTGGGGTTTGGGGAAGTTGCGTTACTATTTAGACGGTAATGTTTTGCTAAAGATAGAAACGGATCATAACCCGTTAGTCTGGTTACAACAGAATGCTGGGAATAATCCTAGATTGCTTAGGTGGTCTTTGGCGATTCAGCATTACAACATTATCATAAGCCATAGGAAAGGGATATTAAACGTAAATGCGGACATTCTCAGTAGGGTGTTTGAAAATGAGCGCCAGACAGTGTCCGAAGTTGCAGAGGGGCACACTGCACCCGGCAATGCCGATACGTGTGCGCCGAAAACACTGGAACACAGTGCAAAACAAATAGTGCAAGAAGAATGATGTATAAGTGAATGTGATGTTTGTTGTGTTGTGTCAAGACTGAGTAAACTTTTCCCAAGAAACCTACGAAAGAATAGTTTCCAGCAAATATCATGAACTTTTGTATTCATTTATATTCATTCTGGCAAGAAGAAAAACTTTGTACAATCCTTCACGAGAGAAATGTAAAAATTGTTTATTTGTTTCATTTTAAGTGTATCACTGTATGTGGTTTTAAATGTAAAACAGGATAAATGTTAGTTATTGTTGTTTTTTTTGTGCTTTTATCAATGTATAGGGTTTTGTAATTCAGTGTGTCAGTTGTGTGTATAGAACTGTATATGATTTTGAATGTTTTGATGTAATGTTTGTGGCTATATTGGTGATATTGTATGTGTCATTTTGGTAGTGAGTGTATTGTACAAAATTAATTTAATTTAAGAATTTGGTTGTAAAAGGGAAAGGAACATACTATGGTTATTAGAGGTTACCACACCAGGCTGAAAATTCGTAACAATGCATAAGAGGGACCGA
This sequence comes from Gryllus longicercus, assembly GCA_038098605.1. NCBI lineage: Eukaryota > Metazoa > Arthropoda > Insecta > Orthoptera > Gryllidae > Gryllus > Gryllus longicercus. The sequence continues at coordinate 1,359,789 of JAZDUA010000298.1, read as the reverse complement.
CCGTACGGCAAGATTTTTAATATTTCAAGTACAATGTACAATGTAGAGTAAAAATATGTCAATGGGGTAGGTTAGTAGGGCATTCTCTGTTTGTTCTTTATCTGTGTAATTAGCCAGGTCAGGCGCAGTTGTATATAATGTGAGCCGATCGGCCTAGGACTTTCACACTTGTGGAATTTTCCTTCTGTGTTGATTGCAACTGCGACGAAAATTCCCGGGGGGGTATAGAGGAGTTTGTGGCGTCATATCTGTCGCCAGTACAAACGTACTATAGTAGCCATTTGGACAGCCCTGGCGGAAGTGACGCGGGGCTGCACATAGGAATGCGGGTCGTGGGTGCAGGTTTGGAAACCCCGGCGGTCACTGCGGGTGACGCGCTTCCGTCAACCTGCCACAGGCTATATAAGCAGAATCCGACTTGAGAGCGGTCTTCTATTCTTGTGAGTCTTCAGGTGAGCGTGTCGGTAGGGCGTCGTGAGGGTTGTGCGCGGCGTTGCATTGTAATGCATAGGCTACCGAGGCGGGGAATCGAAGCCGGCGTGCTACGTCGTGACAGCAGGTGCGGCATACTCATATGTATGTTCGCGTAAGGTACTGGTGCATCACACCGGGAATGGTAATTAATTATCGGGCCAGCGGTGGTGGTAACCAGGGAAAGTTCCTTCTTGTAACGGTTAACTTCAATTGTAAATATTGTATATAGTGTTTTGGTGTTGGAGTATCTTTCTTCTATTAAATGCTAAATATTTACAAGCCGTTCACGTCTGTATTTATTTGCCCCGGCAAAGACGCCACAAATGGTAATGGTGATGATGCTGACGATGATGGAAGTAATTTGCAGATGGAGAGCGCGGGCATACGAGGATGGTGATTGTGTGCTGAAGGCAGTGGTAATGGTGATGATGATGGAAGTAATTTTCGGATGGAGAGGACCGGCATACGAAGATGGCGGATGTGTGCTGAAGTCAATGGTAATGGTGATGATGGTGACGATTCGGAATAGAGATGAGGATGGCGAATATGTGCGGAAGGCAGTGGTAATGATGATAACGGTAACACTGATTGAAATAATTTCGACCTCGAAGCCATTTCTGTCGGAACGATAGTGGTTATATCAACGGCTTCAGCGTTGGGGACAAATGAAGGTCCTAATGTATGTGAATGTAGATTTGGAGGGGGCTTTGTAATAGTGACGATGGCGATGGTGGTAATGCAGGCAATTTCGACTGCAGATGCTGTTCTGGAGGATTCTTGTTGGTTTTAGTTAATGTTACAAATAGAAGTGTGGTAATAGATGGGATGGAACGTTGCCGTACTGAAAATAAAATTGAAAAGTTTTGATCGCCACGTTCTGGATGACAGAGTTCGCTGTGTGTCAATGCTTTTATTTTGAACCTTATGTGAATATCTGATGTGCGTTGTCAGTTTACGAGTATTACTATCTTGATTTTCCGTTTCTTTAACTTTTATTTGGCATTATTTCATAATCAATTAATCCAACATCATTATTGACACTGCCCTATGCGAAGATTTGGGAGTTAAAAGTAACTCTTGAACAATTTATTATGTAATTTTACTAAAAGTGGACAAAACGCTTCGTTTATTCGTGGGATTCATATTATCCTTTAAAATGTACACGCAATAATGTTTAATATTAATGTTTAAAAAATATTATGGTTTAATAATTGTTGGAAGAAAATGGTCCAGCCAATCCAGTCAATCGGATTAATCCATTCAATAAAATAAAATAATCCAGTCAATCAAATACACACTCGTCCCACGCTTTTCACTTCACACTTCGCTTCTGAGGTGCAGCCGTCTGCTGAAGTTAAAGCAATTCTGAAAACAATAAGTGATCTCACTAACTATAATCTAACAAATTTCAGTATTTAAAAAAAAAATAAAAGTAGTATTTTCTGCTCGCCCAGTTATTCCCAAAATCCTCAAATCAGTTATGGTTGAAACTAGCTGCACTGATCACACCGTATTAAATGAAGAAATGCGACCTGGGAAGATCCTTAACTTTTAACCCCTGGTAAGAAAACTTCGAATCGAATAATATTAATTATTATTATTACTACTACTACTATTATTATTATTATTATTATTATTATTATTATTATTTTCGATTCGAGGATCTTTCCAGGTCGCATTTCTTCATCGAATATGAATAATAGTAATAATAATAATAATAATAATAATAATAATAATAATAATAATAATAATAATAATAATAATAATAATAATAAAAAAAAAAAATGTAAAATGCGGAGATTTGATGTAGCGGTTCGAAGTTCGTATGTGCTAACGCTGGTGATGTATGGCAGTGAGGGAAGCGATGCCAACAGAGGGAGAAAACGACGGGATGCAGGCAGTGTGTGGCATTTTGGGGCATTTCAACGAAGCCCATCTTGCGGGCAGAAATTTGCATGAGCTACTGAATTTCATTCTTAAAATGGAGATGTTCCTGTCATTTAGTAGCCCTCTCGAACAACGTATGCATCTGATGGTAACTCCAGCCAGATACGAAAACACTGCAGTGAGTGTGCAATGTAAAATGAAAAATGTGTCGTAGACAAACGCCCTGATGATGTTTGACTTGGAATTATATGTAAAAAATTACTTGCTATGTAGTATCAGTACACAGTTCCAAATAACCTCTTTGCATTGAACACTCGTAAAATATTGTGCAAAAAGCGTGGCGTCAAAATTAAACCAAACAGAATTACGCGCGCGAAGTACAATTGTGCTCCTCTGTGTTTTGGAAAGTTATTTTCCTTGGGTTAAGGAGAGCGGTCCGGTTGGTATTTATAGAGTCTGCCGTTCGCCTTCAGGCCTGATTGTGAAACAAGTGTCATACTCACTCGTGCTCAAGTTTTCACGTAGAAACAGCTGAAGTTATTCTTAGGAATCGGTGACGCACATTTGAACCCCGCGCGAGTATTAATTAACGAATTTTTTCAGTAAGTTGACATTAACATTTTTTTTCTGTACGTTAACATAACATGGGATGATTTATGTTAAGGCTCTTTACATGTCAATTTTTTTTTCAAAAATATCTTCAAATTTTTTAATTAAACTTTGTCTTTGGATGGTGTCAAAAACGCTTAAAAGAAAGGGAGAGTCGTTAAAATCCCTGATTTTTCGAAAGTTGCGATTCAAAAGCATTTTCCTACATCTGCTGTATTAAAGAAATCTGTTATTTAAAGACAAATCTTGAAATAACATTAAGTACAATTTTTCAAAAATATGAATAGTTTCCATTTACGTTTTGCGTAAAATATAGGTATTTTTTAAACCATTATTTTCGCAACGATTCCATTTTTTATTGAACATTTCTACTCGTATGTACAAATAACGGTAAAAGGAGGAGCTAATCCCATTTCCGGCAAACTTTCCGTATTTTCGAAAATTGCAAAAAGATAACGTTAGAAAAATACAATTTGAAAGTAAAGAATTTTGTCTAAAATAAAAGTTGTTCCAAAAAATAGTTCTTTAAATAAAAGGTACTATTTTTTAAACAATTGTTGTTTACATAGTTTCTGCTTGACGTTAATGCCAATTATATAAAAAAACATTTTCTCAAAATCCGCTCCAAATGTTTTCTTCCAATGTTTCCACAACATATAACAAGGAACTTTTAAAATAATGACGCAGTTCGTATTTTCGTTAAATTCTCTGAATTTTGAATTACCGATAAATTTTAAATGTTTAATGGTGATAACTAAAAAAATATATTGCCATTCAATTATTGCTTAGAGATGCGAGACGTATTAAGTAACAATAAACACATTCTTACCGTACGAGCTATTCTAGTAATTCCATTACTTCAACGACCTTAAAATGCTGAAGTAGCGTATTGTCTGTATTTACTAGGTACTACGTCTGCCCAGTTCTTCGAAGGTCTGCATTGCAACATCCCCAGTTTGCCCTTTGGTCTTTGCCCTTTAGCGAATGGAAGGATCCAAGAAAATCGGTTCTTTTTCTTCCGTGGGAAGGATACTATTGATGTGCTCCCTCAGAATCTCTGTGTCTTGAAGATACAGACCGTGCGCAAAAGGTTAAAGTTTAGTTCTCGGATAGGCGAACTTCATGTCTGAGCCCTAACACGCCACGTGTCTTGTTCACGATCTCTTCATTTCGTTTTGGTAAAGGTTACGGGAGATGTTTTATTCCTACTCATCATATTTTTCTTGACTAGCAAGCCGTGTATTATTGTTGTCTGCACGCTAATGTATTGTTCCCGGTAATTTGGATTTTCCGTTCTAGCCTAAAAGAGGCAATGACTTGTTCGACAGTGGTATTCATTTCTTTCAGAAGTTTCCTTTCTAGGATGAAATAGAATGTAGTTTCCTTTCTATAATATCGTGAATGTAATATTTGTTCCTGGACAAGAATATACTAACGTACGTTCCATTGAAAGGTTATATGAGATATTTCAAAATTTTGAAAGCTTATAACTTATTATACGTCTGCGTATTTTTCAATTGCAACTCTTATTTTTGTGCGAGGTGAATTATTACCACCATGGTGAGAGATTACCCTCACTGGTCAGCGAGCTCGCTTTCCATAGCGTGATTCCGGGTTCGAATCCCGATCCGGGCAAATTATAGTGTACGCTTTCCTTGCAATGTCCCAGTATTTGTTTCTGGATGCAGACGGTGAAAAAGCTCACTTCTCAGGTTGAGAATACCAGAATACAGCATAGGAATGACTATGTGCTACCGACACGTACCCCTTAACCCATGACCGCAAGAAGCCATGTCCCATGTAAATCAAATATTTTAAACAACAACATTTTTCATAATATAAAAAGTATTCAGACTCTTTCAGTCATCCATAATGTTACTGATCCTCGAAACGAAATCAAGAGTGTTTCTCTACCCTTCATTTCCCTAATCATGATGGATGATGTTTACGCTAGTTAGGGACGTCAGTTACGACAAAGGTCAAAGGTAAAATGAGCTCAGTTACTAAAAATGCCAAGCGCTGTTTTATATTTTCTTTCTCTTGATACTTCTGGATCTGACAGACAATAAGAGATATCGATTAGCAATCTTATTAAGAATCTTTTCTTTCTGAGTTTTCTGTGATTCCAATTTAATATCAAATTTACTGCGAGCCGAAGCAACAGCGGAAGAAAACAAAGACGTTAAGGAGAGGAATCCGTGTAGGAGTGAAATTAAAATTGCGCCAAACAACGGCAATCTACTCCCAAGTTATGCAAAGTAAAGCCACAGTGACAATTGGACCGCGCGATAAGGATTTTAAAACAGAATATAAGCTTTGCAGATGAAGTTTTCCGGGAAGTCGAGGGTATGCACTTAATTAAATCGCATTCCAAATGAAGGAATAAAACGAGGGGAATTTAAAAATTCAACATTCCGAACGATACAATGGAGGATAATGAAAGAGAATGATTACAGGGCGCGCGCGCGCCCGGCCAGTGGGGGAATCCATTTCGACAAATCGGAGAAGGCTGCTATCAGAAAGAGGAGCCAATAAAGTGAGCAGAGAAGAATAGAGAGGTCTGAGTGAAGGGGAGCCGCTTTTCGGAGGCGAACTGGGTCCGTAGCGAAGGAAGAACGCGGCCCCAACGTTCCAGACGCTTCGTCGCTTCGCTGTACTTTCCCGGGAGTTCCCCAAGGACTCAGCTCGGGAGAATTAACTGGATTTTTTTTCTCGGTCGGAATGTGATATCGGAGCCTCCACCCAGTGTATCGCCGAAGGGAATCGCTGCGGAACGAACTTTATACTTTTTTTCGCGATTCTCTGATTCTGTTAAAAGAGCGTCGCTGACGGCCAGATTTCCTTGCACGCTCGCGTCCCTGGCGGCGGGTCCGATTCTAAAAAAATGACTGTAATTGTTCCTGATGAATTTCAAGTCTAAAAATAGCTCATGATTTCTTAGAGTTATCATTGAGGTGTATTTTGAAACAATAATAATAGTTACATAAAATTATTGTTATCACGAGTATTATTATTTTTCATGGAACAAGGTCAGTTCTCTGCGTGTCTCGGATATGATGTTGTGGAGCGAGATTGTACTAATTTTATTCAGTTTTTGAACAAATACTGCAATGAATTCGTGGGCGCAGCAATATTAGTTACAAAAGAAAACATATAGAATTAATAATCATGACCTTAGTACCTTCAAGGAAAGGACCTTAGTAACAATCATCAAAATGAAGGAAATATTTTGGCATTTAATTTCAAATGTTTCCAGTTTGTTGGCTGTAGACGTCTTTGCTTTCCTTCTTCGAACTTTTGCGTTTACTATCAGAATTAAATATTTCGGTTATCATTACATAGGTTTCTCGTTTCTTGAATATAATTGAATGGCTATAGCCTACGTATGCTTATATACTTTCTCCATCAATTTGGATACCACTCAATCCCACTTTGGCGTGCAAGGGATTGTACATAAAGAGTTTCACGACACTTTTCATTGTGAAATCCATTAAGGCAGTGACCTGCGGTCAGGAGGCAGTGAACCTTATAAACTTTGTGATTGATTACGATTTTCATCTTTAATTGTTTTTGCAAATCTCTTAGAACCAGCTGATGAATTGTTTAGATATGTTTGGTTTCTTCTCTCCCTTTGTTGTATTGTTATGTATAATTATTCTCTCCCTTGTTTGTATTCTTATTTTTATATCAGGTTTTAATTATTTGTAAAATAAATTAATTTCCTTAGATATAATTTATGTACATATTTCCGTATGTCGTTATACGAGATAACGTCTTTAAAGACATTCATTTCATAAAGCTATGTATCACTAATATCTAATTTATTTTTCTGGAATAAATATTTCCGTGTTCGTAAGACTTTTATTCTTAACTCTACATACTTAATGATAAAAAGTTACATCAAAGAAGCATGGAGACATTGAAAGTGAGCTGTTTATTTATAGTTCACTTGTACGAAAGGTATGTTTGATATATTAGCATGTACTAAATGTAAGGATTTCCTTAAAATTTGAGTTACAATATTGCATGTACATTGTATTTTTAACAGCAGTATCTCTTTAACGCACTATCAATAAATACAACAATCGCTGTTTTCAATATTATACAATGATCTCTTAAGGACTGGTTCACCTAAAGAGATAAGTAGAACCACACCCGTGTTCTGTCAGGAGGTCCCTGCCTTTTAGGAATTCAATGAGCTTATATCAACATTATCATCATCATACAATGTAATACTATACCTACAAACCATCTAGAAAAGGAATGCATCTAGATGCAAATAAATTAATGATGGCTGTCTCCTGTGAGTTAACGTTTTACAAGTTTTGTCTCTTTGTTTTTATCAGTCTGGACAATTTCCAATGATAAAATTAGCTGATATTCCAGACTGGATGTATTCTACCTTGCTGAATTTGAACTAAGAAATGAATTATTCTTTAATTATTCGCACATCCGTCCTGGCAATATATTCAAATTCAGTGGTCTAATGAAATTCATTCAAAATGTTTAAACATGTTATTGTCCCATTTTTCTGCGTTTAGTGTGAATAAAATATATTGAATATCATATTAAAAACTCCCCGATTTAATTATTCGTGTTTTTGTTACTCTTCTCCCAAGAGAACAGGTGCGGACAACTCAGTTGGAATATTTATTTTATTCTAATCCTTTTATTATCTGCTTCAACAGGCGTACACATTTAGTGCTTTTTTCCACATCATAACTCGCTAAAAAAGCTATTTTGGACCACTTTTTTATTGTATAAAAGTACTACCAACAATAGCAATTTTCTAGTAAATCATAAATCCATTCAGTTTTCATTTTAGAAAGTATATTCATTCTTGTATAGCATTGTATGTAGTATTAGTAGTAAATGTTATTTGGTATTTTCTCTGTAATGGGAGCATATCAGTTGACATTGTTTCAAGAATCATTTATCCGTGAATTGTACCATGAACTAACACTTTTGGTGTATCCCGCTCTTCACTGGAATCATTGATTGTGACTACACTCGTTTAAGAAATGTGAATCTCTGTAACTCTCGCAAGAACTCTTGACATTTCAAAAACATTTAAGGACTGGGTTTACCAAATGATAAGTATTTAGTACTAAAAATTGAAATCGATTAAGATTAGTTCTCTAATATTAAAATTCTCTAACAGTTGATCCTTAAATTCAAAGTGTTCTCACTGGAAGATCAGGTGTTCATTACCAGATTATGATAGTAATACCCCAAATTAACGCATTTTCATGTAATGACTGAAAAAACGTTCTCTTAAATGTGACAACTATAACGTTTATTTAAATAAACAGCAGTTTTAATTTCCTGATCTCTTCTTTTCTCTGATCTCTTTACAGATAAAGACACTAAGTAGAAGGAAAACATTCATGGTAGCATTGTTCATTCTTAAGATTATCAATAGAAAATTATTGATTCCAGTAAATAAATCTGTATTTACAACACTATATTTACAACACTATTTAGAGGAACTCCTTACTATACTTATTTTTGTTTTGTTCAATTCATCCTTGATTGGGAATGTTTCTTAATATTGTATTGTAATTGTAAAAAGCAATAATTGTTTATTTACCAATGACCTCGATGCGACTATAAGTCAATAAATTAACAATAAATAATTGTTATTAATTATAGTTTGATATTGTTTGTGGTATTGTAAATTGTTTTATATTAAATTATTTTAAAATTATTAGCTCACCGGAAGTATTTCGGCAAATATTGCAAGAGTGTAACTCTTATAAAGTCATTTCGCAAAGATACAGTTTACGGCCAGAGTTTAGTAAGATTACAGAGCCCTTAAGACGAGTCTATTATTACATATTTGAAAGAGTAAAATAGTGATATTTGTTTCACCAATCAGACAATAAAATAAATTGAAAATTTAGTTTTTAGTATTTGGCGGTCAGTAATTAACAGTACTAAACACTGTAGTATTTCAAAACCTGTCCTCTGATTATGAACTGAATAATGGTAAATATACAATTCACACATCTCCTTGGTCGTTAAAAATAATCTGTATTCTGCATCTCCCTGTAACCTGACTAGGTAATTTCTATTTTAAATGTTTCAAATAATCTCGTGTAATCAAAGCAAACGCACGTCTGAAATGTACAAAAAAACAAGTCTCGATTACTTACGATTCAGTTGTGTTTACTTCAATACAAAAAGTATTCAAGAAGGCGAAATTCTGTGTCATGTCATTCAGGTTGAATTTCGGCGAATATTACTAGAGTTATTGGCCTTATTAGGTTTAACTATCTTCGGCGTTAAGCGTTCCATAAAGCGCCATTAATGTCACTGCGATGATAAACTACCCGGTTATAGTACGATGTTAATGATGTTCCAGAACACAAGTACCGTTCAGACTTAAGGGATGTGGAAACAGAGCATTACATCGCTCCCTCTTACTCGTCCGTCCGACCGCATCGTCTGGCTGCCACGCGTTTATCAAGCAAAAAATATCGTATTTACGCGAAGCTAATGTGCACTCTTTTTACCAACTGCACGACTCAAAATCGTGGTGCGCATTAGATTCGATGGCACAGTAAGATTTGAGTGCAAGTCCTTTACGTACAACGCCAGTAACTTCATTCAATTTTTTTCGTTTAATACGTCACAATGGATTGCTGGGGTTTTCTAATACAGTTTTATTTTATTTATCATTGGCCTAATTTTAATACGTGTTAGTTTCGATATGGAGGGCAAACAGTGAAGAATGCTTCATTAACCTTCGACCGATAACGCGGACGGTATAAATGCTGCCTTTGAAAATAAAACGGCGATTTTCTGTTTGAAATGAGTATGGCAGGAAGCCAGGTATTCTCAAGTTATCTATCGAGACAAGATAGCGGTAACTTCTTCTCCAAACCCACTCACATTTTCGTCAAATTCGAGCAAAAGTGACCAATGTCATCAGTCTTTGCTCTACACGACATAAACACCGCCACGCAATCGGGCCTGTTCAAGTTTTTTTCTTTTTTTCCCATGAGTGTGATTAATAATAATATTCATTTCAATATAATTCAATATAATTTTATAATAATCCTCTTAAGCTAATTATTGCTTATATTAAATTATTTTGTTATTCATTACGAGTAATTTTTAGGTGATTTCTGTGGATTTTAGTAATGTTGATTCCTAATACTTACTATTCGTGTTTTATTTCAACATACACTTTCTCTCTCTTCCTCTTTACCATTTTTGTCTTATCAGATGTTTATCTTCTCACTTCATTAGATTTCAATTTAGATTTTTATTATGACATTATTATATTGTATTGCCATCAATGTTTTGTGAAGCTAAATTAGAAGACTAATGTAGCAGATTATATCTGGGGAATAATTAAAAGTGTTTCAATAAATTTTTAATCTACAACAATGTCCAGTTGACGTTATTGAAGAAATTTTCCATGACTAACGGTCAAGAGAAGCTATAATATTGAAAAAGGGGAAGGATATTTGTCAGCGGCAAAATACCGCCCCGCGATCGTGCATGTGACACTAAATTGCGTGAGCGGTCGAAGGTTAAAGCGTTAAGCAGTTAGCAGTAAAGCAGTTAGCAATAAAGCAGTTAGCAGTAAAGCAGTTAGCTAATTATGTGTGCGAGAAATCCAGTGTTGCGTTACATACATTTAAATAAAATACCATACCTATTATTCTGCCATTAATGCACAGTACATTCGAAACAAAACTGTTTTGCATAATTTTAAGTTTTAAATATGGGGCGAGTATTAGATTCGCTGACACCTTAAGTTCGCGTAAATACGGTAGTGATCATTTTAAAGAGCGTTGCAGATTTTCTTAAACATTTCTTTCGTTTCTGCTCTTTTTTTCTTTTTCGCTGCGGAGTAGAGAGAAAGTTATATAATGCTGAGTGAAAAGACAGCGACTTTCGGTAGAAAAACTCTTTATTACAGGCCTCTGATAACAAACAAGTGCATAAATACAATTGCTAAATTTAGAAAGAAATCCTCTAGCACGTGGTGTAGCCAGAATCCATGTTTCGTGGGTCCTTGATACCGAAAGATCGAATGGCGGCAAAACATTCGTATGTCTTCCCATCCGACCGACCGTCCGTTCTCCATCCATCCGTCCGTCCGTCCGTCTATCCGTCAGTCCGTCCGTCCGTTCGTCCATCCGTCTGTCTGTCCGTCTGTGAACTACGTTAACGGCTAAACCGTTCAGCCAATTTTCTCCAAAATTAATATTTCTCAATTGAGCTGGCACATTGCCGCGACCCCTTGAATTTGAAACTGGCATTTTAATTTTTAGAGGTACTTTTCATGAAGCTCTTCGAACATTTCCCAAACGTTCACAAAAAATGGCTACATCGTTTTAGATTAAATTGTGTTGTTGGGTAGTGTGAAGGACATTTAAGAGAATGGTGCGGAGAAAGGAATCGTATTTATTAAAAACCTTGAGTTTTCGAAAATTGCGAAAGTTCAAATTTTTTTGAAGTCTTCTACAACTAAAATATTAAAGATAGAGATTTTTTCCCTTAATGAAATGTGTTTCTTAAAGATAGATTTTGAAATAAGGTCATGTTTGATTTTTCAAAAATCAGAATACTTTCGCGTAATTATGCGTGAATATGTTTTTGCTTTTACTAGTGACGGTCTAAAAAATATTTATTTATTTGTTTATGTGAATATTTCGTATAAAAAGTGGTATCACAAGAAATATTAATATCACAAATAATCGGATCGCGATCACAAAATATCGCGGCTAATATCACAAATAACGGAATGGTTGTTTACTCTATTTCGGCCTAAGCACCTATAACACTCATAACCCTATAACCTACCTATAACACTCATGTAATAGTATTCTAAAGAATAATGATTAGTTGATAGTTTGTCTAAATGTTTCTTTTAATCTTTCTTCATTCATATCTCGAAACATCATGTGCTTCAGTGTTAATTATTTATCTATGAAGTTCATTTATAATTTTTTATCTGAGTCGCCATGAAAGAGAACATTTTGCTTCTGCATTCTTTTATCAATGCCAGTAAATGATAGTCAGCAACATTTGAATTTTTAATTCAAAACGGAATTATTCATGTGATAACAGAGGGTGTGCGTACAAGAAATGATATTGCTTCATCGCGTTACAAAGCATTTGCGTCAAAGCCATTTATTCTCAGAAAGGAAAAAATGAGTTGAAAATTGTTCTGTTGGGTTCTGTTGTTGAGGGAACTCTCCCTAACAAATGATGAAATATTTGCGCTATATTGAAATCAAATAAATAATTAATGTCTACTTGGAAAACGTTCTAGAATATTTCCATTTTTGCTATGAAATGTAAGTTTTAAAAAACAGCTCTATTGTTTGTCGTGCTCCTGCATTTGCAATATTTTGTCCCATTAATTATTTTGGTTTGTTCCATTATTACCACAGAGGAAAATAGTAATTAAAGACGTGAAACATATCGACGTATTTTATGAATTATTTTGATCGAAGAGAACGTAATTACGAAGACAAAAAACGGCGCATCTATAGAGTCATTACAGCGCACTGTTTTAAATTAAACATCCCATCGACACAGCATTCACTTTACCAGTACCTCTACCAGCCCTTGTAATGGTTTCCTTGAAAAAGAGAATCATTAAAGACGGCCAAAATCGATATCAACGTTTCTACCCCGATGAAACGTGTCCACGATCCCACCTGACGATTTCGTGCGTATTTCAAATGGATCGACGCCGTCCTATTCACAGCAAGCCCGACGGGAGAAAGCGGCGCGAGCGAGCCCACGAAAAAGAGCGCGCGAGGGAGGGAATGGGAGCGAGCGAGAGGGCGAAAAATGCGTCCGCGGACGCCAATATTTTTCAATTTCGGTCGCTGCCCGCGCGCCTGAACCACGTCAAAAGTATCGTCGCATTTCCCTGGCGAGGACAACGGGAGGCGAGTGGCGGCGGAGGGCGGAGGGGAGGTGATAGCGACAGTGGAGATGGAGGTGCACGTTGAATTGAATTGAATTAATGCCTTATTTTACGAGGCGAGACTCAGGCCATGAGGCCTGCTCTTCCGTCTGACCACGCAAATTTCGCTACGCTCCTTTCACCAACTAGCAGAGAAAGCAGGTATTTCTTGGCAAGTGGAGGTAGAGTTGTAACGTGACGGTGGAAGTTGTGGTAAAAGGACGGAATACTTCTTTATTATAATCTTTAGTACCTAACCTTCTCGGGCATACCTGATTTTGATGCCTGGGTGATGAGCGATGATAATGGAGAAAAGGTGGAATAAGAAGCACAGGAAATGGAGACCCCTGAGAAAACTTAGGGCCCCTTCCCACGTGCAGCGGCTGTCCGCTGCTGCGGCAAGCGGTGGCGTGCTGTCGCTACGCGAAGCGTAGAAGGGCCACCGCTAGCAGAATATAACTTTAAATGGGATCGTTCCCACTGCGCCACGGCCGCAGCGCAGAGCTGCTGTTTATACCTGCTGCGGTCCCTTTGTCCGTCGTCGCCGGAGGGTCGGCGAAGAGCCCTGCCGATTGACGGACGCGCGCTGCCGTGGCGGCGTGCGAAGGCCACCTTACCGCTGACGCGGTCTCCAATTCGAAATGCATCGACCGGGAATTGAACCCGCGTTGCAGCAATAACGGCTGGCCCAAGGCCGCCCCGGTGCAAGTGGCTGTAAAGCGTCGTTGGGACCTGGTCGGGACGATGACAGCGCTGATGGCGAAAGATGAAGCACTGGCGGCGTATTTATGATAACGGAGGTGAAGGTAGAGTCGGTAATCGTAGCGGAAACTGCCGATGCTGTCTTTCGGGAGAACTAAGGTGGCAGAGACAGGGGTACGGGTTGACGGCGGAAGAAAAGCTACAGTAATACGGCGGCTAGTGGTGGTCAAGGTGACGGCTCCAGCTGATAGTGATGCCAAGGTGACGATGGCCGAGGACGAAGTAGTAGAGGCGGTGATGACGGCGGTGGGTAATCAAATTTACATAATTTGAAATTGAAGAGAGCAAAGTAAAATGAATTATTAAAAAATTTGAATTTTATATGTACGTCCGCTCAAAGAAAAGTGATAATAAAAAAATATTTCTACAATCAGAAATTTAACGAACAACTTTATATTACGAAAAACTGTTGATATTATGTACTATATTTTTAATTAAATCAAAAAATTTTTACTAACTTAACCATCAATATATTATGCACGTCAGATGGGGAGTCTCTTGAACTAATCATCCAAAATAAAAGTTATATTTTTGGCTTAATTCTACGAACAAAAAAAAATTAAATTCTTCAAAATTTCGAAATATAAAAGTCTTAAATAGTTCAACAAAATACGTGGGCAACTGCAGATGGTTGCGGTGTCAATGTTGTAGACGGCACCGCCACTGACATCGTGGCGGAGGTGAAGTGGGTGGGCCGGGGAGGACGAGTGGGAGAGTGGGTGCAGCGGCGGCGGCAGTGGCCATCAAATCTGCATCTGCGCCGCCCCTTTCATTTGTCATCGCGGCGGCGGCGGCGCGGTGTTTGTGCGCGGACCTCGTTTTGTTCCGGCAGCGCCGCGACAGGCGGGCGAGATCGCACCACCCGCCCACACACGCGAAACCGTCTCCCCGCCCGGCCCCGCCCGGCCCCGCCCGGCCCCGCCCGGCCCTCGGCCGCAGTCAGGAGAAGAATGCTTGCGGCCGGCTGCACTGATCAGTATTTTTCCTTGGTTTCTCAGATCACCAGGCGAATGGCGGAGAAATACCCTAACAAACGGGCCACGGACCGGGCGCTACCTTTCCTACATCCTTGTCCCCACCCTACCCCGTACACACACGTACCCTTACATGCATATCACTACTTACACGCATATCACCACGCTTAGTGTTAGAGAGTGTGTATGTGCCTCGCTGGTGGGAAATACCTAGATACGAAATCCACAGTATGTCAACTTGATTGGCGATAAATTTCGCCCACCAGCCGAGGAGGAACACCGCCACCTCCCGGGATAAAAACATTCACTTCACTAACGCGAGTAACACGAGCATGTGACTAACTGACCTATCTGACCTGAGAACGTTCGACCGGAAACCCAGAATAATCATTGAAGGCGCCAAGCGGGCGCCCACACATGTATGTCCTCTCCCCTCCCCGCCCCTTCCTGTGGTCGCCCAATAAGACGAGCGTCGCTCGGCGTCTCGCGCCCCGTCGCGTCGCGTCGCGTCGCCTGCGAGTCCCGCGTCACGCGTACGAGCGGACGCATCATTCGGACTGAGAGGTCCCTTCCCCAATTTTCTCTGCGTGCATTGCGTCGGGTACTCTGGATGCTTTTTTGGGTTGGTTGATATCTGCTCCGCTCCGCTGGGCTCGTTTGCGATTCTGGTGCCGGCTCTTCCCGCTTCATTTCGAATATTGCTGTGTTCCTTTCGACTTCAATTCCTGTTAGATCCTTCTCGATTCGTAGTTTGTTTCAATCCTTTGTAGATTGCGTGCCTGTCAGGTCATCATGGGGCTCTATTTCAATTGTGTGGATTTGTATCTTTAATTATATCACTTTATGCTTCGTATAATTTCACATTTTATTTTTCCGGTCGACAATGTTGGTTGATTTGGTTCCATTGCTTTTTATTCTCCAATACACTAGCTACCGATTCCCTTCTGGTAGTTACTTTTTAAATTTACAATGAAAATGTATAATTTTATCACTCAATGGGATGTTCTATAATACAGTGACATTAAGAGAAACGTTTTGAAATTTTCAACTAACGTATATACAATAACGGAATAACAGAATCATAAAAATGACTTGACATCTCTTTTTCCGTAACTGAACCGAAAAACATTACGCTTTAATGACACATTAGTATTTTCTACAAATTTATTAAGATAGAACTAAATAGCTGTTTTTTTATCTCAGGTTTGATGCAAGTGATAAAAAAATTGTAGGGATAATATTCTCTTGTGCGTGGAATTTGTAGATCGTTTTTTCAGTCGATTCAATGCTAGGTGACGTTCATTGTGTCCTACGGCCCGACCTTTTTCCGTTTCACTCCGTTTGTCTCCTCTAATATGACAGGTCTCTCGTTGCATCGTCGTTGTGCACATCTCGCTCTGCTCTCTATCTCCTCTTTTTCTGTTCGCACCTGCGTTTCTGCTCTTTTTACTCTATTGAAACACCCCGACTTCCCCCTCCCCTATCCTCCCGGACAAAACAAAAAAAACACGCCCGCATCCATTCATGCGACCCTCCGCGCTCTCCCGCTCGCACCCTCAGCTCACCCCCACACACATCCCCATGGGCCCCAACGCCCATCCACGCCCTCCAAATAGCTTTCACCCATATCCTCCTAGACCCCGCCCACACACACACACAGTCGCACTGCTCCACCCAGTCCCTCTTTCCATCGCTACTTGCACCGTCCTCGACTGGCGTCGACCCCGATTCACCTCAGTTCCCCCCTCCAATCCTCGATCCACCCAGCACCCCCGCGGCGGCGGCGGCGGTGTAACGGTTAGCGTTTCGGACTGTTGTACCCAAGCTGGCGGGTTCAAACCCGATCGAAGCCGTGGATTTTTCAGGGCGAAAAAATCCTTCGTACGACTTCCTTCGGAGGGGAAGTAAAGCCGGCTGTCCCATGTTAGTAGATTTACTTGCATGTAAAAGATCCTCAAGCCTAAATGACGCCTCTGAGCTAAATTCAAATCGCCTGTTTCTCGCCCAAGAAATACCTCCTTTCTCTGCTAGTTGGTGAAAGGAGCGTAGCGAAATTTACGTGGTCAGACGGAAGAACAGGCCTAATGGCCTGAGTCTCGCCACGTAAAATAAGGCATTAATTCAATTCAATTCAATTCACCCCCCTCCTCTCAGCTCCGCCGTTAGCCGCGGCCGAGTTTCGGACCCTACTCGCGTCCCCGTCCTACCTTCCCTCCGCCCCGCAACACCCCCGCATCATCCCTCCCCTCCCATCCCCTCCCCGCCCCTCCTAAGCCTCGTCCCCTTTCCCCGCGCGCCTCTCCATCCCCGCCCCGGTCAGACCCACCCCGCTCCTGCCCCCGCCCATCCCCGCCTTGCCTCCCCGCGCCCCGTCCGATGGTTCATCCGCGCGTGGGCGTTTGCTAATTGTCGCCGCGCGAACGAGCTGGAAAGTGCACATCTGACGGGCGGAAAGAAGAGCACTTTGTCGCTTGCCGGAGGCAGAAAAATTGCGCTTTTGAATTACTTCGTGTTGGCAAACATTTTTTTTTTCTTTCGAAATTATAACTGATGTCAAATGAGCTAATTATGCATGGAAAGTATTCGTTTCTTGTAATTGATTGTCTATACTGCTTGATGTTCTTTTAAATAATGAATCGATAGTGAAGGTAAATTCAGTGAATAAAAACTCAGGTGTTCACAGTAATGATGAATTCGAATGAGAATAGTATTTGCTTCCGTATCGATTGCTAGGTGCTATTGAATATGTATTAGGAAATGAAAAGTTATCATTATTGATTTGTGGTATGTGAGTGTTCTATGAAAGTTTGTCTCCGAAAATATTTTGATTCCGTTCAAAAGATTCATAAGCACCCAGATTATTTTCCTCTGCTGTATAACAATTTAATATTTCCCCTCAAGGACACGAGGAATCTTAATCTTAAAATTATATCCTTAGTTGTTGTGTTTTTGTTGTTGTTTTTTTATTTGTAGCCGTACAGCGAATACGCTGAATTCTGAATTCGTAAATCATCTTATTTGTCGTTTTGTAATAACATGATTAATGACGTTCATTTTAGAATATTTTGATAAGTAGTACAGAGAGCGAGTCTTTGGCGTAAGAACGAAATATTACGAACGGGGCGACGATAGGATTCGAGCCCGGTATTTTGAAATCAAGGCGCCTAAGACTGAGTTTCGTGCAATATTTTATGCGAGTCAGTCTGGATCTACAATGCGACGCAAACGTACACAGTATTCGTACATGGAAATTCAACTTCGTACGACACCAGCCTGCAGAAGTTCGGCAAATTCATGCCGTAATAGTACTGAAATTATTTTTGGTAATCTTGCCATCAGCAACGTGATTAAATGTTCTATTCCCAACACTGTGTTCATCTCTTCTCTCCATGGCCAGCACTTCAACGGCGAAAAAATTACAGCGTCTATTTGCCATTGATAAAACTTGTTTCGAGGATAATGAAACAAATGTTTTCATCAATACAAGCAAGGATTCAGCAACGAATACTGCGACCACATAATCCATGAGTTGTATTTTTCATTCATTTCTGAAAAATAAGGTAGGAACACCTTATCTGTAACTGTTCTTACTCACCTCCGATTTCTCCAATTGCAAAAAATATTACATATTTTTTCATACCTTTCTCTGAATTTCTTGGCAAGAAATCTAAAGTAGCTTCTGAAGCTTGCCCCCCCCCCCCCCTCAAAAAAATTACAGGGACAAATTGTCATAAAACTGAGATCTCGAATGAAATATTGAATACCAGTCGACGAAAGTGACTTTCTCTGACACGACAAGATTCATAGATATTCGTACGGCCTATCGCCCTCGTCCCATCTAGTCATGCAAACATCCACTTTCTTGCCTTGTATTGTATATTACTGTTTTAAGTACGAATTAATGGAAAAAATTATAGTATTTTCTTGGGATCATTCTCAATATTCCAAGCGAAAGCCTTGTTGATTCATTTTGCTCCAGTTTTACTTTCCTGTTCTAACGAAGGTACTTCTTATGAAGAGCATGTTCAGTCGCCAGAAAAAGGCGCATTTTCGGCAGGAAAACTCTTATTCCGGGGCCCTGATTACGTGAAAGTGGATAAATCCAGTTGCTAAATACGAGTATAGACAAAAATTCCTCAAACAGGTTGTGTAGCCAGAACCCAAGTTTTGTGGGTCCTTGATAGCAAAACGTCTATCAATTCGTCAGTCCGTCCGTCTGTGATCAACGCTAGCGCCTTCCGTTTAGCCGATTTTCTCCAAAATAGATATTCCTCGATCCATCTGAAAGAACTCGAGGTTTGGGAGATTCAAACGAATATTTTGATTTTGAGGGCTTTTTACATGACGCGAGCATTTACGTTTTTATACATCTGCCCGAGTTCGATCCATACGGCGCAGTGGCGTAGTGGTTTGAGTGGCAAGAAGTTAACTTTCAAGATCAAAGTTCCGCTGTCGGAGCGGAAAAACGTTTTTGCTTATTAAAAACCCTTTTGAGGTAGGTGTAGTAGTATAATATAGTGGAGCTGTTAAAAATAATGCGAGAAAATATGTGCTTTTGTATCACCATCGGTTAAACTTTGCTATGGTGAATTATTTTACGTGTCCATGTCTTCTTTGCCATACGTGTTCCTCAAACTAACATTTTCCAATGAATAAGCAGTGAAAGGTAAGAACTAGAATCCATGCATGAGTGTTGAAAATGAAATTATGAGCGTCACACTGCAGTGTGCACATGCAGATTGCGATCTATCTTCATCCGCGTCATGTGATTTGAACGCTAGTGAGTGAACTCTCGAGTTGACACAATTAGCACGAGTTTGTTCACCTGACGCAGGCGTTTGCGCAGTAATCGAAACTGCGATTCACCCACTCTCACCGGGATCCGCGTCTCACAGCGAAGAGGGATCGCAGTTAATGCGGAAAGCAATTAGTGATCGTTGTCGAGGACGGTGATGTACTGCCGTTAGCTTACCTCGACAGATACGAAATCATCATTAAGGTACCTCATTAGAGATTTGTGTTTTAGATTTTTCTTCTTATGTGGGAATGTGCTCGTGAAATATTTTCATAATACTTTTTGGTCATATTTCATTTCAATAAGGTGATATTCACATTATCAGTCACCATTTGACCTGACATTCCTCATACCAATTATCTCAGTTCATTATATGAGATTGACGAGTTGCATTCTAATATTTCAGTCTGTGCAGTCTTTTGTCTTCGCAGAAACCTCAACAGTTCGCCAAATCTTGATTAATTATTGTGACTGTGATTACTGTTTGTATTTTAATAATAATAATAATAATAATAATAATAATAATAATAATAATAATAATAATAATAATAATAATATTGTAGATAGATGTAAGTTTCACTTAGGTTTGAACCATATAGGATCAAATTTAGGTAGATTCCAGAAATTACATTTTCCTTTCTTTTTATTATGTGAAACTATATTGTCTACGCTCTTGGCAACCGTTGTTGCTATATTGCTCTTGACAAGGTACATATAAAGTGTGCGAAACGTTGAGATAATATATATATATATATATATATATATATATATATATATATATATATAAACTATTAAACTATTCCTGGAATCTACCTAAGATTGATCCTTCATGGTCTAAACCTACGTGAAACTTACAATTATCTGCAACATTAAGTCAGGATCAACAAGAAGAACCAACAACAATTTCAGTAATAATAATAATAATAATAATAATAATAATAATAATAATAATAATAATAATAATAATAATAATAATAATAATAATTTATTCCTACAAATGTGCGCCGACGATATCAGAATACAATGTTTAGGGACATTTTAGTGCAAATCAAACCACTAGGAAATTTATGAATTTTTCCATAAACGAGGAAAGAAGAAAACAGGTAAACGAACTCAAGAGTTTTAAAAAGGTTCCCGATTTGGCAGATGATAGTGTTAAAAACTATTTCAGTCCTTGTAGGGAATGCAAGTACAGCTAAATTAGATAAATTAATGGAAATTGCTGGCTCTGAAAGACTCATTAATACGTTTGATAAAATTATTCGTGTATTTCAAATATACTTTTATTTTTTCACTTGTTAAACGTATGCAAAGAAGTACGATTCCATGTGAATGCTAAGTCTACTGTATTTCTAACTATTTGATTATTTTTATCTGTCTTTTAAGAAATTAATTTGGACAATCAGCAACAATCACATCAATGAACCAAGAAAGTAGAAGGAGTACATTGTCTTGACGAAGGTAGGGAAAAAAAGAAATAAACGTTCAAAACAACTTCAGTCTGTCACGTAATTTTTTAACAAACATATATTTAATATATTAATAAAATATCAAATAATGATTACTATCGAAAGACATGTAATTTTCTGAATCGTGGCGTAATTTTTTTCTCGATCGACAGCTCTCGTGTGTCTGTCATATTACTACTGTGCCACCACGTGGCTCACTAGACGAAATTGCCGCCTGTTGGCTCCTCTCCGGCGGTAGTACTGGACAAAACCCGAAGGTAGCGCCCTGATCGAAATCGACTTGGCCGTCGGTCAACACTTCGAGTGCCGCAGCCCCTCCTCCCCCCTCCCCCTCGCAAGCCCCTCCACAGGTCGGCGGCGACGGCTACGTAGCGCGAGGGGCAGCCGCCAGAGACACCGCGTGCGCCGGGTCGTTGTGCGGGAAGAGAATCAGGGCTGCTCCCTCAAGGGTGGGCCGAGCGCGCCCTTCTCTCGTCCCCCCCTGTCCCTTCCCCCACCCCCGAGCCGGTGAGGTTTGAGCGAAACCGGTTGCGGGCGATGCCGAGGGGTGCGCCTGGGGAGAACCATGGACATGAACGCCTACGTGGTGGAGCTCCTGAAGCAGTGCAACATCGTCGGCCTCTTCAAATGGAAGGCTAAATATCGCCGGAAGAGAATGGTCAGTCATTAGTCACCTATTTCATATCTGTATATAGTGTTATGTCATATTTGCCGCAAAAAAATTAGAGACTACTTCTAGCACAATCGCTGGAAGGATTCTCTACCTGTAATACGGAACAAAACCTGAACCGAATAGTGCGAGTATTGTGGTGCCGGTGTAACAAACAACTACGGAGCCGTGCACGCTTTGCTGCGTGGCCAGGAATGTCGGACTGGCACCGTTAATCTTATTTCGCCGAATGAACTCGACGTGGCGTAGGTCTATTTAGAGGCAAGCCCTTCAATTAATCGGGTAGCGTGTGGCCTTGTTGTGTTTTCCGCGATCGTTGCCCTTTGCACCGGCGGAGGCGTCTAACTTGATTGACCACCTGACGCCCACGCGCGCCCGAGTTGCGCTCGCAGCCTTGTTCCTCGCAGCTGTGGCGCCGCCGCCGGCGTCTTGACAGCGCCGAAAGAAGAATGACGCCGCTCACGGTTGTGCGGCTTCTCTTTGCCTCGCCAGATGGAATTTAGAGCCGCGCCACCGCCACCGCTACCGTCTCGTGATATCGCCGCGGCGCGATGAAATGGCGAATTTCTGGAACAAAGCGCGACTGCTCACAACAAACGCATTGTGGATTCGGTTCAGGCGCCGCTTTCAACGGCCGTGTTGCAAATTGGTTTTGTTGTGTATCAAGGGCGGGTGTTTATGGACGATTGTGAACGGTTCATGAGGACGTGACGAAAAGAGTTGTTTCGAATACCGTTTGCAAAACATAAATACAAGCAATTCTGAAGCTTTCGGTTCGACTATTAATGAATGGTTCAAAGTGTAACTAGTATTCTTTAAGTGCACAATTCTTATAACCATGCAAGATGTTCATTATTTTCTTTCAATATATTAATACTAAGTACGGAATCTCTTGATAAAATTAGATCAACCTAATTATTTTTAGTAATTATTAGTGAATGTTATTTATGAACATATTTTATGTTGCTGTGGTGACCAAAAAGTTTCACACCGCTTTCAGTGGCGAATTTTATATTTTTGGAATTGAGTGTAGTCTGTCGCGAGTTTGTTTTACTTGAACTTTTGTGTTTATTCATTCAGAGGTGTAACGTGTATTCTTCATATGATTCATAATTTGACAGCAATAATATCAGTGACTAGTAATGCAGAAACAGTACATGCTTTCTCACATTAATTGTAATTTTCCCAAATTTAGAAAATTCAGAGATCATTTTCGCTTTCGCATGGACGGACGAAAAGACAGATGGACAGACTATCAGACAGGCGAATAGACAACGGACGGACGGACGGACTTGTGGACCGACGGGCGGGCGTACAGCAAATGCAAAGACAGACGATCTGACTGACTCGCTGGGCGCGTGGCTGACTCGCTGGGCGCGTGGCTGACTCGCTGGGCGCGTGGCTGACTCGCTGGGCGCGTGGCTGACTCGCTGGGCGCGTGGCTGACTCGCTGGGCGCGTGGCTGACTCGCTGGGCGCGTGGCTGACTCGCTGGGCGCGTGGCTGACTCGCTGGGCGCGTGGCTGACTCGCTGGGCGCGTGGCTGACTCGCTGGGCGCGTGGCTGACTCGCTGGGCGCGTGGCTGACTCGCTGGGCGCGTGGCTGACTCGCTGGGCGCGTGGCTGACTCGCTGGGCGCGTGGCTGACTCGCTGGGCGCGTGGCTGACTCGCTGGGCGCGTGGCTGACTCGCTGGGCGCGTGGCTGACTCGCTGGGCGCGTGGCTGACTCGCTGGGCGCGTGGCTGACTCGCTGGGCGCGTGGCTGACTCGCTGGGCGCGTGGCTGACTCGCTGGGCGCGTGGCTGACTCGCTGGGCGCGTGGCTGACTCGCTGGGCGCGTGGCTGACTCGCTGGGCGCGTGGCTGACTCGCTGGGCGCGTGGCTGACTCGCTGGGCACGTAACTGACTCGCTGGGCACGTAACTGACTCGCTGACTCACCGGGTGACTGACTCGCTGACTCACCGGGTGACTGACTCGCTGACTCACGGAGTGACTGACTCGCTGACTCACGGAGTGACTGACTCGCTGACTCACGGAGTGACTGACTCGCTGACTCACGGAGTGACTGACTCGCTGACTCACGGAGTGACTGACTCGCTGACTCACGGAGTGACTGACTCGCTGACTCACGGAGTGACTGACTCGCTGGCTCACGGAGTGACTGTCTTGCTGACTCACCGGGTGACTGACTCGCTGACTCACCGGGTGACTGACTCGCTGACTCACCGGGTGACTGACTCGCTGACTCACCGGGTGACTGACTCGCTGACTCACCGGGTGACTGACTCGCTGGCTCACCGAGTGACTGACTCGCTGACTCACGGAGTGACTGACTCGCTGACTCACGGAGTGACTGACTCGCTGACTCACGGAGTGACTGACTCGCTGACTCACGGAGTGACTGACTCGCTGACTCACGGAGTGACTGACTTGCTGACTCACGGAGTGACTGTCTTGCTGACTCACCGGGTGACTGACTCGCTGACTCACCGGGTGACTGACTCGCTGACTCACCGGGTGACTGACTCGCTGGCTCACGGAGTGACTGACTCGCTGACTCACGGAGTGACTGACTCGCTGACTCACGGAGTGACTGACTCGCTGACTCACGGAGTGACTGACTCGCTGACTCACGGAGTGACTGACTCGCTGACTCACGGAGTGACTGACTCGCTGACTCACGGAGTGACTGACTCGCTGACTCACGGAGTGACTGACTCGCTGACTCACCGGGTGACTGACTCGCTGACTCACCGGGTGACTGACTCGCTGACTCACCGGGTGACTGACTCGCTGACTCACCGGGTGACTGACTCGCTGACTCACCGGGTGACTGACTCGCTGACTCACCGGGTGACTGACTCGCTGACTCACCGGGTGACTGACTCGCTGACTCACCGAGTGACTGACTCGCCAGACGGGCGATCTAGCCGGACGGTGGCTGAATGGTCCCCTGCCTGGGTGTCTGTACCTGTTTCTCTGTGGTCAATTCTAGCGCATCACTCTCAGTAAGTGTCATTTCTACAGCTACTGGTCTTGATGTGGATATTATTAATTATTGTAGTGTCGCTGATCCTTAAAGAGAGCTACCCAGCTTCAACAATTGTTTATTAATTTGTCTCTTTTCTTCTCTACTTCATTGCATTATTTCTAGTGCTTTAGTGAAACGAAGCTTTTTTTGTCGAATTTGTGTTGATATATTAGCTTTAAATGAATTAGTTTCCGCACCTAATGTAATATTTGTAATGTTTTTTGTGAGTGATGACTGATATGTGTATGGAAATTGCGGTATTATAATATTACTTAACCATATTGAGACGACAGTGTCGGAAGTTTTAGCCCCACTTTTTTTTTTACTTTTTATATGCTTATTGTGTGTGTGTGTTTTCTTTTTTCACTTTTGTCTGAAATGAAACACTTTACACGTGCGTACTAAATTGGTAGTTTTCATTTTCCCAAACTTAAAGAATCACCAATTATATTGTAAAGTATATTTAAATACGGAATATGTTCCCTCTTTACCCCGGCTTTGTCTGTCGTTCTTATCTTTCGTTCCCCGATCTCATAGAGTGAGAAGTCGATTCGCGAAGGCACAGGAATACACCATATACGTTAAAGCGACTCCATCCATTCGGCTTTCGCCGAGTGGCAAGCTACTGCTCGCCCAGTCCCGAACGGTTGATGGGTTCGGCGAATTTTCGCTTTCTTTGACGTGTTCAAAAGATCAACATGCGTTGGATAGGGCGAACACCGAACGTTCGTCGCTCGGCAAATAGTACTAAACCCATCCCAACCCACTACTCGGCGAGCATTCGCTCGTTACTAGCGGAATACCGAATGTGTGTTTTGAAGTTTTCCTCCGTGAAACTTCACATAATAATTCACATGTTATTTAATTCAAAGTGTATGCGCAGTTGGCGCGGCCGCTGTTCGTGAAATCAGCCCGGGGAGGAGCTTTGGCTCTGGCACAAAAACATCATTTTTAAAACATCGGTATTTTCCATCAGAAAATCGACGTATTAACATCGATGTTTTGTTTCAGGTCAATATGTTTTCGGAGTCAACTATGTTTTAAAAAAGTTTTTCAATGATTCATTTTTTCAAGAATTTTGACCTAGTCAAATCGTCAAACTGCTTTTTAAAACGTGTATGTATAGAATATTGATTAGAAAATTAAGGTTATAGAATTCCTTTAAACAAATATACTTAAAACTAATATTTATGTATTATGTATATTAGTTGCAGCTCGTTCTTGTAATGCAGCACGTAATTATAAATGGCAACAGAATGAAAAAAGGCCATCTGTTTTATCGTATTTAAATCATCGATATTTTAAACATCGATGCCTTTTTTCGATTTTTTCACATCGTCGACATCGAAAACCTTCGAAATATCGATGAATGGATGTTTTTATAAAATTTGTCATCACTGGGCAAAGCAGTGAGGGAACGCTCTCCGCTCGGGAGAAAGGCCAAAGACGTGCGGACGACTGTAAGGGCCACCGGACCGACTTCTTGCGTGTGAGAAACCCTGATTTAATTGATAAAATAAAAAAAATAACTCCAGTGAATGCTTTGTTTATCTTTTGTAATTCGGCTTGTGTATTGCTGCCAAGCTTCCAAGCACGTTCCGAATTTCCACGGAGGAAGCGAAAGGAAACAATTGAAGCGTGGAGTCTGATGTTGGAATAACACAAATCATAATTTTTGCGGGTGGCGGTGTCACCCGGAATTTGGACAGATTCAAACGAAACTGAGCAGAAACGGCATCCGTTTTCCCAGACGTCGCGGGAAATTGGGCTCGCAATACCTCTCCGGACACACACACACACACACACACACACACACACACACACACACACACACACACACACACGCACACGCACACGCACACACACACACACACACACACAGCTGTCCCCCCACCCTCTCTCCCGGGTTCGTAATCGCTCTTGAGCCGCGCGCTTTGTCCACACGCGCGCGCGCGCGGGGGCGTGGGCGGGAGCGAGCGAGCGCTAAGCTGATAAGCGCGCGTGCTCGCCGGCGCGCGCTCCGGCAGAAGTCGGCCGCCCGGCGCGCGTCGCACCATGGCGATGATCCAGGGCCTGGTGACGGCCACCGCCCACTTCCCGGAAGTGCTCATCACCGCGCAGCCCCGGCGCCGCAAGGGACGGCGGAAGGTGAGGTCGGAGGTGGCGGGTGTTTACTAACATTCGTTAACAAACAAGACGAGATCGTCAGCTATTAGTTTATTACATCAGTTCAATGTTGCGCTCATTTATTTACGTAATTAGTAAAGAAAGTGGGTTTTCGGCGTACGAATGTAATGTTAAAATTAGTTGTGAATTTTGAAATTAGTAAGTCAAAGGCACTTATGGCATACGTACATAATTTATTTCTTAGGTGTATGCTGGTGTTGTGCTTACGTGTCGTGTTCCCCCTTCAGTTATACGTAACATATAAGAAAACGAATAAGAAACTTATAAGTATACGAAATCGTAGATCTCGGGATTATTCCGAATGTACAGATGGTGGTCGTGATGATTCATGCTGGCCCCGAGTTTTGTTGACTTTGCAGGACTCGGTTGTTTTATAAGGTCATGAGTTCTTTGTTGTTCCGCAAGATATGTTTTGCCGTACGCGTGCTACAAAGTATCACTTCCGAATTAATGAACACTGAAGCTGTGCTACTTTCCAAGCAAGAAGGCTGAAAAAGTTATTGAATCCCTTCAGTTACTAATTAACTGAAATTAAGTACATATTACATACTAGGCTGGCATTTTTGGTCGCTTTTTAATTATTAGGTCATGTAGGGACCACCGTGCTTGTTTACATTATATACTGTCGGGGGAACACGACACGTAAGGACCACACCAGCACACACAAACATCCATGCCCAAGGCAGGATTCTAACCCGCGACTCTTCTAGCCGAGGCAGCTAAGGCCCTTCAGCCTTAGCGACCTCGGCTACCCAGACCGGCGCTGATTCCACTTATGAATTTAATTTTAGTTACATTAGTACCTACAGAATATACAAATATAAAGAACGAAAGTTGTACTTACATATGATTTATATTCTTGTTCTTGTCTTAGTGACCTAATGTCTGTAAATCTTGGCCTTTTAATAAATGAATAAGGTTTAAGCAGGAGAGGATCGGTTCTTGGGTGCAGTAATGTTCAGAAGGGATTGAAACAGATCTGTATTTCTGGCTGCCCTCACTGCTCATGAAATGTAATCTAAGTCCTCCAATTTAATACAAGAAATCGATTTGTATATTTAGCAGATTCGGTTGCTTCAGAATTTCGGGAAACGTATAACCGCTAGTTTTATTTGTAAGGATAATTATAGTTTTTCGTGATGATAGAAAGCTTGGCCGCGTTGCTACGGATATTGAAACAGACATGTCAATCTACAACTGATTGTTTTTGAAGAAATCCTTACTCTGTACAAGAACAAGATTAATTAATGTTACAGTACAGTGTCATTCACAAAGGTTTGAATTATTGCGCGCCAACAGAAAGAATAGACAAGATACCATTGAAATATTCGGAATGACATCGCGAACTCGCTAAATAGTAAATGGTCTAATACTTTTGCGGTTCAGTTGGTGCTTGTATCGTGTATCGAAGGGTCATTCCAAAACAAACCTTAAGTCAATCCAAAGCATAATTTGTTAGAAAAATAAATATCACAATTTAATAAAAACCACGGCACTGTTGTCTAGCCAATTGTTAATTCTAATACATTTTTGTTTTGCAAATCGAATATTTTCACATTCTTCTCGTTCTTCATTCGTATTCATTGCAAGGTTATTCTCTCGCTTTTTTTCTTTGAGTACAATATCGTGATCTTTCAGAAAGGTCAAAGCTCTGTTTTTACTAAATCTTCACACAACCGAAGTTAGAACGAGTCAATCTTACTAAATTAAAGAAATTAGAACGAGTCAATCTTACTAAATTAAAGAAATTAGAACAAGTCAATCTTACTAAATTAAAGAAATTAGAACAAGTCAATCTTACTAAATTAAACCTCGGAATTATAAACCAACGAAAAGTAGCGATCCCAACTACGGAATGGCGTCTTAGGGAGTTGCAGCCTACCGTTGTACACTTTAATTCCCCCAATCTGGCTGCCCGGGAATAGATTGGGCTCGTTAAAGGGGCTCGACCCATTATCTCTGTTTAAAATGTCAACGACAAATCAATTCAACGCAAGTGAGTTAACAATTATATAATGTTTGGTACTTCTTGTATCCATTACTTCCAAGTTACATGTCATTAAATAACCGTAATTGAAGGTTTGGCGTTCGAACTATTCAATGCAAATTTTGAGGTTCTCGATGCTCTTCTTGGTTTGAGTTTCATTAGCCAGAATTAGTGTACAAAATAAGATTCACCCACCTCCCATAAAAGCTGTCCTCATTCATCGAACATTTACTAACTCTGCTGCTCTGAATTCCAGTTGATTACTAATTGAATTTTATTTCTATATTTCGAACGTTTTGATCACATTTGTTGATTGTTTACTGTCAGATTTAAATTTAGTGACTTCCCAAGGTCAGGAGCTGGATGGAGAGAGGGACGCTGTCAGCCAAAAGGGAGCTTCAATACCAAAAATTTAAGTCTTAACAATGCTCCCTATTGGATAACGGTGTTAACCTTTTCTTTCAGTTCCTGACCTTGGGAGTCACTATATTTATATCGTACAATGCGTGAAAACGGCCATTAAGAATTAATTGAAGAATGTTCTAATCACTATGCAAACTTCCTCGAACGACGACTTACAGTGAAAATATCTTTGCTCTACAGAGTCAACACTATAAAAATGCAAAGCACTTGACTTGGCTGAGAAAAGCTCATGGACGCCCTTGTCTTGGCTTCATCCTTATCGCGTGCCTTGCCAGTGTAAATTAATGGGCCACTGACGACACAGTCTCATTGTTTAGGTTCCAATATTTTTGTTAGTTTCATTCTCGAGCTATCGGTTTCAATGTAGCATTGCCCTTACGAGGAGAAAAATTTGTTTTATTTAGAAATGTTGCTTATTATGCAGCCTTGTTAGAATGGCGGCTCGTTTCTAGTACATCGCCAGTTTGGAGAAAATGTTTTAATATTTCTTGCATGTGAATTCCATTTATCATTAATAATACAGTCAAAAGTATCCAATATTAGTACATTACCACAAAAAATGTTTCTCGAAATACTGAGAAGTTTCTCTGATTAAAGAGGCTACCTTCTATAAAATTTTTATCGTACATTGACTCTGACAGTTATGCTAATTTCTAAGCGCTTGATTTAAAATATTAATATTTTAAGGCCGTGCATTAAATTTAAGACATGCATACGTTCTTTTTTGTTTGTGTCACTTTCTTGCCTTTCTTCATAGGAAGATGAAGTATTGTAATCGTGCGCAGAAAAAATTGTGATTTTTTTTTATTGATTAACTTTTATTGCCTGACGAAAAAGTAACGACAAAGTGGATAAATCTTGTTCATTTATTCACTAAATTCCTCTTTTCTTTATCACGTTGTATAGTGAGAATGTATATTAGTTATCAACTCGATGTGAAGGGGATAGGAATTCGAATCAGAAGAGCCTTTGTTCCACTCATTTACGATACCCAACATCAAAATTTCACCCTATTAAACATATCCAGAAAAGCAAGATTTTCTCAAAAACTACGCCAATTTTTTTCTTTAACCTTTTTAAGTGGATAGTGTGCTACATGCACTGAATAAAACGTCATAAACAACGATTGATGTATTATTAATAAGATTTACAAAATTGTAATTTCCTTTCCTTATCACAAATATCGTTAAGATTTACGGGCGTTTATTTACATTATTGTATTTGTGAGTGCTTAGTGATTAAAGTGGCTTCTTATGATGTTTCTCGAAAACTCAAAACTTCTTTGTAAAAATTAGCTCAAATTTGCGCATTTTTAGAATTACAGAAATAATATAATTGTAAACTGAATAATAATAGCTTAGCATGCCAGAATATTGCCTCCTAGAGTGCTAAAGATAGTCCCAGCCCGAGTCAAATAAACATAATTTTACCAGACGAGTGCTAACCGAACAAAGATTTTCGTATCATGAAGTTATCGAGACTCCGGTATGATTTTTCCAATAAATGAATCGGTAGGCAAAGTTTCTTTTACAGATAAATTTGAGAGTTCGAGATCGTTTTCAATTACTAAATTAGGAGTATCGACAGGTTTTTTTTATTCAACAAATGAACGTAAAATTCTTTCTCTCAAATCCATGATTTGTGGGATAGTATCTTCGTTCTTACGGTAGTCTCATTATAGAAACAAAATAAGTACTCAGCCTAATTGTAAATCGTAGAACGAACTATCACATAATAACCATGTTTTGTACTTGAGTTTGGTGAGTGAGGTGAATAATCTTGTACTTTGAGTTTCTATTCGAATCATAAAATAAGGTAATAATCGGTTCATTTATTAATTTATAAATAAATCCCAAAATATCAGACACGTCTCAGTAAAGATATACCAGTACTTATGTTTTCGTAAATGTAACGTCAAACTAATAAATGTAGAGGGAGCAAATTTTGTACAGTGAAGATCATCCATACTTAACATGGCAAATCAGAGAGTATCATAAAATTGTCTAGCAGAACCAACCTACACTTGGTGATAAGTTGAATAAACTATTTGGTGACTTTAAGGAAGAATTCAAATATCTAGTATGTACACAAGAAAATAAATTATTGTAAATTTCCGAAATTTCACAGATTTATAATAGAACATTGAATCTTAAAAAGTTAAAAAAATATGAAATGTTTAAATATTTTTCAAAAATAATGCAAAAATCACCACCAAGCATGTAAAAGGAGCAAACTTTGATGAAAAATGTATAAAATGTTAATTATATATAATAATAAAAACAATAGATATTTAAATATATTAAAATATAATTAACATTATAAATCCTAAAAATTATATGTAAAATAGGCGGTCGGACGTTATTTGAGGGGGGTGGGGGGTGGAAAATACCACAACTACGGGTCAGGATGCTGGGTACGCCACCGTACATAAGCCGCCACGTAATGAAAGAAAAAGAAAGATGAGAGGTTTGATGATTGGTGGAGAGATGTGGGGGTGGGGGTAGGCGGCCAGCTGCGCGATCTGCGCGCGTCGCCCCGGGGAGCGCTTTACGGCGAGAGTTCCACCACACCGCCGCGCTGCTGGCACAGGTGCGGCGGCCTCCCACCGCGGCCTCCACGGGGCACCGCCCCCGGGCGCCCCAGCGCCCGACGCCCCAGCGCCCGACGCCCCAGCGCCCGACGCCCCAGCGCCCGACGCCCCAGCGCCCGACGCCCCAGCGCTCGGTCCCCCGCCCCGCCTCGGTCCCCCGCCCCGCCTCGGTCCCCCGCCCCGCCTCGTTCCCCCGCCCCGCCTCGTTCCCCCGCCCCGCCTCGTTCCCCCGCCCCGCCTCGTTCCCCCGCCCCGCCTCGGTCCCCCACCCCGCCTCGTTCCCCCGCCCCGCCTCGGTCGCCCGCCCCGCCTCGGTCCCCCGCCCCGCCCCTATCGAATATCTCACCCCCCGATCCCCCGATCTCTTGGCGCCCACGGACTCCTCGCCCCCTGCCCCTCCCCCTCCCGACCTCCCCCGCCTCCGACTCCCCCCCCCGTCGGCCACCCGGCGCCCACGCCCCCTGCTAGAAACCGCTCCGAATTCTCCTCCTCCTCCTAGACCAGCCCACCTCCTGCTCTTCTCCGCACCTGCCTCCGCCACACCCCCACACCTGAATAGCCCGGCCATGTCGCTGAGGGCCGACGCCGCTTTTACGAGCTCTAGCGGCGCTGGCGACGCGTAAACGCTGCCCCAATCAAAAGCGGCAAGTGGACGGCATATTGTTTAGAATGTGCCGTGAGGACAGAATTCGTCACTGCAGGTATAGTTCATGGTGTGAGTGAAGGGTAATAAACAAGTTTGCCGAAATGAAAATGTGTTAAAAGTGATATAAACCGTGGATATTTCGCTATATGAAGGCTACCTGCGATCGTTTATTCCACTCTAATCGACTAGGGAAACTTATTTCACCATACAATTTTCGAAATAACTGATACTCGTGAATAATGTAAAAAGGTTCCCATAAGTGTAGTGCATGTTTTATCGCGGGAGATGGCGATGATTTTCCTCCGCTTGATGGCGATATCCTGTGCCAACCCACACATCGCATTGCGAGGTGCACATTCTTTGACTGCATTACTTTTCGTGGAAATTATTTGGAAATTTAAAAAAAGATCTGAATTGTGGATACATGTGGTGCAAATAATAGGCGAAAGACAGGTACTTGAAGAAGCCTGAAAAACAAATAAACTGGAATTTGATTTTTTAAATGAGATTTTTCGTTATTTTCAGTCGTCATTTTTTTTTACTTAAGTCAACATACGTCATCGTATTCAGAAAAGTGCCTGATGCAAATCAGTACATAGCGTTCAGCGGGTGTTAGAATAAAAATCCATGTGAAAAATGACGTGTGTTTGCTTTAGGATTGCGGAGTCCTTTGCTCGCGGGGCACATGACTTCAAACACTGTCGCGTGTGTAAGTGCAACACGAGAACAGTATGTAGCTGCACATAGCAACCATATGGTTGTGTATGGGTGGGACTTGATTACGAGATATTCGCGGAACAAACTTCTCACCGGGAACTCAATCTCTGAGTTTCGGTTGGGGTCGCGCCTCTTCTTTGAGGACACAGGTGTTACCGGTTGACATTTTTTCGATCGAAATGCCCAGTTTATTACCTTGTAGATACTCGATAGGGATTTTACCTTATTTCGTAGAAAAGCGTAGGCGAAGCTATCTTTTCTAATACCCACAGATTAAGAGTGGCAGTGAATTGACAGGGAGCATGAATAAAATTATCCTGGGGAAATCCTGACAGGGTTGCGCGCCTGGAAATAGTGTGTAGCTACTCGCTACTCTTAGCCCACGATTTGGAAGAAGTGACACCGACGTTCAAAGACATTGGCACCCAAGGTTATCAGTCTGCTGAGAGTTCGTGTTACCGCCGATTACACTAACCTTCGTTAAATCGATCCTATCGACCTTCAGTTTCAAATACTCGACGCCTCGCTTCGTTTCACCAATACGTGAGGGTAGAAATGACGCTCCGACTCTTTGGCAATTCGTGAAGAAACGTACGTTGATTTATCTTCCTCGAATAGAGGAATGTCACAAAACTGTTCCACATTGGGTGTTGACGAATATAATAATGATGACGTATGATTTCCAATATTTCAAGTAGGTTGACATTTCTTACTAATTTAAAAATAAATATTTTTTCGGTTTCTGAATAGTTTTAATTCATTCTCTCCGAGACACTTGACACCTGTGTGTAATCTACCGTTTCTCTAACAGGGAAGTTCCCTTATAAAAAAATCCCTACTGCACTGAGGCACCTCGTGCAAATTCTACATACTGTAGCCATTGTGAGGTAATTCCAAAAGAAAGAGTATTTTTTACGGAATGGCACCATGTCGAAGAGAAAATTCCATTTGCAGTTGCCAACCTCAAGGTGGAGATTTCCTGTCGTTTGAAGGCTTAATGCTATCAATAATGCTGTATGGGCGTTAGATGCTTATTTCTATTTGAGAGGTATTGCAGTCGTGGTTCTAATTCTTCTAAAATCTTCAGGAATATCGTATTTGACATTCTGTGTCTTTGGTAATTGAGCAATGTCCAATTCATAAAGAAAACGGTTATTTTGGACTAATTGCTCGTTCTAGACCCATGGTTTCATAGTACTTAATATACAAACATTAAACAACAAAATTATCTTCGATGTTATTACATACGCGCAACGTTTTAACAGCAAAATAGTAAAATAACAAAATCAACAAATTACATTGCATGCGTTTGATAACTCTAATCCCACAACAGGAGTTTGAGTCGTTTAAATCGTTTATGGCAGGTTATACCGGTCGATCTAAATTTGACAAATATTATGACGATAACCAAGCGAAACTACTTTGGTGAATGGTAAATACGGCATTTAACTAGTTGTCAGTAGTTTGACTTCCATCAAAGCCACTGTTCAAGGTTGGTTGAAATCAGCCAAATCGTGTGCAAATTCGCAGTTTTTTCTTGCAACATTCTCTCTACTCCGTAGAGACAAAGTAAAAACGTGTTGCAATGTGTGAAACAGAACCTGGAAAATGCATATGCTCAATCCTGGAAAACCGCGAAAAAAACAACTTGAACTGCAAAATCCCAGATCGCTGGCCACCCTACTTCTAGGGTACTGCGATTTTGGTCAGCCTATCACATCAAAATATTATACATAGAAGCCAGAATAACGACGTAAAATGTTAACAAAACTATCTCAATTAGCATTGTTTCAATGCTGCTTAATTTATTTTAAAAAATGTTATGATAGTTTTAGGGACATTTTTTACAAATTGAGTTCAAATGAAAATACGGAGGACCATTTGAGTGATTATAATAATGTCGTCAGGTACTGTAAATATAATTTTTCCCCTACCAACAATAACAAGAAAGTCGCTGTTCTATATCGCAACGTCTGAGTAACGAATTCGTGAATTGTAAAATACAATAACAAAATGGCGGGCGGCCCCTACCTTGCAGCCTTGAGGGCACAATAAGCTAAGACGTAAGACGTGACGCACGGGTATGATAATTCAGTCGGTATGGACAGTACGATAATATGAAAAAAGACACAACTTGCAAAATATTTGTATTTTTCAGTCCAAATCGAAACTGTTTTTTCTATACTTCTCAGTCCCTAACGAAACCATAGCACAGACAACACAGGCGCGGCCGGAGATTGCGCAGATTTCTTTCAAGGTTTGCCCGCGTTGGAAATTAGCAGTGTAGGTTTGATTAAAACGTTCCATCCGACAGGTGCGACGAGCGGTTAAATCTCTATTAACGTCGCCGTCGCTGGTGTGAGGTGAGTGGCTGGCGGCCGCGGTCGGAAGCGCGTGAGGCCCGGTGTTGGTGCCAGTGTGACGCCGCGACCGCAGCGACGGTGTGACGAGCAGCCAAGGATCGCCCCGAGCGTGTGGGGTGGGCGCATTCGCAGCAACAGAATCGGACAGAAAATCTGCCACTGAAACTTGGAAACTGAACTTTTGAATTGGGATCTTTATTTCCATTTGAGAGTAACTATTGTTCGAATAATATTTTGGTCTGCTTGACAGCTAGCGGCTGATTGGGGAGAGGGTGTTCCGTTATCCAATCAGAAGCTTAAAATTCTGCTGACGATAGTTGCCGATACTTACTAAGAAAAAAATAATAAAATTTTATAGCGCGAAGCAACTGTTAACTAAAGAACATTAGTTTTTTTCGTTATGGATCGTATGTGCGATTCTGTGTCGTCAGTTGTGTGCTCTTATTACGGTTTGTGTCTTGCTGCTGTTGTGATTTGATGCAAGAACGACCACACGACCACGTGTCTGCCGCTCAAGTAAGTGGCAACATCCCTTTACCACCACCCCAGCTGTCATGTAGTCAGAAATATTATTCGTACTATAGGTGACAGTGAATTACAAAATAAATTATTAATATCAATATAATTAATAATAACAAAAAGAACTTCATATTACACGGGAATGCTCTGCCTTTAACTGGTCCTTCTTAACACCCTTCGACGCACTTCGACACCTCAGTGAACTGCGGATCACTTTAAATGGCTAAAGTTTTCACATACTGTCTTTAAGATTCTAAAGTTGCTATATTTAGTAGTCCTCAATTACTTTCAACGTTTCAAAAGTATTACGGACATTGTGAGGAATAGGTTGAAAAATTGCCGTTGTCAAACTGTTCCAAGCTCTCAAGATTCTATTGACGAATGAAAAATGTCCTCACAATTTTTTAGATTACCTAGTGATGTTTCAACTAATAAAAATCTCACGTTCTTTTTAACTTTAGCGGTCAGAGAATTTTCCAAGAGATTTTTCCTGTCGAAAATTTGCTGTTTCGCGACACGTAATTACATTATTTTGTCTTCTTACGAAGTAGAGCGAGAAAGTAAAACGAGTGCTCAATGGAAGTTTTCTAGTCGCGCTTCCTCCCAAGCTGTGCCATTTAACACTTCACCGCGCGAAGCAGATACTCCGCGAGACCAAATTTGTCCCTACTGATTATATGAGTATCTGAATGTTAATCATTTAACAATGCCAATTATTTGTTCACAATTGTTGCTTTGAAGCATGACAAAGGTAAACTGATGCGCCGCCGTGAGACAGGATATTTGAAGAGAGCTATTCTCTCGCTTTGGCCAGAGGCCCAAAAAGTAACCGTTTTTCAGCGTGCTCTCCTACCTAAACAGTTTCCCCGAAATTTAAAGTTAGAGTAGGCATTTTGTAGGAAATTTTATCTACTTTAATTTTTTAGAGAAGAATTATTTCGATGAAGCGCATAGTGTTGAAGATATTAGCAAACAACTAAACACAAGGCGAAATTTGTGAATTTTTTGCAATTTTTTCTGTGAAGCCGGATTTTTTTTTTAAGGTGGTAATCATCAAATTCGAATTCAGCTCCCTCAAAAACATATAGAACAGTTGCGAAAAAAAATTTTTTTTCTACCGTTGTACTGTGGGACTTTTTTTCTGGATCAGTCCCGTTTGAGCACCAATTGACTGGACTATACTTCGGTTATTGAAAGAAACAAACGCCGCGTCTTTCGCGTGGCCACTCCGGTTCGAATGCGCTCTCGGGCGCACGCTTGCTTTGACAGCGCGGCGGACCTGCAGGGCGGGTGTTCGGTTCCGGGTCGGTCCGCTGCACCCGCCCCGCTCCCGCCCCGCTCCCGCCCCGCTCCCGCCCCGCTCCCGCCCCCGCCCCGCTCCCGCCCCGCTCCCGCCCGCAGCGCGTGCGTGGAGTGGCGCTGCGCTGAGGGTCTGTGGCGGGGCGAGGGGGGGGGGCGCATTGCTGCTCCAGACGCTCGTAACGGCGATTTGCCTGAGCAGCGGCCGCCGCTCAGCGCCAGTTCCAGCGCTTTCGTCCCCCCCCCCCCACTTCGCAACTCCTTCCCGTGCATGCTCCGAGTAGCACCTCGCTCCGTGGACTCCCAATCGATTTTGCTACTCCGCCTACTCGCCTGGGCGCATAATCATTGCCTCGGTCGCAGTCTGGTGGAACGGCGACGTGGAGTATGCGCTCGGCTTAACGCCCACCATGACGCCCACATTCGGCCACGCGAGCAGCAATAGGTTATGCTCGTATAGTTTCAACGTGAGCTCAATTGTTTAGTTCCGTTCTTCCGTTTGCTACTCACATTCTCACTCGTCCGCTTTTACGATTCTATTTATACGAGTATTACGGTATTATTTCCCGCTCTTTCTTGACCCGGCCATTTCCGCTCCTCTTACTTTCCCATCCCGTTCTCGCAACAGCATCTCTATCGGTTCAGACGTCAGCGTCACACACACACACACACACACACACACACACACAGACTGTTCCAAAGCTCTGGCACCCACAACATCGCAACTCTCCGCCAGGCCATCCGCCGCCCACGCGCGCCCATATCGACGCACGCATCGACCGCACGCTGTTCGATACGCTCGCGCCGCGCCGCGCCGTCCGGCGAGGCGAGGCCCGGCCAGCCCAACTAAAGCCCCTCCCCCCCCGCCTCGCCCCCTCCCCCAGCGGCCCGGTCCTTGCCTCCCGCCGCGACCGCCGCCTCTTCTTTCGTCCCTGCGACTTCCTTTTTCGCCTTCGCGGGGGAGAACACTTTCATCCCATTACGGCGTATAAAATTGCATTCTTATTTTTTCACGTTCACCGTTCTCTTTTTTTTCTTCATTTTTCCTCGAGTCCTTTCTGATCCGAGTAAACCTAATTTGCTTTTATACCAACACGCCATATTCAGCCACTGTACTACATTTTGGAACTGGAATTCACGTGCGTACAAACGTATGAATAATATGAATTCACCTTGGGTTACGTGGGTAAGCCTTATAAATTAAAATGCTAGTTGTGAGTATTAATTCTATGAGTGATCTGGGCTGTCCGGGTGACGCGGCGTCACCCGGACAGCCCAGATCACCCACATGACTCGGGCCGCGGAAGCCTACGACTTCAGTATTAATTCTAGTTTACTCTCTATTTGACAAATACAAACTAGCTTAACCGTAGTCTATCTTACAGCTGGTCTTATTCCTTCGATGTCTGTTCTTTTATATCCCTGATGCGTGATATGTTGTCCGACTTGTTCCGCTAACTCGTTTCTTTTGTCATGTAACACCCTTAATCCCAGTGCGCTGCAGAGTTTCATTTCTCAAGTTACCTCCCAAGTGCTCAGACCCCCTGCTTCTTCACGTTTCTGTTGCGTAACATCAAGGAGAATGCGCATCCAGTCCTCTGCCTCGGCTCAGAACACACTTATTCCATCCCCGTTTTCTGACATTTTCCGCGGCTTCCGTCTCCGATTCGCAGCCAGGCATAACCGCTTCTCGCTGATCGCCGAGATTGTCCGTGTAATGTGCGCGACCCCGGCCTCGAGATCCTGCAGTGTCAGCGACGTTTTTTCCCGGGTTTCTGATATGATTTCTGGTCGTTCGAAGGGGCAAGTCTTTGACTTATCTGCTCTAAAGCGGTGCGGTAGCACATCTCGAGCCAAGTCACCCCTTGCCCAATGTTCTTAAACGATCTTTTACATGCACTGACCCACCCCACGTTTAACATCTGACGGCGAAACTTTTAACACTTCTTGTCGTAAGCATTTTCTCGCTACAGAGTGTGCCCCGCTTATAACTTTGAATCCTTTAACTTCAATGTAACTGGCAAACCTTTGCTTCCGAATTCTCGTAAGGCTTCAATGTTCACAGTGTTTCGCGCCATAAGCAGAGTTCTTGTTATAATAATGTTTCCATCCCCATGAGTGATTCGCATGTTTCTATAAAATCTTCAAATTCGGCCACATAGCTAAGATCAAGAATGACCACACTTTTAAACACTTGTCAGTTAACTTACTCGGAACTTCGTTGATTGCAGATATTTCTTTCAGGGCAACACTCCCTTTTATATCTGCTGCTTTTGTTTGCCCATTCAATTTCCTGTTCATTGAGATTTTAACTAGAGTATGTAAAAAAAAAAGGTTTCATTCGTTCTATTTTCTGACCTGCAAATGTGCATGTTTCGTCCATCGCGAACACTGAACCGTTTTTGAAAGGCATGACTTCAGTCTTTCCAATGTTAACAGTTTGTGGTTGCGACCAAAACTCCGGGCACATGTTATCTTGCAATTTCCAGTGCACCCATGTTTCGCTGTTTTAGCTGTTCTGTCAGATAATCAACCTAAATTATCATACCAAATATCAAAGGATCATAAATGTAAAGTATAAACAAGTTCATTGCCAACTCGCATCCATTTTATCCCTACGGTGGATTTAATTGGCTCCGTTATTCTTTCGTCCTCATATTTAACACAAACGTTTACATTTTTGTTCATTCCGCGAAGGTGACTGATTTTTTACACGGAATTCTTTTTATCTGAGTTATCAGATATTTTTTTTCTGTTAATGAGACTCGAAAGTTTCCATTCAAAGTCTACAAAGGCAAAATAGGGTTTTCCCTTTCTTTTCTAATTTCCTTTTTAATAAGTTTACCCAGAACTGACACTTGATGAAAATATCACTTTCTTAAAGTCTACTTGAAATTCTAAAACTATTTAATTTCAATCAATCCAGTGACTTAGTCTTTCATTGATAATTCTACTGAAAATGTTATTCAGAACCGGTAAAAACGATATACATCGGTAGTTGTTAGATACATTAATGTTTCCTTTATTCTTGTAAATTAGCTGTAGCATAGCTGCATCCCATATTTCTGAGTACGATCCCATTTCTGACATGTTATTGAAAATATTCAAAAGTTTGAAAAATTTGAAAATATTGAAAAGCACAATACTTAAATCTATTCGCCAAAGTTCCTTGGTAAGTTGAATTTCTTGAGTTAGTACAGCACAATTTTCTCCTCAATACTGGTTAAATATTCCAAAAAAATTGTAATATTTGACCAATATTTACGATCAAATGCCGTTCGGATTCTTAAATTAAGTTAACTAATCTCTACTGTATAAAACATGATTTATATTTAGGCAAATGGGAATTAGACTAGATATCAATTAAATCATGCCTACCAAATGAGCATAATGAATGGGTACTGTTAAGAAAACCAACATAACTATAAAAATGGAAACACTTTGCGAAAAATGCAATGCTGTAGAAACAATTAAAAATAGGGGAAAAGTGTTCATACTAAATCTACTACATTTAAGAAGGAATGGGAAGAAAGAGAAACATTTATTTGGATTAATTAAAGGTCAGAATGGGTGTTAGACGTTAGATAGGCGTAGAGCCAAGACGTGTCATTTACTTCATAATGACGACGGTCATGAAAGTCTACAATGATGGCGAGAATGGTAATAATGATTAGACATCTCAGAATCAAGGTTTTAAATGCTGACTCCAGACACCGTGAACTTTGTGGCTGTAATTCTATTTCTCTCTCGCGTTTAGTCTTCTTTCTTCATTTCCTTTGTTTCCAAGTTTTCTTCCTTTCTTTACTCGTAGGTGCCCCGTTGTTTTTAGCTGGCAACTTTTGTTTTTTTCTTCGCGATACCTGAAGTTCACGCGGCGAACGCCAGAAGTCGCACGTAACTTCCACATCCCTCTTCCAAGCGGCGTGTCCGTTGTTCCATATTCATCAACCACTTCTCTCTTCTGCTCGCGTCTGATCCTCGCCTTGCGCTTCCACCCTTCATTGTCGATTTATTCCATGTTCTCCCTTCGAAATGAAAGTAAAACAGTCGTTTGGGTTTCATGTAGCTAGTTTCAATTATTGCTGTTATAATTTCAGGATGAAACGCTTCTATTTTTACTTCGTTTATACGGCCGTATGTACGAAGACTTCTAGTATAGATAAAAAAAATGTTATGTAATGTTGCGGGAAATCGGTTTCGAGATTTCAACGGAAATACACGCTTTGGGGTCCCATGATAACGAATATTTTTATTTAAAACTGTCAGTCTGAAGAACAGAAGTGCCTACACTATTCCTCGGATATTTTTCCAAAACGAATACTCCCTGGTCGACTTGGCCCTACTAAAAAGCTCCGTAATTTTGAAAATCATTCTTTAAATTTTGGCGGTTCTTTGCATGAAGCCCTTGCGACATTTTATATTTTCTCTCAAAAATGGCTAAACATTTTTCTTCAGAATTTTTGTGGGAATAGTACTAAATTGGCTGTATAAGATGGCTTAAACTTAATTTTGCTGTATCCTTTTTGTTGTCGTTTTTTTCAAAATTACTAATTTTAATATAACTGACCTCGTTAATATTAATATCACGGACGTTATTTATACATTATTCTTTTTGAGAGTAGGAGTGCTTAAATGATTTCCACTGAAGATCGAAAACAACGTTTTCTGTGTAAATGAACTCAAAGTTGCGCATTTTCAGAAACGTTCAAAACACATTTTCTAAAAAATCTCCTTCAAATTTCTCAACGAAATATTCAGGCACTGAAAATTGAGAAAATGTGAAAATATGACCTTAAGGGCAATAAATGACAACGTGGGGTAAAACCAAAAAGCTAGCCCAGACTAAACAGATTAGGAAACTAACTAGTACGAGAAAGTGTGTGCCATTTGTAGCAACACTAGTTAACATTTCACAATATATATATATATATATATATATATATATATATATATATATATATAATATTTTTTCTTTAATAGTATTAAAGTGAATTGCTTTGAAAATATTT
This sequence comes from Gryllus longicercus, assembly GCA_038098605.1. Classification (NCBI taxonomy): domain Eukaryota; kingdom Metazoa; phylum Arthropoda; class Insecta; order Orthoptera; family Gryllidae; genus Gryllus; species Gryllus longicercus. Next base: position 1,317,440 of record JAZDUA010000298.1, on the reverse strand, counting down.
TTAGTGCTTTGAAATTATTTTTAACTTTTTTTTCGAAATATTAATTTGGCAATTAATGTTTCGAAAATGGGTAAATCAATGCAACACGTCTTTGTTCCAATATTCTTGATCGTTTATACCCGACAGTGATGGGACAGTAAATAGAAGAAAAGCGAAGCTTAGTGGTAACATCAGTCTTCATCCATTCTTTGTCATGTCAAGGTTTTCTCTTCAGCAGTTATGTCCGGAGAGATATTGAACCAACTTTCGTTGCCTCATATTTCCTGGGAAGATCGGCGAACGCTAGTAAAATCTCAGTTGGGAGGCCAGATACGGGTTACAGAAGTTCAAAAGCCGAACTTTTCGCTAACTCTTCGGCTGTCTGCTGACATCTTTCTTCAAAGTTGTTCCGCAAACACGGCGATTATACGAACTACGTCATATGCGATGTGTGAAGTGGTTTTCTTCCTGTCTCGACGCTCACACATGTGACTCTGTTCAACTGAAATGTTTCGTTAAAACTCAGATTAGAAAACATAAAAAGAAAATTATATAAAACACATTTTTTATTCAGAACCTGAAAAAAACGCTCTTTGAAATTGATACCCCTTTTTCGCATATGTTGAATATCCTTGAATCGCGTTTGCTTAGGCTGCCCTAATGGGGTAGCACCAGTCGTAAGGAGACATCCTTAATCCCTATTGATCACGTGACTAAGGACTTTATACTGCGTAATGAACAACTTGCAGAAGAGCGTTAGCAATTGCGACATGGCGTTATGCGTTATAACAAAAGAAGCATTTCAAGCGTTGAACAAAGAAGTTGCGCAATAAGTCAAAGAGTAGGTGGTAAGACATTTAAACCACGATACGATTTTTTTTTTGCAAATGTAGGAAATGTCTTAAAACAATCTTCGTTATGATCCAAAGATTCACCCTAAACCGGAGATATTTAAACTTTTTTTGCGAATTTCTTTCCAGTTACCTCTCCAACATTTTCCGTTAATTCTAGCCAGCGTTGTGGAGTTGGTGAGAAATAATTGTCTCACACACAACAATCGATTTATCGGAGTTGGAAAAAATATAACCTTTCATGTTTTTAGGCGGCCATTTTGCTCTTTGTAAGGTGACCATAGGGACTCCCTCAGGCGTGCACTATTTATGAAGGTATAAGGTCATGACTTAGACCTAAGGTAAGACGTTATATTTTCAAGGTCCGTCACGTGACCGTTAGTGAATAAAGCTGCTACCGTACGCGTAGTACTAAAACCCACTAATATAGCGAACATCAACTCAAACCTTCTCTCCGAAGATAGCAAACTCGAATCTGGTCGGCCTATGAATGTTAGTCTGATATAGTTCTTCGTATGTCTTATTATTTTAAAAAATAAACTGTAATATAATTGAAATATATAAAGCGGGGGATCGTACTTCTTTTATCTCCACTTAAAATTTCAATTTCCTAATAACAAAGGTTTATCTTTCGATCGGCGCGCTCTCTTTTCTGTGACCTTTCGCTGCATTTTTCCTGGCCTTAAGGCGGACGCCTTGTCCACCCCGATGTCCTTCTGCACTGTCGCTTTTCTTCTCGAGACTTCTTCAAGAGGTCTGATAAAGTTCGCGTCTCTCGCCCCGTGCCCTGCATGTCTTTTGAATGAGGTGGAATTTACCCGCCCTCGCCGCCCATTATCCTCACCGCCCTCCTTCGAATCGTGGGCGGTGTTGAACTCTCTCCTTTCAGCCCGTGTTCTCCGGAACACAAAGGTCAGTATTGTTACGCCTGTATCAGGGTTTGACATACTTTTCGTGGCGTGTATGGTTTCTTTCGTCGTACGGAATTCGAAGAGAAAAATAATTTACTCTGAACTATTTTTAATTTGAACTCCTAAAGTACCGCCAAAATACACGAAATAACAAAAATTGGAAGTAACCAACAGATGCCCTTTCTAAAACTTGATTTTTTTTAATCTAAGAAATCAGAAAGCCATTGTAAACTGTAATAACTAGTGTATTTTATTGTTAATCGTATTGGTTTAAAAGAAAACTGTTAATAATGCGAATAATTCACTCGAACAAACGAATGTTTATCGTTTTGAAAAATTCATAAATCTTGTAAATCCGTGATCTATTGTGTCCGATAGTAAATTGAGATCAGTTCGGTAGATGGCATTTAAAAAATTATGTTTAGTGAAAAAAGTACAACTTTGTGGGTTTGTTTTGATGTATTTGCCTTATTGTTGTACAAGTTTCGATTTATCGATTTTCTGGTTTCTTTTCTTGTTCCATTGTGCACATAGATTTCCATAGATACGAAATTCCATAAATGAGTTTTCATCATTTTCAATTTAACCCTTCGGATTGGCTCTAGAGAAGTTAGGGTTTAAGTAAGCCGCAACAATCACATCTGGTCTCGTATCCACATCTGTTCAGAGCCATCATTGCACATAGAACACGGGTCAGCGTTGGATTTTATCGAACAATCGTCTCACAAGGTTTCTCCAACTCCGGTGTGAAGGGGTGCGAGCGGCTGTCACCGATAAAGGTAGACGGCGACATTTGACCTTCTTTCTTCAGCGCCGCTTGCCCTTTGCAGGTGTCGCTGCTGGTTGGAAATTCATCTGCGCGCGGTGGATTACAAGGCGCTGGGGTTAAGAGTGTTTTGTCAAGAGTCTTGTGGCGTGTTGTGAGCTGCCACCGCATTTGTTCGCAGATCTATATCTCGTGGTTGTGTACCTTAGGCGCGAAATGAGTCGAGTTTGTCTGAGGAATCGTGGTAGAGGTACATTGGAGGTAGATTGATTTTTCAAAAGTAACTTGGATCTGGGGCTAGAAAGGAAGTTGGGAACTTTTACGCGAAGAGAGAATTAAATTTACCTTTCTTCTACATTGTGTTTTTAGCGGGAATACATGTTCAATAACAGACGCGAAGGGAAGTTAAACTTTCGATTTGGCAGGGAGTGAGATTTATTTCTTCGTACAAGCAATACGTGTCTGCTTTTCTCGTTGTCCTAGCAGGGAGGATTACGGTAGTTTCCTGTGTTGCCTTTAGATGAAATGATTTTGATCTTCGAAATAACTTTTAGAAGTAGAAATTTGAAAACTCTATTAATTAAAGTGGCGTTACATTCAAGTAAGAATACGTAATAGTATTTTGTTTGTAATGACATAAGTATTTAAAGCTTCCTCATATGTAAAGTTCGTGTACGAGTCGTACGTAGTTTATGTATGAGATGTCGTGTGTATCTTGATGAAATTTGAAATACAATGAGGTGATGCATTTGTTTGCAGGTCCTCAAAAAAACTGAAAGCATTGTCAGCAAATGCCTTTGATACGAGTGGTATCTAAACACAAATTGGGCTAAAATCTATGTATTTAAGGGACCTTACTGAACGATGAACATTTTGAAAAAGCAAACGAAAAGTATCCATTTACAAATTTGTCAAAATAAATCAATCTCGTGTAATAGTTAAATACGGAAAATGTTAATCACTTATGTATTTCTAATAAAACACTGGTAGTTTTCCTATGAACCAGTTTTGAAGTATTTGGAGTTATCTCTTCAAAACTTGGTGGAAGAGTTTTAAAATTTGAAAAACTGTTTTGTTCATTACAGTCAGTTCAGTTCATGTATCAATTAAGTTTGCGTCAATACTGAAGACGTAATACGAAAAATTGTCAGGAGTTCAACTAATTTTTTCTCGACTAATTACACTCTTCTCTTTGAATAGATTACGAACTGAAGCTAATAAATTCAATAACATTTTGTAATTATATACAGGTGCATTATTTTCGCTCGAAAACCTTTTGCACGCTGTGAGCATGCTTAAACTGATTATAAGAGCGTAGGAAGATCGAATACTGCTCTTTATAGTTAATTGTAGTTCAGTTTTGTTCTTGTAATAGTTTCAAATATTCACTCAAATAGTAACTTTGTATTATCATTGATTGTCCATAAAGATCAAAAAAGGAATATTTAAAAGGTAATTCACTGTCTGGAAGAATGTTATTGTATAGTTATTTCTTCACATTAATATTTCCAAAATCCGTTAAAAGTATTTTCAGGCGTTTTATTTTGCCTTAGTGGCCAATGCCAGTTATGGCAGGATAGTAACAAATATTAGATGGGATCTCGTGAAATTTTATAATCACAGATGCGAGTTCCATTTTATTACATTTTCTGTGGCGATGAAATATTTTTTTTCCGGGGCTAAGGCGCAAAAGACGGTCGCTAACGAGAGCTCAGTCGATACTTGCGCTCATCGCGGGTGCCTTTTATCGACACTCGGCCGCGTTCGGGTGTCGTGGCCTTCCTACGTCCAGTAGGGGATTCCTCAAGATCATTCCTAAAAGGAGTTTTCGACGATTTTTCCTAAAAGGAGTTTTCGACGATTTTTCCTAAAAGGAGTTTTCGACGATTTTTCCTAAAAGGAGTTTTCGACGATTTTTCCTAAAAGGAGTTTTCGACGATTTTTCCTAAAAGGAGTTTTCGACGATTTTTCCTAAAAGGAGTTTTCGACGATTTTTCCTAAAAGGAGTTTTCGACGATTTTTCCTAAAAGGAGTTTTCGACGATTTTTCCTAAAAGGAGTTTTCGACGATTTTTCCTAAAAGGAGTTTTCGACGATTTTTCCTAAAAGGAGTTTTCGACGATTTTTCCTAAAAGGAGTTTTCGACGATTTTTCCTAAAAGGAGTTTTCGACGATTTTTCCTAAAAGGAGTTTTCGACGATTTTTCCTAAAAGGAGTTTTCGACGATTTTTCCTAAAAGGAGTTTTCGACGATTTTTCCTAAAAGGAGTTTTCGACGATTTTTCCTAAAAGGAGTTTTCGACGATTTTTCCTAAAAGGAGTTTTCGACGATTTTTCCTAAAAGGAGTTTTCGACGATTTTTCCTAAAAGGAGTTTTCGACGATTTTTCCTAAAAGGAGTTTTCGACGATTTTTCTACATACTTCATTTTTGAAATGTAGTCTCTAGAACAGAGTTGTCCAACTGGCGGCCCGCGGTGCCATTTGTGTCCCGCGGAAGGTTTTTAGACAAATGTGAAAGTCACTTTCATCCTTGTCGGGTGATAACATTGTACGTCTAGCGCACGCGCCCTGCCGTGATCAACACGTTCTTAATGTAAAAATAGGTTGTTAATATTTAAGAATTTTTTGTAGTAAATTCAGGAAATCGAAAACATTCTAGTGTGTTTCACAGCGTTATGCACGGTACGTCACATTCGTGATATCGCATTGTTCCTTCCCCTCCACCCTTCAGAGCAAACTGCTGAGATCAAATCTGGGAAGGGTGAATTGCGCGAGTGTTGAAAATATGACCCACACCCTTATTAATGGTTTTATTCGTGGCCCTCGAGGCCATGCAAGTTGGACACGCCTACTCTAGAACAGGGATAGTCGGTCTAGCCTACTTGTTTATTTCTCTCAGTTCAATGAGTAATTTCAACTGGCTGAGATTGTTCAGAGCCAACTCCACCGTTGTCGCCGCCGCAATTGTAACCAAGGGATCTTAGGGACGAAGTCCTGATGATGGCGGATTTAGACAGAAGTAAGAAATAGGAGGTACTTATTTGCCGCTCTAATTGTAGATTTCCGTGGTTTCACCGATCAATAACAGGCGAATGCCTGAGGAATACTTTTAGAAACTGACCGCGGAGAGTAGGTTATTCCCTTTTCTTCATTGTTCTTGACCCCTTATACACACGCACACACACTAATTATACTGACACACATGTTGGGAGACCATTCGGGGGCAAAGAGCTTATCCGGCTAGTGTGGTGCCGCGTTTGAGGAGATGTCATTTCGAGTGTCGGAGAAGATTAAATTTGATATCCCTTTTTACACTACGCGAAGCACAAACCCCAACATACGGCGAATCAATACAATTATGTTTTCTGTACTTGCAATACAGTTACCTTCCCTCCATACGGCTTTTAACAACGATATCGTCCAAAATGATGTGTTATTACTCCACGTGAAGGCGTGTCCTATTGTACGTTAGTTTCAAAAATGAAATATCTATTGGATACCAATTTCCTGCTATGGATTCAAATCACCTAGGCGGCATGTTCGAATGGTTAGTTTGGACGTCTGGTGGTCGATTTTCCGCGTCCGGGGCGCGATACGCTTGCGGTAATGCTGAACGATCGTCGATAATGACCACCTGTGCACCGCAAGGACTTCACAGAGACGTCTTGCTCTCTGCTGGTCAAAATTCTTCGGGACCTTCCTGCGGGGGTCCTCCTAAGTTGTGGTTGAAGACGTTTTCCCGGATGAGTTTTATTGCACGTGGTTTTCCGGATGTTGGTGTTCAATAAAAATAACCTCCAAGTTGAAGGAACACCTCTGCGTTCATCACATCGGGGAAGGAAGCCCGTCTCACGAGAACACGAACAACATGGCTGCCTTTTTAGCGTTCAGGAAGGAAGGAAATGAGAAGATACGGACGAGTCCTGTGTTTTACGAAAGTAAGTAAGGTACGTTGTGTGCAGGCTTACGTGCGTGAAGTACCCAAGTATTTTGGTGACAAGGTCCTGGAAGGAAAACTGCAATTTCTGATGACGCAGGGAAAATCAGTTGTGAGTTCCACGTGCAGATGGGCCCAAAGTAGATTCCAAGGGCGTCGGAGCGAACCGTCTTCGTGCCGGAGAAAATGCGAATTCGATTAGATTTTTCCTCCTAAATTACCGTCTATTGAGGTAGAATGTAGCCTTCAAATTTCGTTAAAATAACTTTCTGAAAATAGTGATTAGTGAGGAAATTAACTACCGGGAAAACGCCTGCTAACAATGGTTTATTTTAAGCAAGATGGCAAAATAGAAACAAAAAACGCTGGCTTGGGTCCGTGAGACTTTATTTCAACTTGATAGTTATATGGGACCGATGATTCTGATGGTGATTGTGACGCAGCATTGTCGTCAGAAAGCACATCAACCTGTTCAAAGAGAATATATTCCCAATTCCGACTCTCTCCACCTTGTGCTCCAAAGGAGGGATACTCCCGACCCGACCCGACCCGACCGATGCATGAAAGCCAGTGCATCCGATGCAACACGCAGCGCCCGCAGCGACAACAGTAGTGGACGGCGAGGGGGGAAGGGTCATCGGTCAGTGGCCGTGTCGCTTACAAAGGCCGCGCCGCAGATCCCTTCCTGCGCCCGTCGCCTAGTAACCGCGGGTGGAGGAAATCATAGCCGCTTTGGATCCGCCCCGCCCCGCCTCTCAGCTCGAGGAGGGCGATGCAGCTCAGAGTCCATAACACGCGCAGGCCAGTGCTTACTCGACACACAGTGCGCTCTGTGGAGGACGTATTGATGTGTGGAGGAATTGGTTAACCATACGCTGCCTTCACATTTGCATGTTATGTTGTGACACTAGCGGAAATAGCACCCGGAAATTTCATTTAGTATGTTCATCTGTTACCTAGGAAAATGAATTAATTTTGATAATTGTGTACAATTGAAGAACTTTTATGTTCATCCTCTCCATACCTCGTTCTGCCCTACCCTTCCCTGCTTTGCCTTGTCCTGCCTTGCTCTGCCCTGCCCTGCCCTTTCTTCTCCTGCTTCTCTCTCGTCTCTCCCTGCTCCGTCTTGCTCGTCTCCGTCCCGCCCTCACCCATCCCTCCCTTTCTCACCTCTCTCTTGCCCTTCCGTTCCTCCCCCTCCTCTCCTCCCCTCCCCTCCTCCCCCTCCCCTCCTCCCCCTCCCTCGCCCAGTCCTTTCCGTCCGAACTCCAAGCCCCTATTGCGTAATCTCCAGATACATGGCGGGTTACAGTTAACAAAGAGTTATTTTTCACCTTTTTAGAGAATGAGTTTTAAAAATTTGATTTAGTAGCGTAAACTGCAACAGGCACATGTATTCCTAACTTTGCGTCTCTAGTTTCAGTAGTTTAGCTGTTGTTGGTTGATAAATTCGCTTCTTCTTAGGGGTCCATTGCAATGTGTTCATGAACTATGCGACCACTTTGTCAACCGACGAAATTCAACCGATGCGGTCAATTAGTCGATAAGACTTAATTAATTTCCAAACTTCGATCGTCGTGCGCCGTGGTGACGCCTAAAGCCATTTCAACTCTAATTATTGTCACTGGAAATTGAGTTGAAAGAATTTGGGCTCCTTCCGGCATTCTCTGTCCAATTGCGCCGAGCGGCTGAGAAAATTGAAAAATCGACCCCCAACTCGTACAGTGGAAACGCTCTCGCTGATAAGGACTGAGACGAGCCGTTCAATGATGACAAAGACAAAGAATGGTATAAACTTTTCACGCGCGAAATGAGAATGTCTTTGTTCTGTGTAACAGTTTTTTTACGAAAATAAAAGATGCATTGATGTTCTCATCAGACACGCTTTTTTTTCGACCTGCTGTCTCTCGTTCAGACATGGGTGATATGACTACGCAGGATCATAGGAATCACGGAAATTTCGACGAGTAGTGAATATCGCCCCAATTCGTTTAAAATATCACTTCTTACAGCAGCAAGCTCACACTAAACGCATACACACGGGGTAACTGGAATTACAAAATATATCGTTTTGTCGTGTCTCGTGTACATACGCGAAGCATGTGCGAAGCGATTCTAGAAAAGCAGAGAAGTTCTGTTCATCAAGCAACACTCATTAACTATCCTCTTATCGCGCTACGTGTAAAAACAAAAAACCACCCGCACCGAAACTGCCATAATTCTAAGCATGAACTCTTGACATTTACACAGAGCAACGCAATCGATAGAACCAGGCTGCTCCCACGCATACACACGCTCGGACAATCATTTCTCGCTGATCGACTTTCTCATTTAGGGAACACCCCGCGGCCATTTCGCATTGCGGAGGACCGCACTTTCTCTGCGATGCATCGCACATCCATTGATTGAGAGCTCTTTCCAAAATCTACATTTATTGGTTTCGCGGTTGCTGTTTCAAGTCACGTCCAGCGCACTACACGACGCGGAAAAAGGACCTGGATGGGGGCGGGGGGAGGGCAGGTCCCGAACGCGGCCTGGCGCGTGATGCGGGTACCCGAGGCGTGCCCTTCCTACCTCTCGCTTACACTTTGAAACTCGCGCCACACGTCTTTAGATTCTGATGCCTCCTACTTAATTTAAGCCTTACCCTGCGTCCGTGCTTGGAATGTGTTTTTACGGTAATGAGGCCTGGTTTGCTTAAGGTATGCTGATCGACTGAGTTCGCTCAGAGACTTACTCAAGACGCTCATAGACTACAACTCATTTACCGCCGTCTCTGCAGCGATTCTGTCTGAGAGGTCCTAGGGTACGACACTCGCCGAGAGTGTTTTTCACACTAACTATATAGCTAAGGCGGATTGAGCCACTGCAGTGGCTGCACAGTGGCAATGCACTGCCTGGAGAAGAATGCTAGCGACCAGCTGTTCCGATCGGTAGTTTTCCGTGGTTTCTCTGGTCAATATCAGGCGAATGCTTCGTTGGAGAGATGCATGGAGTGGAAATCCCAACAAAGCCGAAGTGTAGGTCGGCGCAGGATTTCACAAACGAGCGGTGGAGGATCATTACTACCTCCCGGAATAACACATTCACTTCACTAACAGGACTTAGCTTTTGACATGCTCGGGCACCTTAATCAATCAATCAAGATGTGTTGACGCCTTGACAGTTCTTTTCTTTAAATATTGAGACTCAGAGAGGTCATTTAGTGATCACTGGATCACTGTCACCTCCCAGAATAACACATTCACTTCACTAATGGGACTTAGCTTTTGACATGCTCGGGCACCTTAATCAATCAATCAATCAATGTAGATGAGCTGACGCCTTGACAGTTTTTTCTTTAAATATTGAGACTCAAGAGAGGTCATTTAGGGATCACTGGATTACTGTCACCTCCCAGAATAACACATTCACTTCACTAATGGGACTTAGCTTTTGACATGCTCGGGCACCTCAATCAATCAATCAATCAAGATGTGCTGACGCCTTGACAGTTTTTTTCTTTAAATATTGAGACTCGGAGAGGTCATTTAGTGAACGTGCTAACCCTCCACCTCTGGGTATTAGGTTCTAATCCCGTCCTGTCCAAGTGGAATTTGTGGTAGGCGAAGCGGGTTCGCGGCCGGTTTTCTCGGGGTTCCCCGGTTTCCCCTGTTGTTCAGGATTGTCCATCACTCGTACATCAAAATGCATCTCGTGTATAGGCAGATAAGACTAGGGTCTGATGAAAATGATACTATTGTGAATATATCGAGCACATGTTAGTGACTTCAAAAGTCAACAAACGAAGTGAAAGTGTATATGTTGGTCCGCAAGTCACGGATCAACTTACTGGTAAAAACAAAGAGACCCTGTGTATTCGCAAGGAAAGTGTTGAAGCATTAAACAGAAAAAAATGATAAAATCTACCAACAATCAAAGTTTACACTGGTTACCATTTTAGACTTTCTCTGCCTTACGCGTTTGGAATTTTGGTTTCTTCATTTTTGCCTGATTAATGTTTAAATAGTTTCCCACAACCACCGCGTGTGGTTTCTTTTGTCGTTAAGATTAATCTAGAGACGAAGATAGGGGGCCATGAAGTGGGCGAAGACGGTCGCAAGCGCGGTCCTGAAGGCGCGTGACGGGAATATATGAGGCGTGCCCCCACCCCCATCTCACAACCCTTTCTTTTTAGACGTCCTGAGTGGTTTTGCATTTCTCAAGTCCTACGGTTGTCTGTCTCTAACGCTTGGGAAATAGACTACTAAGGCAGGGACATAACTACATTTTCACGTTTAGGGGGGGTACTTTCTCGCTTTATTTCATAAGAGGAGAAGTATTGTAATCATAGCCGGATATCGACGAACTTTTCTTCAGAAAACTCCTTCTTCAGGTCGTGTCCAGGCAACGAACAATTGGATAAATCTTATTCCAGTATGTAGTAAATTACTTCCTCTATCGCATTGTGTATTCAGAATCTGTGTTTTGTTCCTTTGTGAAGGGTTCTTGGTACCTTAAAATGTATTGACGGCAAAGATCTGTCACTGTTTCTGTGGTCGATGCTAGTGCCTAAATCGTTCACACGATTTTCTCAAAAATTTATATTCCCCAATATTTGAGTAATTTGTGATCGATCAGAATGAATTTTTGCCCCTGCCAGTTTAAAACGGTTATTTTTATTTTGGAAGGCACTTTACGTAAAGCCGCTACATTTTCCAAATTTTCTCAAGAATGCTCCTATGTTTTTTATTAGCTTTGTTTTCGGATAGCGTGTAGAGGCCTTCGAAAAATAATACGGTATTTTCATTTAAATAACTTTGATATTTCGAAAAATCCACAAGTTTACAGTGTCTTCGGCGTCTTTTCACAACCACGGTATTCAAGTTCGAGATTTTGTTTCTAAATTAAATCTGTTACTCCAAAACACCTCTTGAAAAAATAGTCATGAACAATTTATTGAAAATATTAGTATATTTCGCCTAATTTTGCATGAAATATAAGCAATGTTTTAAAAGATTATTTTCTCATAAACGGACCCAAAGTTTTTATTTAAATTGTCTCCTCGTTTGTCTCAATAGTTAGTAAAAAAACTGGTTCTAATCTCATTTTCGGCGACCTCTGTATTTTCTAAAATTGCAACAAAAAGTAATTGAAAAATTATTGTAGAGGGAACTTGTTTTCTTAAATGAAATGTATTCTGAAAGTCAAATTGTAAAGAAAAGATCATGTACAACTTTTTGAAAAAAATTTGCGTAATTTCTGCTTGAATTTAATGCAATTTATAAAAAAAAGTGTTTTTAAATAAGCGGTTCCAATTTATTTTCAATTTATTTGTACAGATAATGCAATTTATTTGCACAGACACGTGAAAATAGCGCAGGCCTTTTTTTCGTTGAATAATCTGGATTTTCGAAAATTGCGAAGGTTAAAAAGATTCCGAGAAAGTGTGTGCCGTCGTAGCTCCTCTGGTTTCCCTTGTGCTCAGTGCACACCAGTATTTGTGAATGTGGGGTAATAAGTGCGTAGTTTTAACCTCACAAAAAGAGAATTGCATTTCAACACGAACATATTTGGATTGTACGTTCTGAGTAGTTACGCTGTGTTCTTGACTGTTGGCATGATTTCGATTAGGTTTGTCATAATCGTTGTATGTTTTTTTCTGGTTTCGTAAAAATATGTGAATGAATAAGGTTGTGGTCGTATGAAAACTTGAGATATCACAACTCACTAATCATTCATTCTGTTCATGAACCTTCAAAGACTTTGGATTTATTGTGTCAATCTGAGTGAGCAGTATTGCCTCTCAGTGATTAAATACAAATTTGACGATTTTACCTCATTGCCTAACAACGAGCAAGTTTTCATCGTTGCTCCAGTCTGGCTAATATTTTACCAGTGTAGTGGTTTGGCTGTGTAATGGTTTGTCAGAGCAGTGTATGGTAATAAGAATCTTGTGTACCTCTTAGTTTTGATGTTCGAATAATGCATATTTGTAATAGAGGGTAATAAAATTAAAGGAAACAAATAAACAAAACAAATCCTCTTTACAGACTTATTAAAACTACACTCGAAGCCATTACCGCATTGACATGTGTTGTGAAACATGACTTCTGTAACTTTAGTTCCTAGATTCGGTGCGTATGAGAGGAAATAAAATGCAGTGCTCGCACCGACCGACATTTCATTCCCCGATAATAAAGAATGGTATTTTGAATTTAAAACTTCCGTTTTGCCGATAGAGACGTAGCACAAAGTCAGTTATTTTATTCAATAATGTCTTCATTTGCATGTTAAATGATAGTGTTGATTCCGTTAAGTCGTAGTTTTTTTTTGGACCGTTTCATTAACATTGCGGTGTGGCGAAATAGATATTCTAAAGTTCGTTCTTTCCCTTGTATCCGTGCCCTGGTTTTTAATAGACGATTTCTTTGCTCCTCTGATTATCGTCGTGTTCCAACAGTGGTAGGTGGATAGGTTTTTGGAACGTATTCAACGTTTCTTTCCTTTCTTTGATGTTTGCATACTGCTTTATACTGATAATGGAAAATCATATTCTAACCAAGTGCAGTATAGTAAAATAATACAAATCCTGTTTATTATGTTGTTTAATTTTTGTTTGCTTGATAATGTTACTTAAATTGCAAACTATCAGGGAATGCACCGTTATATTATAATTTTTATGTTTTTTATACGTTTGCAAATTATGCTTTTTGGGAGTCTGGCTAGTTTTATCTGACTACATTGATCAAATATATTTTTTAATTTTTGTAGGCAGACTTGTGTATTAAATCTGTATCAACTGAAGTTGTTTCTTAGGCCACTGAAGCTCAGATTTCAATGATATGTGGGATTTGTGGCGTTCATTGTTGGTCAAGATCAGGAAGGTAGAGAAGGGTGTCATGTTAATAATTAATGACATGTTAATAATGCACCTGACAATTTACAACTTTGCTTTCGTTAAAAATCAAAAATAAAGAATTTGGAAGAAGAAATCGCACCGTGTTAGCAAATAGTGTATCCGTTTGAATAAAATATTCGAAAAACAAAATGTTTGTTTGGACTGCATCTTTACTAAATGAACTTCAAAATGTAATGTACTTCATAATATAATTAATAATGTCACTCCGACAAAAAGATGACTATATGAAGGGTGTCACCGAGAATATTCTGTAATATCTTTGGAATACGCAGTTAGCCTCGCCATATGAATGAAAACTCAGATTCGGCCGCACGTTAGCAAATAAAAAATTGCGACGGTTTCCTAGTTGGAAAAAGAAACTATAGCTATACAGAATAGCAGAGCCAATATTGATCTATACGGAGAAGGATAGTGCATTGTTTTGTGGGGCCGGGTAAGCAGCTTTGCTGAACGGGAGTAAATAAAACAATAAACAGCGAGGTCGGGAGCGACACGTCGGAGCCAGGTAGGAAAAAATAAAATTCTCTTTGGAAAGAGGAAGGTTCAATCCTACGGAAAAACGACAAAAAATGGCGCAGTGCAAATGCAGCTATTACGAATCAAGGACGCGTAGAATATAGCAGAGGAAAACGAGACCCTCGCCATGCACGAGGAAGGAACGAGGAAAAAGAGGACGGTAGTCAAAACTCCGAACGAGGCTCCTCCGCGAAGGGGTAACGAGAGCGTGTCCGGACGGCACTTCCTCTGCTCCGGATGACGTATCGAACGGCACGGCATCGCTATAGCCATTGATACTGCACCAGTGGCTACAGCGATGACGTCGGTTTCAAACCTCCCTTGCCAGGGCTGGCAACCCTACACCCCCCCCGGCAAAATAATTTGGGTTTAAAAAAAAACACGTAAAAATTGTGAAAAAATACTTCCTTTTTTAAAAATTATTTTTTATTTATTTCTAGTAAAACACCACTTCGTACTGTATGTAGCAAAATATGCGCATGTGAAAAAGGACGAAAACAAAAACCTGAACAAAATAAATTACGGATAGTAAAACACAACCTTCATTTGTTAGTATTGAAACTTCAATTTCAAGACAACTTCGAATCAAATTCATACAAGTAAACACGGAGACAACACGTTCTATATTTTATTTATTACGCAATTTCGCATTGCGTGCCGTGAACGCCGCCGGGCATTAACTCATTTGAAGTAATAAATTGTTATTATTCGTTACTTTTTTTTGTTATTTAAGGTCGTATCAACTTCTAGGTCATTAGAGACCACTTTTGCGTGTATCGGTATGGTAACTATGAGGATGACACGATATGATGATGAAGATGAAGATGATAGGGGGTGAAAGGACGAACCCAATACATCTATGCCCGGGGCGGGACTCGAACCCGATCCTTCTGTCCAGATCTCTAAAGCACTACTGCCTTCCGGACCGGCTATTCGTCAATGTATTATCTAAACAATAACTTTAACGATTCCGGTAATTAGTTTGAAATCTTAAAACGGGGGTTGGGGTTATTCCTTGAATTATATACCTGGCTATGGCCTACGGAATTAATTTTATTTCTTTTGTTGTAATACCCAAATCAATCGGAAAATTTCTACCGAGATATCTACCATCGGCCTCCTTTTAATAGTACATTTTTCCAACCCTGCCCATTACAGAGGCTCATGCGGCGTACATCCCCAAATATTTGTAATGCATCCAGAGGGGCAGGAGTTGTCTTTGTAGCATCCCTGCCACATAAATACAATGCTCATACAGTGATGGCAGCTGATAAAACTATCGTAAAGGCACAGAAAAGAATGCACATTCAGTTTTAATTAGTTATCCTATGATTACCCCGTATGATTCACTTGTTTGGAACGTTGTGTAGGGAATAAAGTTCTTACCTATGACGTAACGAAAAATTATACCGAAAACTGTTTGCCGGGAGCGAAACCAGAAAATACTACCTGGCAGACGGAAGGAGAGAGGCATTCTTTTCTACAAAATGAGAAGTTATTCTGAGAATTTCAAACTGCCCGGTTGTTGCGTTCCCTTTGTTACAATGTAACATAAGATCTGATAGATTCTAGGAAAATAAGGGCGAAGTATTCGAATCTGCAATTTCGAAATTTTCAAAATTAGCCTAAACTACTCATCTTTATTATATATTGTGTATGAACATTTTTTTAAATTGTAAAACAAATTCATTTAACAAAAAATGATGTACAATAATCATCAATATTGTACTTTTGTAATGTTCGTAAATATAGTGTGTTAAACAAAAATGCAACCCACACCATTTTTTTAAACGTGTTGTACTAACAGGTGAGGAAATTTACAGAACACAAATTGTAGCCATGAGAAAATTTTGAAAATGTTCTGTTTTATGTAAAGTACCCCCAAAAATCCAAATATCCGTTTCAAACTCAAGGGTCGCGACATTTGTCAGATCGCTCGATGAATATAAATTTCGGTGAACATCCTGCTTACCGTTCAACGACTAGCAGTGTTCACAGATGGTCTATGCCGTCAATAGATTTTTCGCTTTACGAAGCCACCAAAGGTAGATTCCGACTATACAAATTATTACAGGATGCAATTTACTACTTACAAAATAAGATTAATCCACTTTTTTTGCCTGGGGCCTTTCCATAAGATTTCTGTTGATAAATTGCAGTTTTCCTGCAGCATTACCAGACGTTTTCTATATTACTGAAGCAGTAAGCAAGAAGGTAACTAGCGAGAAAGTATCTTCACAATGCCACAGAATTTCTCGTACTAGTTCGTTTTCTAATATCTCTAGTCTGGGCTACCTTTCGTTTCTTCCTCACCCTTTTCTAGCTTCTAAAAAACATTTTTTTCACGTTTTCTCAATTTTTGGATCCTCCAATTGTAGAATTCAAGTATAACTTTGAGTTCTGTAGAAGAGGCAAAGTATTTTTTTATTAAAAAAGTTTCGTTGAACACTTCGGAGCCGTTTGGGAGAAAATGGCATTTGGGCGTTTCTAAAAATGTACGCTTTCGAGCTCGTTTTCACAGAAAAGTTTTGAATTTTCGGAACACTTCATAAGAAATCATTTAAAGCCCTTGTACTCACAAATGAGTTAATATATAAAGGTCGCTAGTATTGTAAATATTAACGATGTGAGAAACTAAAATGACATAAGTCATTTTGCTGTATTTTTAACTGTGCATTTAGCACACAGAAAGTCTGACGACAAAATTTGGAGGCATCATCCACGCACTGCTTTCACCACCAGCCAGGGAACTGCCATCACCTCCACCCGCAGCACTGCCATCACCAGCACCCACACTAATCTTGTCACCACCACGCACAGCCCTATGCACAGCCCTATGCACAGCCCTACGCACAGCCCTACGCACAGCCCTACGCACAGCCCTGCCGTCGCCATCACCACGCACAGCCCTACGCACAGCCCTGCCGTCGCCATCACCACGCACAGCCCTACGCACAGCCCTGCCGTCGCCATCACCACGCACAGCCCTACGCACAGCCCTGCCGTCGCCATCACCACCCACAATACTATCACCACCTTCCATTTCACTGCCATCGCCCATGCCACCACCCAGACCACTTCACCTCAGTAGACCCACCAAGGAGCAATTGCTGTCTCGGGCTCCCCGAACGACGCGGCGCGGCGGTCTGCGTATCGATTGCGCGAGCCCTGGAATTCCACTTCTCGTTCCGGGTGCCCGCTGAAGGGCGGTGCGCGTTTTTATGAGAGGCGCTATCCGAGGCGTGATGACGCAAGGGGTCACCCCTCCCTCTCCACCCCCACCCTCCACCCCACCCCAGTTGCCTCCTTTGGGCTCCGTCGCGCAGTGCGCCGTAACCAGTCTTCTCAGGAGCGTTATCTTTATTACTCTTCAATTCTCTGCCACCGCGGGAGGCGCCATGTGTGTGCGTCGGGTGGGAGCACCTGGTACGAGCCTGTTGCCGCTCACTTTCTCTTTATTCTCTTTGACTTTTCGTCACATTTGTCGCAATGTAATTGATTGTTACCTTTTGTGATTTCGTTGTAGAGTTGCTATTTTTTTTCAGCACCCGTGCATAGAAGTAAATACTTACATTCACTATTTATTGATCGAAAAATGGATTAATTGAATAGTGCGGTAAAATAGATTTTGCAATGCTTGCCAATATAAAATAACTGATGTGAGTACCGTAAAATAAACTAGTAGGGCAGATTCAACATGGCGGGCACCTCACAAATAGGGAATGATTCGTGGAGAATATACTTGAGAGCGTAGGCTTCCGCGGCCGGGGTCTATATCTACAAATACTTGGTTGTCCGGGAGATGCCGGGTCCTAGGCTCAGTTGCCAATGTTTCGCAATTATGCGATCTTCTTATGAGGAAGATCGCAGAATAGCTGCCGAAACGTTCACACCTGTGCCTAGGCGGTGTCTCCGCGACAACTAAGTAGTTCTTAAGTATATAGTACTTGTTTCCATGAATTCGTACAAACATAAAATGTATGCCAAGTGTCCCAAACGTTTCTTTGGCATTCTCATTGCGAAACGACGCACTCGGATCCTGTCGTCTCGTCTTCCGTCAACTTTTCGTTCCTATGCTAAAAACTTATATCTCGGAGTCCTCTGTCCCAGTTGCGTAAATAACTTTCGTTTTACTGTCATGGTATCCACATTGTTAATATTCATTTTTCATTTCAGAAAAATTTCCTTTTTATATTTGTTGCTGTCAAAAACTCAAAACATTTCTGTGAAAATGAGGTCAAAATGGCATACTTTCAGAAACTCACCATTTTTGCAAAGACGGATTCAAATTTTTGAATGAATATTTGCACTAGGACTCCTTATGTAATATACTTTATTCTGTGACATTCGCTTCCGTGACGGGATCCCATTTTTTTTAATGTTTGCGTAAATAATGAGGAATAGACAATCGGAATTGTTTCCGTCGTTGCTGAGAATCTAAAGTTCCTTCCTTTGTTAACCCAGTTCGTGACAGTTATGTCCCTTTGACGTTTCTAGATAATAAAGCGTTTCCTGTCCTTTGTTTTTGAAGTTGAACAGGGCCTCGAGCTTGTGAGCGCTGTCCGAAAGTGCCCTCGTGTTTCCTGTCGCGAATCCGCGCTCCCCCGCCCCCATAGGCTCTTCCACTGCCTCTGGTCGTTGCGGTCGCCACCCCGCCCCCTTCGATTAAACCCTCCATGCCCCACCCCAGAAGCCGAAACACACATCTGCCCTCATCCTCTTCTGCGTGTCCACACCATCGTACAGTTCATTTCCTACCCTGCTTCTTTATCTGTCTGTCTCTGTCTCTCTCTCTCTCTCACTCACACACACACACACACGCACGCGCGCGCGCGCGCGCTCACACACACACACACGCGCGCGCGCTCACACACACACGCGCGCGCTCACACACACACACGCGCGCGCGCTCTCACACACACACACGCGCGCGCTCACACACACACACACGCGCGCGCGCGCTCACACACACACACGCGCGCGCGCTCACACACGCGCGCGCGCGCTCACACACACACGCGCGCGCTCTCACACACACACACGCGCGCGCTCACACACACACACGCGCGCGCGCGCTCACAGACACACACGCGCGCGCGCTCTCACACACACGCGCGCGCGCGCTCTCACACACACACACGCGCGCGCTCTCACACACACACACGCGCGCGCTCACACACACACACGCGCGCGCGCGCGCTCACACACACACACGCGCGCGCGCGCGCTCACACACACACACGCGCGCGCGCGCGCTCACACACACACACGCGCGCGCGCGCGCTCACACACACACACGCGCGCGCGCGCGCTCACACACACACACGCGCGCGCGCGCGCTCACACACACACACGCGCGCGCGCGCGCTCACACACACACACACGCGCGCGCGCGCGCTCACACACACACACACGCGCGCGCGCGCTCACACACACACACACGCGCGCGCGCGCGCTCACACACACACACACGCGCGCGCGCGCTCACACACACACACACACGCGCGCGCGCGCTCACACACACACTGTCACTCATTACTCTCAGATCTAGGTCACAGTAAACATTCTTTTCTCTTTAGCAACTTCTCTTTAAGTGCACTTTGTCTTTATTGTATCTCTTCCAACACGCGTCAACTCATATCTTGCATTTCTCGTTTTGATATGGTCTTCTCCTAACATCATCAGTTTGTTCCTCTTCCCTACATTCCCTTGGTACACAATCTTCCTTTTCTCTGTTGTTCTCCTCTGCATCTTCCACCCTAGCTTTTGCTTTTACCCATCCGCTCTCTTTCCTTTCACCTGTCCACTTTCCTTCAACTCGTCCCTTTTCCCCATCCATTCCTCCATCTTTCACGTACTTTCTCTTCCTTTCTTCCCTTCTAACTCATCTCCTTTTCCTCCCCTCTTCAAATAAAAAGTGTCATTTCTCCTTCTATGTCCTCGAGTCTCTCCCCCCCCCCCCCTTTCCCCACCGTGTCCACTTCTGCAGTGTCCGTCGTGTGCGCGCGAGTGTCGGGCCGCAGTCGTGAAATTAGTGATTAATTGACGCCGACAGCGGCCGCCCGCCGCTGCAGCCAGCGACGCGGCGCCCCGTAATTAATGTATAAATTGTATTTTGTGACTGCGGCGGCGGCGGCAGCTGGAACGTCCTTTCGCCGCGGTGCACCGCTCTGCCTGGGCACCGGGGACTCGAGGACGGGGGTGGGGCCGGACTGGGAGGGGAGCGCGGCGCGAACGGTGGCAGGGAGAGGAGGCCGGAGCGCCACCACGAAAGGAGCAGTTCTCGGACACTAGCAGAACTGTTACATTGGTCATTCATGGATTGATAAGTGATTCTGGGCGCGTCAACAGCTAAGGTCATTAGTCCTGTAAGTGTAGTGCATGTTTTATTGTACCGGGAGAGATGGCTCAGGGCGTCCACTGATGTCACTGTAGTCCCTCTGAACGGAATGTCCTGCGTTCGAGGTCCGACGGTGGCAGGATTTTCGGCACTGGCTTGTCAGCTAGGTCGAATTCAGTGGCTGTCTGGAGGACCACTCTAGCGGCCGGCTGCCCTGATTGGTAGTTTTCCGTGGTTTCTCCGATCAAAACCACGCGAATGCCGGAGAAGTTCCCTCTCAAACGTGCCAAGGACCGCGCGCAACCTCCCGGGTAAAACATGCACTACGCTTACAGGACTAATGTCCATAGTAGTTGTCACGCCTGAAATCGATATCAATCAACCTTGTTTTATTGTGGGCGGTGGCTGTGATATTCCTCCACTGGATGGCGAAATCCGGCGCTGACTACCCCCCCCCCCCTCAACTGGGCACCACTCACAAGCGACGCACTGCTCCACCCGGGACATGCTCCACACCCTTGATTGGTTTCCCGACATGTGTGGTAGTGTAGTAAGTGTAAGTAAGGGGGTGAGGATAAGGCAAGGAACAGGAAGGAAAGATCGCGCGCGGTCCGTGGCCCGCTTGCTAGGGTATTGCTCTCGCATTCGACTGGTGTTGATCGGAGAAACCACGAAAAACTACCGATCAGAGCAGCCGGCCGGTATAATTATCGTCCAGGCCGAGGTTGAATTCGACCTAGCTGTCCAGCTAGTGTCAACAATCCTGCCACGTTGGTGCTAGGACCTCCCGGTCAGAGGCCCTGCAGTGATGCCGTGAGCCATCTAGGCCGGTCATTGAGAGCTGGGGCAACGGAAAAGGTTTAAAAATTCTGTAATGTTGCTCTCGGAAATGTTATCAAAAGTAATATCACGAGTGCTTTGGAATTCATCTGTAAATGAAAGTAATTTAAGTCCGTTTGATAAAATTTTACGACGAAGTTAGTTTTCTTTCAATCAATAAATGCAGCATTAAAAGAAGTGTTTCAATCAAAGTTAAACCGTTGAGAGATAAATAGAGTAGTCAGAGTTCAATAGTTCAACACTTTAAAGATTCCTTTATTAAAGGATGAATTTCCTAACATTAACGTTCATGAAAGCAACTGCAAAGATTGTCATTCTATATCTTACGTAAGTCAAACTAAGATAAAGGTTAAAACGCTTTTATCAGAGCACGGAAGGAACATTAAGGAGCATCCGGACTAATGTAACTTTAACAGATCATGGGTAACAAAAGGTTATGACATCAACTTTAAAAACAACAATTTTAAGTAAAAAATATCAATATTTTCCTTGAATAATTCTAGAGAGCTTTCACACAAACACACAAACGGGAAAAACACTTTCAGGCCCTAAATATAATCATTTTTTTACTATATCTTATGATTCAATGTTAACAAAATTCTCAACTGATTAATTAAAAAATAAAAATTTATATTTTAGACAAAATCACATATTTCACCACATGCGTCTTATACTTCGGTCTCTAACCACCCCTATCCATCAATTCCCCCCTCCCTAACTTCCTTTCCCCTCCTACTCCTCTTAGAGCTTGCGTGAGATATCCGTGCTCTCGAAAATTGTTAGACCAGCACACAACGATTAACAGTCGTCCAGTGTGCGGATGTCGTACTGATGTGTGATCGCTGCCTCCCGTCTGTAGGTATTTCTCGCATTGTGTTGGCAACATTTCAGCGCTAGACCCGGAACACGATACAAAAAAACGAAGCGGAGGTGAGTGATTTCGTAATCCGTGAACAGAAAGTAGTATTTTTGTTATTTAAAAGAATCTTTCAAAAACTGTGCTTGGTGTAAATTACTGCAACTCTGCCTCGAGATAGGAAAATACTAATTTCCGCCACTATATATCAGTTTTTCGCCCACGTTTTTTTAAATAAATTGTGATTATTATGAACTGTAGTTGTCATTCTGTGCCTTTAATGTTAATTATAAATTATCCGTCAACAAAGCAAAGAGCAAAAACCTAATGTAAAAAAAAAATGTATTTGAAGAAGGCGGTCGAAAAATAAATGAATAAACCTTGAAATAGGAAATGATATTGACAGTGATTATTTTAATGTCAGTATTGTTTTCAAGACGCAAGTGCTTTGCCGTGATTTTAACACTTTAAATTGGATGCTTTTAACCTGGCATTTAACGTTTTTAATGTAGCGACCTTGCCGGCGCTACTACGTAGTTCACTGGCAGAAGATTATTTCTATTACATTTTTTGCGCGATTGTTCGATTCGCTGGGTGAAGAGGAGGCCGATCCGGGAAACATGCGCTCTAAGTCTAAAAATTCGTATAAATCAGGTTTCCCGTGGAGATTCCCTATCACATATAAAAAATGGGTTATGTTGAGTACGAGTATTTTCAAGTACCTCGATGCTTTTTGTGTTAATGTTATGAAACTTGTTTTATTGTTTGTAACCCTTCCTATTTCCGTCCTGTATAGTGGCTTATCCACTGATCGGATAAAATAAAAGAAGCAGCTTGGGCGGGAGAACTTGCTTTTGCTAACAAAATTTGTTTTTCGTTCTGATTTATTTAGTCAAAGAACAGTAAAAACTCTACGTGACGTATGGGGGCGGAAAACACATCTGCGTACGTTTTCTTGGGTTCCAAAATCTCTTCCCAATATTTTAACAACAATAGTTGAATGATGAAAACAACGTTTCAAAAAATTAGTGTTACTCGCGTGATGGCAAGTGGCACCGTGGATTAGTCGGTATAGATTGATGGACGTTGTTGATTCGCAGTCAGTCAGTCTGTCAGTCAGTCTGTCACGCACTGCTAATTGTTCGTTGTTGCTTTCACTAATTCACGTGCAATTTGAGATCGCGTTCGCCCGAGCGTTTGTAGTATTTTAGCTGTTGGCCACCCATTGACGTATGACTTCATTGATGCAATGACCTGACATGAGATTGCTCAGGGAGAAGCGAATAGATTGATAGATGCTGTTATGATGCAGAGACTGACTGAGGTCGTGAACTGTGTGGACACGAAACAGGATGCTGTTTGACTGACAAGACGGTCTTTTGCTTTTGGGTTTGATATCGGATATTTCGCAAGTTTTTCGATGGATTTACCACTGCAATGTCTGTGACCGCGAGGTCCTAGGTTCGAGTCCCGACGGTGACAGGATTTTCGACACTAGCTTGTAGCTAGGTCGAGTTCGGTCGCCGTCTGGAGGAGAATTCTTGCGGCCGGCTGCTCTGATCGATGGTTTTCCAGGGTTTCTCCGATCAACACCAGGCGAATGCCGGAGCAGTATCCTAACAAAAGGGGCATGAATCCGCGCGCGATCTCAACTTCCTCTTCCTTACCCTATCCTCACCCCTTACACACACACACACACACACACACACACACACACACATACACACACACACTAGCACGCACAAACTACCACACATTCCGGGTGATCCGTCGGGAGCTTAGAGCTTGTCTTGGTTGGGGTGGTGCCCCGCTGGTGGGAGATACCTGGTTGGAGAAAACCCTGCTAGCCGACAATAGGTCAGCGCTGGATCTCGCCATACAGCAGGGGAAAGATCACCGCCACCTCCCTACCAGAAAACATATATTACACTTACAGGACTAATGTCCCTGTCAATCAATCGATGGATTTACTGTAAACGAAAAAGGGTAAAACTAGCTACCGGTTGGCGGCAATTTCCACAGTGAGAGCCGTTGCAGTAATTGCCGTGATGCAGAAGTGGAGTCACAGATTCTGGGAGGTTTAAATGATATGAGTTAGCAATGGGGAAATGAGAACATGCTAATGGAGTGTTCGTGAATTTATTCGTTTATCAAAAACAGTTACAACTGTGGTTCTGTGGGGAGAGGTGTATTATGTGCACTTTTTCATAACTTCTGGGATATCGTATGTAACTAGAAAAAATACGCTTAATCAAGGGCTGAGAAAAGTGCGCTAAAGCCTTCTGCAGGAACAGTGGCACTGCTGGTGGTGGGGCGCCAAACCACGGAGCCGTGGCGCGGTCTCTCCCGAGAGACGAGGCAGATTTTTTAAATTATTTTTGTACGAACTTGACACATGGGATAACTCGTGAAAAACAGATTTGCAAAAATTTATGTTTTTGGACTCACAGTCGGTTGATACTTTTAAACCTCATCGCATTTCATTTTGAAATGCATAACAGGAATAACGTTGAATCGTAATGGTTTTGATAGCTCTTCCAATTCATCACGATCACGGATTTCTATTGTTGATATTTTCACTTGATGTATAATTTTTTAGAACAAATTTCATTACGCGCACGTATACTTATATTATATTTTATATATATGCAATATATGTATATATGCATAATATACATGTGCTCATAATTAAAGCTATTCACTACAAAAATAACGTTTTCTTTGTGTTTTCCACATCGTCGAAATAAGGGCAAATTGTAAAAAAATATTTGGCGGTTGTATTGGACCAGGCAACCACATTGGTTAAAGAACGTTGCTAAAAAATCATATTCTTCAAAGTATTTTGTTTTCAATTCATTAATATTAACATTTCCTCTATTCCTTTTATAACCAATCACTTACGTAAAATCTTGGTTTTGACAAAATTGTTTCTGGATAGTATTGAAGAGATAGCCCTTCGCATTGCACCTAAAATGCCGGTACGTTTTCTGCACGAAAACACCAGAAAAGTTAACGGAAAAATATATCTCTAGACTTATAACACTAAATAAAAATACAGATTTTTATCTAAAATGAATGCATTACGGAATTTATTGAAATATCGACATTGTTTTAATGGATAGTGAAAGTTTATCTTGCCAAAATGATTCTCAACTGAAAAATAATCCGCTTCTCCTTAGTGATTGAAACGATGTAACACTCGCTCTTCCCACAGCAGTTTTTCACAATTTCTTAATCTTTTCAATGAACGACATGGGTATCCTCTCCATGAACTACATTAGCCCTAAAACGTTTTTTTTTTTACAGAATTTCGCCGAAATTGGATATTTATCTACCGATGAAGTTTCAATCGAAACCCTAAGAATTTAAAGTTGATCTTTAATGTTTTGGGACACTTTATATGCATCAAAGAGGGGATTTTTCAAAATTTTGTAAATCTGGTTGGAAATTATATTTCTTCATTTTGTCTGGAATAGAGAGAAATACCCTAAACCTAACGCTAATGCGATTAAATACCTTTGTACCCATTAATACCTCTGCATTTACGAAAGTTACACATTTTCAGACTTCTTCATTAATTAAGCGTTTTCGTAATGAAATGTTTCCTTCGAAATTAGAGAAATAAGGGATAGCGAAGAATTTATGATATAAGGGATGCCATGTGCATTTTTTTCAAAATATTGGTTGATTTCGTTTAATTTTTTGTCAAATTTTAACAATTTTCCAAAAATACGTAAAAGAGATATTCTCGCAAATGCTTCAATTTGTTTACACAATTGCTATTTTCATGAACACTTTCAGTTTTAACAATATATTGATTAATTAATTGATAATTCACTATGAACGACGTCAATTCCTGGCGCATATTCTGTAAAAAAACTCATATATAGTAATAAACACAATGCGTAGAATTAATTAAAATATAGAAATATTTAAATAAATAATAAAACTACTACAATAAAAAATTTACTTTTATTAAGTTGTTCAATAAGTTGAGAACATTTCGAGGACAACTTTACGTACGGTTAATGTTGATACTGTAATTTCTGAAACGTTGCATTGCAGGGAAAATATAATACTTAAATTGAACAATTGCTCTGGAGTGTTTAGTAGAAGAGTATGCCACGGTAACAATTCCCGTGTAATGGCCCAAGTGTTGTGTATTATCCATGGCGCTTGTTGGCGAGCGCCGCCAAGTGCGCTGTGCCCTAATGGACGCTCTGTGGTGTTGCAGCGCGCCGTCACCTGGATCGACGCGCACTTCCAGCGCCGCACGTGCGTCCGCTTCATCCCCAGCGCGCAGGATGAGCGCAGGTGAGTGGCGGCGCTCCGCGCCCCTCCCCGCTTCCGCTCCCCTTTCCCCCTGCCACGCCCCTCCCCGCTCCCGCACCCCTTTCCCCCTGCCACACCCCTCCCCGCTCCCGCACCCCTTTCCCCCTGCCACACCCCTCCCCGCTCCCGCACCCCTTTCCCCCTGCCACACCCCTCCCCGCTCCCGCACCCCTTTCCCCCTGCCACGCCCCTCCCCGCTCCCGCACCCCTTTCCCCCTGCCACGCCCCTCCCCGCTCCCGCACCCCTTTCCCCCTGCCACGCCCCTCCCCGCTCCCGCACCCCTTCCCCCTGCCACGCCCCTCCCCAGTCCCGCACCCCTTTCCCCCTGCCACGCCCCTCCCCGCTCCCGCACCCCTTTCCCCCTGCCACGCCCCTCCCCGCTCCCGCACCCCTTTTCCCCTGCCACGCCCCTCCCCGCTCCCGCACCCCTTTCCCCCTGCCGCGCCCTCGCTGCCTCGCTCTCCACGTCCGGCTTCCTCCGCCTTAGTCTCCCCGCCACGCTCTCTCCATCCTGAACTCTTCGCTTCGCTATCTCCCGCCCTCGCGCTCTTTCCCGCCCTCGCGCTCTTTCCCGCCCTCGCGCCCTTTCCCGCCCTCGCGCCCTTTCCCGCCCTCGCGCCCTTTCCCGCCCTCGCGCCCTTTCC
Source organism: Gryllus longicercus (assembly GCA_038098605.1). Lineage (NCBI taxonomy): Eukaryota > Metazoa > Arthropoda > Insecta > Orthoptera > Gryllidae > Gryllus > Gryllus longicercus. Next base: position 1,290,567 of record JAZDUA010000298.1, on the reverse strand, counting down.
CGCCCTCGCGCCCTTTCCCGCCCTCGCGCCCTTTCCCGCCCTCGCGCCCTTTCCCGCCCTCGCGCTCTTTCCCGCCCTCGCGCCCTTTCCCGCCCTCGCGCTCTTTCCCGCCCTCGCGCTCTTTCCCGCCCTCGCGCTCTTTCCCGCCCTCGCGCTCTTTCCCGCCCTCGCGCTCTTTCCCGCCCTCGCGCTCTTTCCCGCCCTCGCGCTCTTTCCCGCCCTCGCGCTCTTTCCCGCCCTCGCGCTCTTTCCCGCCCTCGCGCTCTTTCCCGCCCTCGCGCTCTTTCCCGCCCTCGCGCTCTTTCCCGCCCTCGCGCTCTTTCCCGCCCTCGCGCTCTTTCCCGCCCTCGCGCTCTTTCCCGCCCTCGCGCTCTTTCCCGCCCTCGCGCTCTTTCCCGCCCTCGCGCTCTTTCCCGCCCTCGCGCTCTTTCCCGCCCTCGCGCTCTTTCCCGCCCTCGCGCTCTTTCCCGCCCTCGCGCTCTTTCCCGCCCTCGCGCTCTTTCCCGCCCTCGCGCTCTTTCCCGCCCTCGCGCTCTTTCCCGCCCTCGCGCTCTTTCCCGCCCTCGCGCTCTTTCCCGCCCTCGCGCTCTTTCCCGCCCTCGCGCTCTTTCCCGCCCTCGCGCTCTTTCCCGCCCTCGCGCTCTTTCCCGCCCTCGCGCTCTTTCCCGCCCTCGCGCTCTTTCCCGCCCTCGCGCTCTTTCCCGCCCTCGCGCTCTTTCCCGCCCTCGCGCTCTTTCCCGCCCTCGCGCTCTTTCCCGCCCTCGCGCTCTTTCCCGCCCTCGCGCTCTTTCCCGCCCTCGCGCTCTTTCCCGCCCTCGCGCTCTTTCCCGCCCTCGCGCTCTTTCCCGCCCTCGCGCTCTTTCCCGCCCTCGCGCTCTTTCCCGCCCTCGCGCTCTTTCCCGCCCTCGCGCTCTTTCCCGCCCTCGCGCTCTTTCCCGCCCTCGCGCTCTTTCCCGCCCTCGCGCTCTTTCCCGCCCTCGCGCTCTTTCCCGCCCTCGCGCTCTTTCCCGCCCTCGCGCTCTTTCCCGCCCTCGCGCTCTTTCCCGCCCTCGCGCTCTTTCCCGCCCTCGCGCTCTTTCCCGCCCTCGCGCTCTTTCCCGCCCTCGCGCTCTTTCCCGCCCTCGCGCTCTTTCCCGCCCTCGCGCTCTTTCCCGCCCTCGCGCTCTCTCCCGTCCGCGGCGAAGAGCAGGCGGTCATGCAGCCAAGGCGAGGCGCAGACGGGCGTGCGGTGGCTGTGACGGTGGCGATGGGCGCTGCAACATTGATGAGACGCTGATGAACAGGTGCCCTAGCCCTGCCATGCGGCGCGCGTTGGCGCTGTCACAGCCGCCGCCGCCGCGGCCGCGGACGTCGCCACTGTCGCCCTGGGAGTGAGACGGGGCCAGATGGTTTCGCTTGCGGCGCGTTTCTATTGTCCTGATTATTCCCTCAGTCGAGCATTCCCTTCTCTTGCTCTCTTCGTTTCCGGCTCGCCTTCGGGTGTCCCTTTCCACATTGATTCGTAGGCACTCTCTTTGATACGTTGTTCCTTTTTTGTTCCCTTTGCGATTTTTTTCTTCGTGTCTCTTGTTTTTTTTCTTCGTCCTTACTTTGCAGCCCCCTTAGTTTTGTAGTTTCTGTGATCTGCGTTGTCTTGCTGACTCTGAATTATATTCCTACCAGACATGTCTCTCATCAGTCCCGTTGGCTTTCCCAATCATGTCTAAGTCGTCCAACTTAATTCAATATTCTCCTGACTTATACCCTTCCTTTATATTATATTTCGTATTGTATGATGGTAACGCACCATAACCAGCCTGACTCAACACTCGCAAATGTTGTGTGGCCCACTGTCTTTCCTCTCACACCCAGTCACTCCATGCAATAGCAATAGGGGTAGCAATTACCTGGAGCTTCATCAAACGGAACTTCGTGCCCTTGTTAAAGGAAATCTGTCCTTCCGTTTCACCTCCCACGTTGCTGATTGCGTGATCTACTTGACACGACAGTCTGAATTACAGTGTAACGCTGTTCCTGTCTCTGTTATTGGAATGACTTAATAGTCTTTTGAACTAATTTTATCATAGATGCACTACGTGAAATATAATATTGTAACCTAGACAATCGCTCTTCACGTGAAAATAAATTAAGTGACAATTAATAGTTCTCAAAACTTACAATTTGGTAAGTAGGTAATCGTTTGGATATCCGCGAATTTTTATTTTCTAATTCTTATAATACTTATGGGACCGCAGGAAGGGTTTCGATTTTCTTTTCTTATATTTAGTACAGCTTACGTCGAGATTTCGATGTGATGTCGGATTCATTTTGTATGAAATGGACGTGTGCGAACATTGTGGATCCATAAGTTAAAGAATCACTCGTCGCACCATTAGTCCTGTTAACAATAAGTTCACACTCCATCAGTCGCAATGCACTCAAAATATCACGACAGACGATAATGTAAGATATCAGTAGTAAGTAGATGTTCAAATGCCCCCATGTACCAAGCAAATACTCTCTTTACGAATCTTGGTTTTATAGCAGTATTTCTTTGGTGAGCTGACATAGCGGTTGCTTTATTTTGCTCCTTATTGGCTATGTGGTGTATAAACACACTTGGAATCATGTAATTGGGAGGTTTTGTATTGTTTATTAAATAAAACGTGTGTGTATAATATATATATGTGTGCGTGTGTGTGTGTGTGTGTGTGTGTATGTATATAAAATTAGTGTTTTTAATAAAAGGAATTTTATTTTTTACATCGTTTTGTAAGAAAAAAAAGCGCTTTGTGTTCAACATATTTCGATTAGCTTTTACTACTGGTAATACGTGCGATTAAATCGTACGGGAAGTTTAGAGCCGAATTCTTTTACTCGTTTGAATACTCCTTATTCATCTACTCAGACAAGAAAGGGAATGAATTCTATCTGTAGCGTATCCTCTCCCTAGTCTGGCCTGACGTTACCTGCTCTGCCCTAGCCTGTCCTGGCTGCCCCAACCTACCCTTCTCCTTGCTACCGTCCTGGCCCCTGTCTTACCTTTCTACCTGACCCCGATACTACCCGCCTTACCGCCAAGTTCTGCGTGATGTCGACACTTTAAAAAAACTATTTTTTTCATATTATTAATGTTTATATAATATTCACAAAAATTTAAACACCACTTGCTGACATCGTGTAAGTCCAGCTTTGAAGTGATATCTTATTTGCTGCAATTGACTAAGTAGTTCATCCGGAACAGGAATGTTTATGTAACACGCTATAGAAATAATATACAAGATAGGTATATGACTGAAAAGTAGCCCAATGACGTGCCCTTCTTATGCCGGTTACTGTGATATACCGTATTAGCCTGATGCAATTTCTGATACATTCCGTAACGATAAATTGAAAAAATTTGATATATATTTGTTCGGCGTCTTCTTACAACTACAATATTCTAAGATAAGGATTCTTTTCTTGAATTGAGTATGTTCTTCTCTGAAAAAGTCATCTCTTTAAAATTGACTTATTTAGTATAATGTCGTTTACATTTTATAAATACGAGTTTCCGGGGAATTTAGAGTTTAATGATGAAGAAAGTGTAAATGTTTTTTGAAACTGTCTTCGACCTTCGATATTAAAGCTAGAGATTTTTCTCACTGTCTGTTTTCACCTAGTAGTTATTGTTATAAAGAAAATTCTCTCAAATAGTATGAAAAATATTGTATTTATCATTGCATACCATGACAAGAAGAATAACGCGTAATTCATGTTCAAATAAGCAGCTTTGAAGAATACTACAATATTATCTACTCACAATTTTATTTACAGGTAAAAATCTCGTCGTTGATGCGCTTATATATGTAATTCCATTGAATTCTTTTGGTACATTGTACTTAACGTCAAAATCGTTAATAACTGTGTATGATGTACTATGAGAAGAAGAGTAATCTGTAAACATTTTCTTGAGCTATGGGATTCCTAACCAAACTCAGTTACATATTTAGTTAAATTATGACAATAGTAGGCAAGAAGCGTTTTTGGCAACAATTTATAAGGAGATACGATCTCCCGTGTAATAAAAAACTATTTGAAAAAGGGGAAATAGATACAAAACTTGGCTTTCATCACCCGACATGCCCTTCGTGAAGTAATAGATTGCCGCGAGAACATCGAGAACGGATGTTTGAACAACTATATTTGCCACTGAACTCTAGAAAACGTACACAGATAATGAAACTATATTTATTCAATTCCTTTGTAGAAAACTATAGTCATTTACATCGTTGAATTAAAAAAAATTGCGCTTAATTTGTTTAGGAGTTTTGAAAGTGATTCCTGAATTGTAAATAAAACACAATTGGTCTCATAATATTTCATCAGTATTACTCTTAATCCGAGAAAGTACGTGCTATTGATAACCACTACTTTAAATTTTGTAAACTACCAATTGAAAAATGCAGGAAATCTGTAAAACGAAACAAAACAACTGCTTATAGTTCTGATAAGTTCCTATCCTTTGGCATCATACTTTTAAAAAGCTTAATAAACAATTTTTTAATCGTGATTAACAACTTATGTATGGAGTATGTGTTAGTGTTTTGACATGACAAGTTGAAAACATTTACTCCGGAAACGATTTCATAACTCGCCGATTGGTTGACGCCACCTCCATGTTAGGTCGTCAGTTGGTAGATTGAAAAATTGGAGTGTTCTTCTGGTAGTGATCATGTAACGCGAGCTGTAATGGCTCTTTTTATTTAGGAGTGTCATATCTCCAAGAGTTTCTCTTCGCCGTTTATTCTTTTGAGGATTACACTTAAGTAAGACACCAAGGGATATACGTCTCTGAATGGTGATGGGTTATTGAAGTGAATTGCCTCTCTGACGTACTTCTCAGCACTCTTTATACAGGCGTCTGGGTTTACTCACCGAGTCTGTCTGATCTCGAGACTCCAAAGAACGTACAAATATTTCATATGAAGGCGTGCGTGCCAACTCGTGCAACAGTTGGTTGAAACTCCAGGTTGTTCTCCACGGCTAAAATGCAAACGTCATAAAGGGAATCTAGAATGTAACCAGCTGTTGCGTTTTCTGATCTTTTACTTTGGACATTCATTATTTTGTGTAATACCTAGTGGATGATTTGAAAAACTGTATGTTGTTCATTGGTTTAAAAAACAATGAGAGTTATTTTTAAAACGTAAAAACATAGGTTGCACGGAAAACCCACTGGCTGTTCTCTACTTCTGATAAATGTTTTAAAGGGTATTAATATTTAATGCATTCAATTAACATTAAAACCTAATGTGTAATGTGAAACTGTCTCGTCTACATTATTCCACATACATTTACTGTTAAATTAGACTCTTCACTCACATAATTCACTTGTGATTAATAATTTAGAGTACACATGACATAGGGTGGCGTAACATAGGATATTATTCCCTAGTGAAAATGAGCACTCAACGTGGTGAAGGAAACGTGAGGACTAATTATCAGGCCTAAATAACTTTCTCATCTCGTCTGACAAACATTTAATTTTACCAACATTATATTAAACTAGTGGTACCACTCAATAGTACAGACTTTTCCGTTCTAACTAGTTTCCGTAACTCATTGTCTGACCTAGATTTTCGATTTCCCTCCCCCCATCCCACCCTTTTCCAGCTTAAGTGCCAGGATTTTAGTAGATGATGGTTAACTCGATTTTTCACACTGTTTCATAATTTCATAAAACCGCTCTTAAATGAATATTAAAAAAGGTGGGTGATATTTATAAGAAAATAATTTATGTACATTTTGAAGAAGACATCAAAAAAATTGATGGTGAAACGGATGAAAAGCAGAAGTTTTAAAGAAGAAAATACGCTTACCAGTATCATGCGACCGTTAAAATCTTGATATTATGTTAAAATCTTAATTTTACGTTAAAATCTTAATATTACGTTAAAATCTTAATATTACGTTAAAATCTTAATATTACGTTAAAATCTTAATATTACGTTAAAATCTTAATATTACGTTAAAATCTTAATATTACGTTGAAATCTTAATATTACGTTGAAATGTTAATATTACGTTAAAATGTTAATATTACGTTAAAATGTTAATATTACGTTAAAATTTTAATATTACGTTAAAATGTTAATATTACGTTAAAATGTTAATATTACGTTAAAATGTTAATATTACGTTAAAATGTTAATATTACGTTAAAATGTTAATATTACGTTAAAATGTTAATATTACGTTAAAATGTTAAAATTGCCTGAAAATGTCAATATTGCCTGAAAATGTCAATATTGCCTGAAAATGTCAATATTGCCTGAAAATGTCAATATTGCCTGAAAATGTCAATATTGCCTGAAAATGTCAATATTGCCTGAAAATGTCAATATTGCCTGAAAATGTCAATATTGCCTGAAAATGTCAATATTGCCTGAAAATGTCAATATTGCCTGAAAATGTCAATATTGCCTTAAAATGTCAATATTGCCTTAAAATGTCAATGTTGCCTTAAAATTAAAATGTCAATGTTGCCTTAAAATTAAAATGTCAATGTTGCCTTAAAATTAAAATGTCAATGTTGCCTTAAAATTAAAATGTCAATGTTGCCTTAAAATTAAAATGTCAATGTTGCCTTAAAATTAAAATGTCAATGTTGCCTTAAAATTAAAATGTCAATGTTGCCTTAAAATTAAAATGTCAATGTTGCCTTAAAATTAAAATGTCAATGTTGCCTTAAAATTAAAATGTCAATGTTGCCTTAAAATTAAAATGTCAATGTTGCCTTAAAATCTTAATATTGCCTTAAAATCTTAATATTGCCTTAAAATCTTAATATTGCCTTAAAATCTTAATATTGCCTTAAAATCTTAATATTGCCTTAAAATCTTAATATTGCCTTAAAATCTTAATATTGCCTTAAAATCTTAATATTGCCTTAAAATCTTAATATTGCCTTAAAATCTTAATATTGCCTTAAAATCTTAATATTGCCTTAAAATCTTAATATTGCCTTAAAATCTTAATATTGCCTTAAAATCTTAATATTGCCTTAAAATCTTAATATTGCCTTAAAATCTTAATATTGCCTTAAAATCTTAATATTGCCTTAAAATCTTAATATTGCCTTAAAATCATACTATTTCGTTCGAGGCGTAATGTTGCGTTCGAATCGTACTATTGCGTTAAAATTTCGAAATCGATTTTCCGCAGCAATCCACAACTTTCTCTAGAACATGTATTACACCGTATAGCCCAGCGGCTTAGGAGGCTCGGGGCATCAAGCGATGTAACTGCGATGTCTCTGAGCGGGAGGTTCCCGGGTACGACTCCCGATGATACCGGATATTCAACACTAGCGTCAATGTTAGGTCGAATTCTCACGTGCCAAGAACACAGTTATTCTGGCGACCTGTTGCTCTGATCGGTACTTATCCGTGGTTTCGCCGATCAATGCTAGGCGATTGCCGGAGCAGAACCCTAACAAACGGGCCACGGATCGCGCGCCATCTTTCCTTCCTCCTCCTAAATCTGTCCTCGCCCTTTACTTACACTTGCATTCACTGCAGTATCACACTTGTCTGGAGACCAGTGGGGGTCAAGTCGACGGGTAAGTTGGCACCGGATCGCACTGCTCATTGGAGGAAGGATCGCCGCCTCATCCTGTGATAAAAACATGCACTTCACTTATGGGACTAATGGTCACAGCAGTTAGCGGGCCGGAAACACGAAACATGCATTCAATCAACCCGAATATACGTACGTATACAATTTAATAATTATTATTAAAATCATTATTATTATTATAACTGTCAAGTATTGAATGTTCTTAATTAAAGAAAGGCTTGTTTCTTTGCTTCAATGATATTGCTGCACGGCAAACTAAAGGCAAAGTGCCTTTTTTATATGAGAAAGTTTTATTAGTGAAATCCAAGGTACATAGTTGAAAAAGTTTTTTTATGTATTCATGAACTATGTAGAAAATTGTTTTCGTAATTGGGTAAATTAAATTAATCATGAACTTGCAAATATTACTTGTTCGGTTTTGACTTTATTCCGTAAATTTCACAAACCTGTTGTTCTGCAGATTCTGAATCAAAGATAACGTCATAGAAAATGTTCTTTCGGGCCTCTTTCGAGTGACTTTCTCGCCCTCCGACAGAAAATGTTGTAAGAAGTCCGTCTGGCAGGCGGACCATCACTCTTCAAACTTGTCAAGAAGTATCTTCCGTGTAGCTCGGCTCGCTCCATACATAATTCAAGGGAAAGGCACTGTAACCACTTTATACCTGTCCGGTATCTGCTGGCGGCGCGGCGTTTTGCAACTGGAATTAAGTTGGGAAGTGGAATCCAGCCCGAGCAAAAGTGACGTGGAGATTTTTAACCTCTTTGAAGTAGCATGGCTGCGGTTGGCCCGTGGGGCGGGAGAGTGGGAGGAAAAGAGCAACGAGATGTTTGTTTTGGGGTTGTTGTGCCGACATGGGGTGTAAATAATGTTTAGGGCTACAATAATTCGTGTTCACCTCACTGTTTAGGGAATAGAACATTATGGTGCTCATTTACTTTATTTCCTTCAGCCTCTATTCAGTGTTGTCAAAATTGTTTGATAGTTGAAAATGGAGTGTTAAAAAAATTGTTCATTCCCTGAAGGGTTTTAGGTCCACTTTTGACGACATATTTTTTTTAAACAATAAATTGCTTTGCAATCGATGGTGCAGTACGCAAGTATTGTATTCAAAGACTTGTCCTTGATGGCGGTGGACTGCGGATCTTGGACAAGGCCTTTGGTTCCCAGAAATAAATTAGTTTTGTTTGGTTCTGATTATATGAACATGTTCCTTTTGGGGGATGTAAACATTATTTTAGACGACGGTTTTCATCATAAACGATCACGTTTGAAATGCCCTCTGTTGCGAGTTTCACGCGTTTAAAATTCTGAAATGAAAAATACTCTTGCCTGCATCATACCGTACTAAGCCTATTTTACATTTGTCCTGTTCAGGGGAAATTTCTTGTAATAGTAGTCATAAATTAACTAATTTAAGATTGAAGCTTTTCAAAAACAGATTATACCATTTTTACTGAAATGGAATGAAATTGGTTCTTGAATGATGTGATGGAATTGTTGAAAATGCGATGGATAGCAAGTGAACAGGAAATTTTCTTCAAAATACTACATTTAATAATAACTGATATTCCAATATTCCGCAATCTCGCACAATTTCAATGAAAGCAACATATCTTCAAGTTGTAGTTGCTATTGAAAATGTTATATTTATGTGTAATATTTAATATTGCTTTGAATTATGGTAGTAAGTAACGAGAATGGGAATACCTTACTTTCAATCAATTTTTAAAAAGCTATAAAATTAACAATTTCCACATTTTTGGGTTAGTAGTTACATTTTAACCATTTACGTTTCAATTCATCATTGTGCTCGAAACTAAACGCGGGTTTGTCTTATTAAAAGATTGCATTTCCGAAGGTTGTTTGTTGTAAATAAAGAGTTAGCATGCAAGTTTTAAAGAGTTTACGAAAAATCTCGCGTGACTTCTTAAATGGAAGTGCAAACTTTCTTAACCTACACTTTTGAAATAACTTTCCATAAACACAAAATCACGTTTTAAATGGTTCGTTTAAATGACAGAAACTAATTGTTCACCCGCTAGACCCTTCTGTACGAAGCATTCACTTCTTGGTCCGTGTGTTTGATAATGAGCATGAAAAATTTCTTCAAATCACTTTCGAAATCTCTCTGTTCATAAACGCTGGTGAATATTAAAATTGTTGTTGTTATTGTTGTTGTTGTTATTGTTGTTATTATTATTATTATTATTACTCATGCCCAATGGAGGCCCTAAATGAAGTTGAGAACTTGGGCGTACCTGACTTACGAAGAGTGAGATGATGCATCGGACTAGTCTGGCTGGTATTTTTAAAATATAAAACTTTAACGCGCCTATTTATTACCTTTTTAGTTTGATTACAGGAGAACACGTCAATTTTATAGTTTTGTTTCTTGTATTACAGTTTTTCAATGAAAACCATCTGTATTGAAGTTTTTCTTTATATCGGTATCTTTTGTCAGTAATGTTAAACTAAACATTACACGGGATACCCATTAAAAAGAGATACGATTGTGCACATTTCACAAACCGTATTATACATACTCTGTCAGGAAAATTTAAATACTAATAACTATATTTAATTTGCATATGTATATAAGTGGCAAGTGAAAAGCAATCATATGAAATAATTTTGGAACCTTTCAACTATTCTCAATAGATTAGATTTATTTAGTAAAAAATCAGTAAAAACTGTATGTGACTCGTGGGGGAGAAGATTTTCTGCGCTCGTTCTCCTTGAGTTCCAGAATGCCGTCATTTGCACTGTAAATAGTTGAAAGATGAGTAAAAGTTCAAAATAAATAAATAAAAATAAATTTTAAAAATAGAAAGATTAGCAATATTTGAAAATCTAAATATTTTTGTTTCCGAGTTATAGAAAACTTATTTGCATCGGCAAACGAATTGCAAGTATGATTTTTCTGCATTGCTAACAAAATAGTAACTCGCCCTTACCTCTACATTTACTATTACAAGCAAAATGTGAGTTCAACAAAACGTGCGCATAGTGCAGCTACATGTACGTCCAGAAGCAAAACGAGGGGCCATCTCCGCATTTGCTCAATGGATCAGGGAAACTGAACAGTAACCTGTATCACTTTACCCAGTCTACAAATACAAAATGATTATTTAGCGAAGATGGATTTCCACAGTCACTAGCCGCGTGTTAGCATACGTTGACTCTTGCGCAGTTCCTGTATCCTATTTGTTACATTCTCGCCTTAATACGTACATGGTAAGATTCTACTTACATAGTGTTGTAATGCTGCGTCAGAAATCGACGATTTTTCATCTCTTTCAGTACCAGGGTGTCACATTAAAAGTATATAAATTTTGATTGCTATATGTATGAATAGTAAATTACTTCCTCTTTACACGTTGTGTAGTCAGAATCCACGTTTTGTGGGTTCTTGATACCGAAAAATCGATTGACGTCCAAACGTCTGTCTAATCGTCTGTGAACAACGCTACCGACTGAATCGTTCTGGCGATTTTCTCCGATCGGTCTCGACGAACTTGATGACCTGCGTGTTCGTAACGGAGATTTTAATTTTTAGTAGTTTACGTGAAGCCTCAATATCTTCAAATCGTTCCAAGAATGGGTCCAATTTTGTTTTTCACGGATATCATGAACGTTTAAAAATTGCATTCCGTTCTTTAAACAGATTTTTAAAGTAGATCATGTTCGATTTTTCCCAATATTTTTATGAAAACGTGGGTAGCTTTTGCGAGATTTTACGTGAAATATAGGCAATTTTAAAACAGTTCTTTCTCTGAAACCGTTCCCAAAATGTCCTTTAATTTTTTTCTTTGGGTGTAGCAAAATGTCCCTTAAAAGTGTAGCAGGTCCCATTTTCGGCGAACGGTGTATTTTTGAAAATTACAATAAAATTAATTTTATGAAAACTACAATTATTTAAAAGAGCACGCTATCACTAATCAGGCAATCAATTGTCAATATATATTAAGTTACCGGTGAAGATCAAAGTAATTGTTGCTGGCATATTGATAATGACTTACTGCAGAATTCAATTAAGAATATAGAGAATCATAATGTAATATTTCTGGCTCCTAGAGACATCAATGGTAGTTGAATTGAGGAACAAATATAGTAAGGGGTATAATTAAGAGGACAATTGATGTTCTCTTGCAATGAGGTTATATTAACGAACAATGGCTCCTTCCATTTACAAATTATGGATAATTTGAATAATCGGGTAATCCGATTCGAATTGTTATTTCAAATCTTGTTAAAATTAAGTATATACTTGGAATTCTGATGAGAAAAATGCGTATATTTTTTTGCAAGAACATCATATGTATTAGAAGGAGCTGTTAATAGATGGTAGTGCTGGAAATTAAATTTCCATAAATTGTCTTTTTTTATTTTCTTTAGGACGTCGAGACGAGGCACGTAGGGAAATAAGAGCCACTCTTTACTGTGTTATTAAACAAAATGATTTTATTTCTTTGTATTAAAAAAATGATATGTCAGTATGTTCAATAATAATTACGATTTTCGGTAAGTCTGAAAAATTCTAATTTTTCAAAGTGGCTCTTGAATTTCAAACGTGTTTTCACTGTAATTCCAACATATCCCCATTGTGGTATTGAAAATATATATGCGTGTGTAAGGAAAACGCCGGTGCTACAAAATGCCGAACCCAATGGAAGAAATGAGGCGAACTGAACCGTAGTCTCTTGGAATATTACCTCTCCAGCGCGCGTTAAACAGTTTGCCCGGCGAAGTGACAGCTCCCAGGATTCACGAGGATCGGATCTCTCCGATAGACAGCGCGGAGAGCGACGGGAGACAAGATGGCGCCTTTCCCCAGCCGAGCGATCGCCTGTCACACAATGAAGCCCTTGCACAAGGGGCGAAAAAAGTGATTGACGCTGTGAGTGATGGCGTTGTTAAGGGGGAACATGAAGCGAGAATCGGGGCATTTTCTCAGGAAGTTGCCTCTGCAACCTGTCACATCCAGCTATCGTAGAAATGCGGATCCTGATCCCTTTGAGGACAGAATTTTAAACTTTCTTGTGTACGTAGGGTTAGCAGCAACATTGTTACCACGGTTTATCAGTCGGATGTTTAGAGCATCTCTCGGATGGAGAGGTGCCCGCTGGGGAAATACCTGGAGAAGGAACCCCCCACCAGCCGTCATGTACGTCGGTGTTGTATCTCACGTTTCAGGGGAGAAGAACCCGGGTATTTCCCGGGATAAAACATACGCTATATTTACGTGACTAAATACATAAATAATTGATATACTCGCAATCAACCCTGCCACACGTTCACGTGTTGTAGAGAAAGTTACATAAACGTGCAAGAGAACTATATCGATTTTTACTTTCTATATGTACAGATACATACGGGGCCATAACGGGATTACGGGACAATAAATGTAGTACAGGGAAAGCTATGTAATGCTGCGGAAAATCGATTTCGAGTCTTGTATAGAAATACACGTTGTGAGGTTTCCCTGTTACTGAAAAGGCGTTTTTTCTTTCTCGCGTCGAGCGGAGAGAGCAATTAGGGGGCCCACCTTGCAAGGAAGAAGACGTAAATAATTTTTTTAATTATTATTAAGAAATCTAAATTTTCCACCTCCACCTTACTTCGGAAAAAGTTTTGGTGGCCACCAAACCATGCATTTTTCGGGCACTTTTTGTTACTTGCGCAATTTTTTAATGATTGATCTTAAGGCAAAAATGGCTAAGTGCAATTTTCAAAACACTTACATTTATATTCAATTTGCTTTATGAAAGGAACGATGTTTTAAAATGTTACCAAATTTTCCTTTTCATTTTGATGTTGTCCCAAATTACTGGTGGGCTCTCTCTGTAATATAGTATTTTTTGAATTCCTGAAGTAATTGTAAATAAGATGCGATTAAACACTATTTTTGTAAATACCGATGTTAAAATCGCGTTTGAAAGTTCTGGTAAGAGTGATAGTTTTCCTATACGTTCTGTGTTTACAAATTGCTTAATTTCGCACAAAATTACCCAAAACTACACACACTTTCGAAAGATTATGTTACCTTATTTAAAGTTCTGTCTCAGAACAGATTTCGATGAGGAAAAAATATGTTTATCTTGAATAATTTAGTTTCAATATTTTAGTTGTAGGCAGACACCGAAAAGAATTTCAACATTTGAAATTTTCGAAAATTCAGGGAGTTTTTTGAATTTTCACCATGAATGGTACGTAAAGTGTGAAGGTAGTAGACAAACGTCATTGAAATTCAGTTAATTCAGTACGTCTCTCGATATTTATTTTGTGGATCTTAATGCATTATACATTGAATAATTCGAATTATTGAATCCTGCGAAGAAATTGTTGTTTATCCAGAATTTTTACGTTCACCATAAGGTTTATTGGCTATCGACTATGCTCACGTTAAGTTATTACTATCTACGGACGTTAATGATTTGTAAAGGTTAAGTTTAGATAATTCGAAATAGTTACTTTTTTAGTTTTTAAATATAATTAGTATTAAACGGAAAGCAATTTTGAGACTATTAAATAAATTGTTCTCTGAATATTGGTTAGTTCTGTTTTTTTATTTGTTTCTTTCCAAGTTGGAGCCCGACTTTAAAAGAAATAAAGAGTTAGCAACTTGATAATCGGATGGCAAATTTGCATCTTAGGTAAATGTGCATACTATTGATCTCTTGTTGAAAGTTTTAAGCTTTCTTGCTTTTCTTTATACGAATGATCAACAAATACTAAGCATTTTCTGTAAGAAAAGAAACATTTATACATTGTTCAACTTCTTTAGTGTTAATTATCAGTGTTCCAGAAGAAAGTTACTCTATTTCTTTTGCTGATGAAAGCCAGCCAATTTTCCGCAAAGCCGAGGGTTCAGCCTTGGCTTACCGCACGATAGTTGTCTGCGCGGATAACCTGAATAAATTATAAGCACTGCAGGTTCGCGAGTTTAATCTGGACCTTCTACGAGATTGAGCACGGACCTGTTAATCTGGACAGTTGGAGGCAAGTGCGGAAGTCAAGCTTTACTCCCTATTCCGCATAGCGCTTTGATAAATTGCTGGAGCTCAGCGAAAAGCTACTGAGGGAACGATACCTCTTCAGTACGCTTTATGATAGGAAATGTTGCGTGGACTACTTTTCTTTTAAAATAAAATTCTGTCATTTACCCCGTAGAATTACCCGCTTTCAAAACATGATATTTCTCGAATTTCAATTTATGGGTATTCAAACACATACGTTGTCGTTCTAATACCACGTTCAGTGTAACACAGAACCAAACAAAATGGTATTCCTTTAGAAAACAAATTGTTGAATACTGCTGGTCTTTTCCTAAGACAAGTGGATCAAGAAGTAGGGAGGAGATATGCAGCGCTTAAATACAGGGATGCCAGTGTGTTCTATAAACATTCATTCCTCATACGTGAATTTTGAGGGTCTGTAAATTCGTCAATTCATTCATTAATCATCATTGCTTCAATTTTCATTTAAGCTATAATTGTCACGAGTAGGCTTTGCACTATTGTGAGTGTACGTGATCCAAATCCCTGAATATTGTTGCCGGAGATTAATTGATTTCAGTTGCGATCGTGACAGAAAACTGTCAGTGATATGACTTCAACGCAAGTCTATTATTCTCTACATCGCACTTCCCAATTTTACTATAAGTAAAACTTAAAATATTTTCCTAGCAGAAGTGAATTCCTCCTCCCCTGGCAATCATTGATTAAATGACAGGGAATTAGTGAATCTGTGTGTTCTTTGATGTTGATGGATGGTGTCTTTCTTCAGGCTTCGACGATACACGAGTGTGTTCATCGCGAATAAATAAATATTTTTGTATTTAATCTGTGCTCTATTTACCGGTAGTTAATTCCGCGTTTCCGTGTTCAGATGTATTTCATTGAGCCATTGATTAGTTAGATTGATTAGACTTCGACGATACACGAGTATGTTCATCGCGAATAAATTAATATTTTTGCATTTAATCTGTGCTCTATTTACCGGTAGTTAATTCCGTGTTTCCGTGTTCAGATGTATTTCATTGATCCATTGATGAGTTAGATTGATTAGACTTCGACGATACACGAGTAGGTTCATCGCGAATAAATAAATATTTTTGCTTTTAATCTGTGCTCTATTTACCGGTAGTTAATTCCGTGTTTCCGTGTTCAGATGTATTTCATTGATCCATTGATTAGTGATTCTGTGCGCGTCCACCGCTAAGATTATTAATCACGTAAGTGTAGTGCATGTTTGTATTGCGGGAGGTGGCGGTGATTTTTCCCCGCTTGATGGCGATATCCGTCGCCGATATACGTCGGCTCCCGGCGATTTTCCTCGGGTATCTCTCACCAACGTGGCACCGCCCCAGCGAGGACCAGAACTAAGCTCCCGGCTAGTCTCTTTACATGTGTGATAATGTAGTGCGTGTGAGTGATGAGTGTGTGTGTAAGTAATTGAATTGAATTAATGCCTTATTTCACGTGGCGAGACTCGGGCCATTAGGCCTGCTCTTCCGTCTGACCACGCAAATTTCGCTACGCTCCTTTCACCAACTAGCAGAGAAAGGAGGTATTTCTTGGGCGAGAAACAGGCGATTTGAATTTAGCTCAGAGGCGTCATTTAGGCTTGAGGATCTTTTACATGCAAGTAAATCTACTAACATGGGACAGCCGGCTTTACTTCCCCTCCGAAAGAAGGCGTACGAAGGATTTTTTCGCCCTGAAAAATCCACGGCTTCGATCGGGTTTGAACCCGATGAACTTGGGTACAACAGTCCGAAACGCTAACCGTTACACCATCGCCGAGGAAAGGGGTGAATATTGGACAAGGAAGAGGAAGGAAAGATCGCGCGCAGTCCGTGGCCCGTTAATTAGGGTACTGCTCCGGCATTCGCTTGGGTTTGATCGTAGATGCCACGCAAAACTATCGATCAGAGCAGCCGGCCGCTAGAATCTACCTCCTGGCAGCCGCTGAATTCGACCTAGCTGTCTAGTGTCGAAAATCCTACCACCTTCAGAATCTCTCCTGGTCAGAGATTCTGCAGCGACATCAGTTAATGCCCTGAGCCGCTTCTGAGGGTGGGTGTATTCGAGAGTCAAGGAAAAGAAAGGAATAAATTTTGTCATTCCTCCGCACTTTGCAAATGTGCATATTAAGTGAAACGGTATAAGTTTGATGATATTAAGGTTTTAATGCACCAGTAATATTTGTGTTGCTTCTTCCATTGCCCAAGAGTTCAATATGATGCTAAACTGAGCTGTCTCCTGCTCACAAAATATAGTGATCGGAACGTTATATTTGTTATCTTTCATCAAATGTGTTATTAACTAACTTACGTTTCATTTCTTGCGAGTTCTGTAAGAAAATGCAAATTGAAAAGACACAAACTCAAGGTCAAACGTAATCCTTAGTTCTTCAGTTATGAGTTTACTTTAATGAAGTTTCTAGGTCTTTACTTTTTTGTGATACACTGATTCTGTTTTGAAATTATTTATTTAAGGTCGCCTTAGAAACAACTAGATCATTGCCGACCGCAGTTATAAAATACAGTACTTACAAATATACGGAAATATTGCAAGGAGTACACATACATTTGCGATAGACCATTAATGTTGTACTTGTTTATGAGATTGGACAATATTTAATCAATTGCCAAATACTATTTACCAGATTAAATTTGATTCCTTTTGTCGGCAATGAAAATGTATAAAACATCAAAAAGTATATTTTGATATGAATGCGTGTAGCTTATTCTTCTAAAAAAAAGTATCAAATACTGCACACTATTGGGAATACATTGGTAAACACTTAATTACTAGTGAGAGGAAGCAAGTGTTGTGTATTTTTAAAATAATTTGAAAGTGAAAGGATTGTTCTTTTTTCAAATTAATTCGAAGAATTTTTGGTCACGTTGTTATTATTATTATTTACTTTCAATTACTTTTACGTACCTTTGTTGAAATTAAAATTCCGTAATTTTACTGTTTTTACATTAAATTATATTTTAAAAAATTAGGACCGTCCTGTATTATTTTTTCTGTGTGTTCCTCATTAAAACATACCGCATGGCAAGTTTTATGAATTTAAAATAGATTGTGATATACTGCACATTGCCCGGCTGGAAATTATTCTAGAGTGCATTTATTATAATTTATTACTCTAATAAATGCCTACTCTTTCCGCATTCACATTTCAATGTTTGTAAGTGGAATTAATATTAGTTTCGGTTGTATCCCATCAGGAATTTAATTATGTTTGGTAAACATGTCATTCGTTTTGCTTGTTCATTTCGTCTTTGTCCGTTTGTCTGTAATATTCGTGGAATAATTTAGTTCACTATCATCAATACTCCCTTTACTCTCGTAAATTTACTGGAACATTGTGAAAGGGGCGCGTTCGACTAGATGATTGACCTAGTTTCATTTTCGTAGACACACACGGTAATATCTCGTTTACATGCAGTACCATGCCTTATACTCTTGATAATTGTAAAATGTAGAATATCACTTGCAAAAATGTTATGAGAAAGAAATAACTTGTAAAATTCATTAGTATCTCCAAAATTACACAGAAATCTTGGAACCAAGGACTATGGATGTAGGAAAACAATTGAGATATTAGTAAAATATTTGCTGAAATAACATACAAGCAGATACGATGCGATTAAACATACAAGCAGGAAAATACTCCTTGTATGTTTAATCAAATCGTTCAGAACTACACTTATTCATTCACGCCATCTTATTTTCGATAGAAAAATGATCCAAAAAAAGTACTTAGCCTCGATTCGAACTGAATCGACCCTCACTCATCACAAGCTCTTTTTCCGTGTTTGCGCGTTTCAGAATTGTTGCTTGGACTACTACTTAGAAGCGGAGAGCCTCAGATGTACATCCGTTGTGAATCGTTGAATTGATCAGTGGTGATCTGAAAACTAGACAAAAATGTTAGAGGAAATAACTTGCAAACAAAACAGGTACACAAAATTAAACTAGCCGGTCCGGATGGCCGAGATTGCTAAGGCAGTAGTGCCGAAGCGATCTCGGAACAAGGATCGCGGGTTCCAGTCCCGCCTCGGGCATGGTTGTATTGTGTTCGTCCTTTCACCCCCTATCAGCATCATATCGTGCCATCCTCATAGTTACCATACCGTTACAAGCAATAGTAGCTAGGTCGCTAATGACCTAAAATAACCTTGAATAACAAAAAAAATTAAACTAGTAGTACTACAGAATGGCACAGACTTTTCCGTATTAGCTTTCTATTTTCTTTGGTCTCTGTTCACTATTCGAACTTGCCACTTATTCTTGCGTGCTTCCATCTATCGCGACTCAAAGTACATTTTTTTGAAATCTTAATTTTTCGATTTCCTAATTGTAGAGCGCAAATATTATTGTAATATTAAAAAACAATAATAATATTTAATTTTATGAATGCTTTTTTGTAACGAAAAAGTTTGTTTTTTTATGCTGGAATAAAAAGTTTATTAACGAAAGTTTTTCGATGGTAAATTGATTGGTAAATAAGCCGTTTCCGCGCGGAGTTGCGTTGCGTGACCAAGTGCTCAAACTGTCCTGTTGGCGGAGCTGCGTCCGCGACCGCGAGAGACGAAGTGCTGAGGATCCGTTAGCGATCAGGGTGTGTAGCAATTGAACACGCACCGATTAGGCAGGCAGGGTGAGCACGAGAGTGTGCGGTCTCACACTCGCAGGTAAAGTGTCACGAACGGAACACTTCGGCTGGAGATTAAATCACAATCAATAATTGTGTTAAACCTGTGATGGTGAACGTTTGCGTGGATACTCGTTGGATTGTGTAGAGTTGAACCGTAAAGCGATGGCTCTCTCAGGGGTCTATATTTACCCGTCCGGGGATGCCCAGCTCGAATAAATACGTTTCCTGGTAGCACCTATAGTCGCGAAATTTTAGCGCTTTTCATGGGTTTTGGAACAACTTTCAACTCAATAAAACTTTTCTTTTTCCTGAATTGAAGGGCTTATTGGAACAAGGGGCTATCCCACATTTTTGTGAAATTAAATTATCAGCACTATATATAACTTCAAATATTGTTCTTTTACAGTAATGTGTTATTTGAATTCATTATGGACTTTTGTGCAAATATTTTGTGTTTAAAAGTTTCATAATAACTCAGTACATTTGTAAAGTTTTAGTAAAATCTTTAATATCTCAGAACTAAATCGATAGCCCCTTGTTCTACTGAGCCGTTATGTCGAGACCAGTTATATTAATTGAAGATACCTACACACCGATTTTCAGGACACGAACAACCACGATCCCGAATGCAGAAAAAAAAATCGTTGGTGACACTTTTACTCGGAGGATGACGGTCCGCGGGCGTCCGGAGAGGTAGAACTCGCGTATCCTGAACGCATACGCTCGCCTTTAGAAATGGCTGCCGCTCCGCCGTCCCCTCTCCGAGAGGTCTGTGTACGCGGGCGAGGCGTCTCGCGGCAATGGGAAAACTTTTCGTCGGCGCTCGATCTCCGCGGAGGCGATAAATTGAATTCGTGGGCGTGCGCGCCGGCGCAGCTGGTTCTTCGCGGCGCTGATTTGACATTTCGGTGAAAAGGGAGCGTTTGCGCGAGCGCGTTCACCGCGCGCGGGGGGGGGGGGGGCGGCGGCGGCGGCGGCGGCGGCGGCTGTTTTATTTGCGAACCGCCAGGTGTTTCCAGCCCTACGTGGCTCTTTGTAAACGCGCGGTGTAATACGGAATGATTTATCGTTTGGGAGTACCGGCTGAGATAGCGTCGAGCCAACATTGCCTCTGTGACTAGCGGTTCTGAGCGGGAGGTCTTAGGGTTCGTGTCCCCACGGTGGCGGATAGGTAGATAGCTATGTCAAGTTCAGCCGCTGTCTGGAGGATTAATCTAGCGGTCGGTTGTTTTTCGCGGTTACTACAATCAATACCAAGCGAATGTCTGAACAGTACCCTAGCAAACGAGTCACGGACAGAGTGCTATCCTTTCTGTCCTCGTGTCCCTTCCACACCCCCACACGTGTCGGCGAGCAGTCGGGAGCCTAGAGCATGACCCGGCTGAGGCGATGCCTCGCGGGACGAGGGAATTGCGAATTGCAAATTCCACTGCGTTGGTGGGAAATGGAAGGATAACACTTTCCATTCGTGACTACTTGATTATGTATAACAACTAGAAAATGACTTATTAATATGTGCAATTCAATTATATACTAGAAACGCTGTGATAACGTCGAACTGTTTCGACAAGCTGTCCGTTAGTTAATTCCAGATTGTCACTATTTTGTCTTGTTAAAACAGCTAATACGTTAAATCAAGAAGGCTTCGGTTCGATTTTCGGCTAGTGTAATTAATTCTTTGAATAATTTCAACATACTTAAATATAATATTTCCACAATAACGAGGTCTCACTATAGAATACATTTACTGTACGGATGATATTTCGCTATACTTGCCATTCCAACAAGATTGTGATAATTGAGGATTACGGTCTGTTACACAGCAATATGCAACCGAGGGTTAATGAAGATGTGCTTTCAAATATTGTACCCCAAAGAAACTATCTAGGTTTTGTTTATTGAAGATTGCGATCAGAACCTTCCTATTGATACCCGCTTGAATTCAAAATAGGAATCTCGAAACGATAAAGGATATCCGGCAAATATGTTTCGTTTTCATCTTGCTGTTATCAAACACGGAAAGAATGAGTCGAACTTGCTGGAAATGTCATTTTCGTAATCAAAATTCTGCTATTGAACAGCGGAACGCGAACACACTCGTAGATTCTTAGATCCTCTCTTCGATAATGTGAACCTGTGAGCTAATGATCTTTTTTCTGGAACGGCACGACACCAGGCGTGCAGATCACGATAAACCTTGTGGATAAGTCAATGTGGGTGGATACATCACGAATATTATTTCAGGGCTCGTCACACATTGCTGCAATTATCATAGTTTATTTGTATTTACCTTCTTCCGTTCTCAGTAGTTTATTTGCTACTTTCCAGCCCTTTGGAATATTTATCAAAATTATTAAAATATTTACTTCACTAGTAATTTAGTTGAAACTTTAACATTTGAGAAATAAAAATTAAATACGTAACAGAAATATAATTTTAGAAGAAGAGAATGCATATCGATTCCTATTTTCGTTAAGGAATGATAAGTCTAAATGTTTCTACATCAAATTTCATTTTTTGTGAAAACATGTAAAAATATTTTTACTTAAATTGTAAATGGTTTTAAAATTTAAAAATAGTTTTGTATAATGGTAAGGGCTCTTTCGAGAACCTCACACAAATCATTCAGTGTTTAAATTTCAATTAAGGAAGTATTTAGAAATTAATGAATTCGTAAAAACCATAGCTATAATTAATCGGTTTAAAAAAACTCCACACAGTTGTAGAATAATGTAATCCATCACTATCTTTTACATATGTCCGGTGAGCAGTACTGATTGCTCGACTCTATTTTGAGCATCCGTTTTAGTAGGGGCGGATCCAGAGGAAAATTGTGGGTGGGTAAATTCAAAATATTTTGTTCGAATGTGTCATATCACAGATTTTGTAAAATGTCACAAACTACATTCAGCTCATGCTACGGAATGATTTTGTTTTAATGATTATCCGGAAATAGTTTTGCTTGAAAGTTTCGTGACAAATTATAATTTAGTTACTGAACAATTTTAGGGCGGGATTTCCATTTCCCTTTCCTTGGATCCGCGCCTTGTTTTACGGAGTTCAGGTTGATAATAGTTTTCATTTATATCGTTTTAAAAAACTCTCATAATTCGTTCTCTATCAATTTTTAGGGATTATCACATTTTGGAAAACATTAGAATACTGCCAGCCTTTCTATTTTTTTAAGAACGGTGAATCTTTCCACATATTTCTTTCGCTGCTGATTGTACGGAGTTATTCGAAGGGTGCATTAATGATATATTAAATCCTACAGCCAGTGAATGGCAAATGGTGGTTCAGCCAACTTAACTGCATTTTAAGTAGCCTCTGGAAATGGATTTGTGCGTAAAATGTAATTATATTTACCAAGAATTAATAAATTATTAATAATTTAAACCTATTTCTTGAAGTGAAATTATTTTATAAAATTTTCTTAAGCACAAAAAATGTATTTAAAAGGAATACAACTCTTGTAAAAAGAATATTTCCAACTCGAATTCGTGTCAATGGAATATTTTGTATTGTGAGAAAATATTGCCTAAAAATTATATGGTAATATAATTGACATAATTGATTAATTTTGAAAAAGGTTCAACATACATTGTAATCGTTAAAACTTTAGTGGCTGAGCTATTCCTTTTATAAATTCAGCCACTGTAAAATGTTTATGGGTTCAAGCCTGGTTCACTTTTAAGCCACTTTAACGTTGAAACGAATTAACGTTGAAAATTTCGATTACAACTTTTGTAACCTATTATACGAGGTCTCTCTCACACTTTCCGTCTCTCCTCTCTCTCTGTCTCTCCCCCTCTATCTCTCCCTCTCTATCTCTCCCTCCTGTATCTCCCCCTCCCTCTCCGACTACCCCTCACACACGAGAGCTAAAATTATATCCCCTTCCCTTCCCTTCCCTTCCCTCCCCGACCAGACTGAATCTCCTCGCATGCGTGAACGCGCCTTTATTTACACATGAGTTCCGCAGCAAAGCGCACTAGCTTCAAAACACCTCCTGACTGAATTAATAACATGCAAACTACGCAAACTGTTTGAGTCTGTATGAAGTAATAACTCGTAAACTGATGACCAGAACATTCTATTAGGCTGTCGATCAACGGCTTTGATTGGTCACAGACGTACAACACAAATGAGGCGTATCCGGGTATGTTATACTGGATACAAAATACTAATTACCAGATTAGGTTTCGGCCGGGAGTGCAAAACGAGAAAAAAATTGAAAAAAATATATTTTGATGTATCTATTTCATTTGCAAATTTTTTTTAGTTCGAAGTTCGTGGTTATCTCTTGATAATCATTCTAAATTAAAATTTGTTATATCGTTTTATTAAATATAATTTCTGTAAACAAACTATAATGTAGTGCTATACCCGTAACTGAGGCTAATAACCAAATTGTGGATGAGACTATCAATAATTTAATTAAAAAAAGCATTCTAATATGAACTATCACGAGATTTCTGCTGCTACTACTGAATTGAACAATGTTTGTTGAGCAATGTTTCACATAATGTGAATCTGAATTCTGCAAAATGTATAAATATTTAGGTCACAATGCACAAATGCTTTTGTAGACAGTTAGTTCAGGTCATTAGATGTCAAATCAATTGATATAAGTCCTGTAGATATTATTATAATAAACGTCGGAATACGATTCCAAGCAACAATGTTTAAAGGTTGCAACTGACCAATTAAAACTGCTACACGCAATAAAATATCAAATTTTTACCTATGTGTAAGGAGTAAATTAGAAAAAACTGAAGGACGTATTGACTCATCAAATACTACCAATGACAGGAATGAACGAAAAATATACTACGATATTTCCAACTGTGCCCCTTGCAGGTATCAGCTGTTGACTGTTTCATCCAATCGGAAGCTTGAACGTCACCACAATGACTCTCAAGATCCCGACTTGAAGCTCCCGAAGTTCGAAAAATCGCAGAATAACTGGCAGGTATTTTTGGCAGTGTTGCAATCTATCCCGTTATCACGAAGACTTCCGATGTTCTGCGCAGCCAGATCCCAACTCGTAGAATCCGTTGACATGGATAATAGTTTACTGAATATGTGGCCTGTAAAGTTTACTCGACAATTTAAGTGTAATATCGGAACAATGTATTAATTACGATGGTGGAAATACGGGCCAAATATTTGCCTGCAGCACCAAAAAACTGCTGCTGAACAGAACTTTACAAAATGGTTTTCCAAAACGAAGCAAGCACACTTTTTAAAAACAACAAATAAAACACTCTTGTATAACACCAGTAATATGAATAAAACAGTCTTCAATAGAACTGCAATAACATAGAGCAGTACAGTACAGTACAGTAGTTACAACAGTTCTTTACATCTCAGTAATATGTTTATCAGCGCAAGGTTTATGAAAGCGTTAGGTTTTTGAAAAAATAAAGCTTAATAAATTCTCGAAGTAAATAAAGAACAGTGTTTTCACGGGATATCTCTCCAATGAAAATAACATTTCTGGGAAAATTGTATCTTATTTTGAAGTTCAAGCAGCAGTGACATAATTTGAAATTGGAATGAGCTGTGCACATCCGAACTTTTTTCCTAGAACCGACTGTAATCGTGCCTTCGCGAACGGGGCCGTGAGTATCATCCGGAGCCAAACCGCGGAGCTGCAACTACGATTATGCAAATAATTCCGATTCCGGAAATCCAAATGATTGCGCTGAACGTGGTCGATGAGCTCGGTCGGAGATGCTGAACCATGAACGGTGAGCGTTTCCGAATGCACGAACAGCGATAGGTCGAGAGAGATTGATGAAGCACCCTCGGTGCAGTCGTGGCTGGACGTGGGAGTGTGCTCTCGAATTCCAGTGCTCGCACCATTTGAAACGCGTTTGGAATTGGTGCATGATTTCATCGCGTTTTATCTGCTATTTTTCAACGCTAGTCAAACGCTCACTATATTATGCAAGCGTTCGTTCGCATGTTGGCAGTAAAGGGACTAAGTAAGCGTGAGGCATTGCTTCATTAGCTAGTACAACACCGCCAACTAGCCTCAATTCCCGTGCATAGAGGAACTCTCCTCTATGCAGATCGATGATTTGGAGGAAGGATCTCTTCTACCGTAAAGCATAAAGGATGGTCAATTACACTGGCTACATCTCTGAACGCTAAATCGTTACAAATTGCCTTTCAGTTCGGAATGACAACTTCGCAAGATTCCAGGTTTTCCTTTTATCAGAATACTACAACATTGGTTTTTATTTTCTTCGTCTAAACACATTAACTGTACATTCAAATTGTTAAGAGAGTTGTCTCCTGATCAATTGTCCCTATTTTGCGATGAGTTACACATTTTTTGTAAAGTAACAAATATTATATTTGTATCTGTACATTGTATCACACATTATGGAAAATATTGTACGTAACGTTTAATTCCGACATAATTGCCGTCCCAAAAAGGTGACAGGATGATGACGATTGAATAATTACATATTCGCCAACACACTTCTTCGAACCTATTTCCTTCGTGAAGTTGTTATTTTTTAACGTATAATAATTAATAAGAAATGTCACAAAACGTTGTAAAAGGCTTAAAAATGGCATTCATCCCGCAAAAGGCGGTACAGTAGGGTATGAAAGTCGATAATCTTTCACTTAAAATAAGTTTTTCGCCTGCCTTAAAAAACTTTCATTTAGATCAACACTATGAAACGCTCGGTATTCGTTCAAGAGTCCCTAAAGAATGTTTCACCCTCCATAATTTTATTTTTGACAAATTTTAAACCCAATTTTTACACTGCAAATATTTACTATCTTCAACTGTTTTTCATCACCATTTTTAATATTATTTATTCGTTAATCTAAGAGTTTAAAAACTAATAATAATAATGATAATAATAATAATGATGATAATAATAATAATAATGATGATGATAATAATAATAATGATAATAATAATAATGATGATAATAATAATAATGATGATAATAATAATGATGATGATGATGATGATAATAATAATGATGATAATAATAATATAATAATAATAATAATAATAATAATAATAATAATAGTAATAATGATAATAATAATAGTAATAATAATAATAGGTAACTAATTATATCAAATTGATGGTACATTGCCGAATCAATATTTTTAACAGCCTGAAATTTTATATTATAGTTGAACAGGCAGTAAATATATATATTTTTTTAATGTGAAGTTGCGGCTTCTCAGTGTCGAGTGCGGAAGAGGCGTCGTGGCAGGTGGCCGACTGATGGGTCTGCGCGGAGCGGGTGGGCGCGAGTCGGTGGTGGCCCGCGTGCCCCAGAGCCCCAGAAATCGAGCCTCCTTTTCCCCGGCTGCCTCGGCTGCGCAATCGATAGGAGCGTGCGCGCTGCACGCAGGGGTGGGGGGGCGACGGAGGGAGCGCTGCTCACGCGGCCACCAAAGTCCTACGAAGGCCTGGTTTGTACGAACGACAACGCTTCCCCCCCTCCCCCCCCCCCCACTCAACACACGCCCGACAACTTGTCACTCGAAGTATTTTGGCGTAAAAGTGCGTTCGGAATTTTGCATTTCCCACTCAAAGTTGTTTATGTGAGTTGTGAGTGCCGAAGGCTAAACTCTCGTCAGTAATTTGGACGTGAGGGAGGGTGGAGGTGAAGTGTTTTGGCGAATAGTAAGACAAGCGACCAAATTTACCAACCTAAAAGTTGTATGTTTTCACATATTTCCATTTCTCAAACATTTTTAATTGCTATTGTTTTGTAGCAATGCTGTGCAACCCCTCCGCGTACGGATTTGCAACTAAATGACAACTTATTTTCTGATCTTTTTTCTCACAAATACACTTTTTTAAAGTTCTGTTACAATGCGTAACGGCGTTGTATAATCAACGAAATAATGTACCTGTACTGGCTTCGAACGTTTGAAGTATTCCTCTTTTATTCAATTCATTCAACGTCAGACGCAGCCATTACCTTGTATCCTTTCATCCAGGGGCTCAACGCAGTTACAGCCCGGGGTTCCACTGACGGTCTCCTAACAAGGAGCTTGCTGGGAATTGCTTAACCTCAGTGTCTTCATGGAGCATAACTATGAAAGTTAGCGACGCCAACTATTTTAATAGTTGTATTTAATAGTTATTTACAAAGTACGTACGGAAGGCATCTAATGACAATTTATGAGATAAAAGAAATATGAAAACAGACTTTTAGGACGAGTGTGATGTTTCGAGTTTTGTGGAAAGTTTTATGATTAGAATATCTTATAAAGTTTTATCCACTTTTTCAAAATTCCCACGGAAACTCCGAATTGCATTTAAAAATTAATCTTCTAAATTTTACAAACTGTTAATATAGCATTTAATTTATTATGCTCATAATTTGTACATTAGTTTCCTAATGTTCTATCCTAACATGTGGGATTCTCTGAAGCGAATTTGCTTATGCTATTGTTATTATTTCTAATTTATATGCACTTGTCTTACATCATGATTACAACAATTGCCCTTTTTCATTTTCATATTAATCACACTTTCACTCAGGGCTTATCTCTTATGAAGAAACTGATCAGTTCTGTGAAGTTTGACTTTCGACAACCAAGACGGATAAAATATTTTTTACAGTTTTTAAATCGTGGATCTTGCTTCGTACTAATTATGGCAACGTGGGTTGGACTTCCCACGAACCACCTGCGTATTTTACGTGGCAAAGGAACCAACTGACTGGAGGACGCAAATAGACCAATTTTCTACCTAAATTTACGGATTTAATGCCTAGATCGCAGTACTGTAGGCATTATTACTGTAGGAATAAGATCACCATTACTGTAGGAAATGTTGAGAAATGTTGATGTCGCTAGCTTTCTTAAATTAATATATCTCTGAAAACTGAACCTTGTTATTCAAGCGTTGACCACCAAAATGCTGATGTTCAGAAAACGTTGATAATGAGAGTAGACGGGGAAAACGTATCTATTTTCTGAACTTATACATATGTTATCTTGACAATTACTCGTATTTTTCTCAAATACGCGAGCCATGCAAGAAATTTTGCATTGAGTCATTTTAAGGAAGACGTATTTCATGCTCTCGTAGAATATATTAATTGTAAAAAACTTTGAGTATACTGTTGAGGAAAATCCCAAATAAAATGTTAATATTATTGTACATTAAAAAAGAAAACTATGAACGCTTCTGCTATGTTCAATATTTGGAATGTACGGACCTATGTGTGAAATGGATATTGAACAATCTCAAACAACAAAATACAAGTATATCATATTATAAGAAGAGACTGGACGTGTATTAGATAGTTTGGCTTAGAACATTTCCAAAACTTTTAGGCGGTTCTGTGCCACAGCTATTTTTGTAGATGTAAAGGGATGTACGGTTCGACGTTTCGCCACCTCAAGCTTCGTTTTGAAAGTAGTTGAAAAGAACTACCGAAAATGGAAAACGCGTATATCCACATCGAGTTGTAGCTTGGATGCAGTGTGATCTTTGCCTGGCAGAGTATTTTGGCCGAGCGCTTGCGGAGCTGCAACGCACTGCCGCTGGTGCAAGGGGGAAGCATGAGGCGACGCGCTCGCGTGCTCGGACAGAGCGCGAGGGCTCTGCGCATGCGCTGTAGCCGTTATCAGGCAACGGCAACAAGAATCTAAACTCGCTCGAGCATGCTTAGCGTTTGCTGCTTCGTTCGATGTCAGAATTCGTGAAACGTCCACCTGGCAATGAAAAGTAAGAGGTTTGTCACTGGGATTTCTTTTTTTCTGATTTGCCCCATTTTGCTTTAGGACTACTAGCATGAATGAAGGCAACCAATGAACTTGAGACAGGTATCATTATGACGCCATGGCGTGAAATGATATAATGGTTTCAAATAATAGAGTAATGTGCAATAGTAATAAAAAATCGAGAAACTTTAATTGTGTACAGTCTATTCGATACTTAGGCCTTCTAAATAAAATATATTTTTTTTATTCTCGCATACTATTTACATAGTGTAGAGAAAGTAAAGTAACGCTGTTGAGAAAAACTGTGATATTTCGGCAGAAAATCGTATTGTAGGTCCCTGATCTTGAAAAAGTACATAATTCTTGTTCCTATGTATAGTAAATAACTTTCTCTAACATCTTGCATAATCAAAATCTACGTTTTGTGGTTCCTTGATACCTGAAAATTGTTTTGCGGGAAAATATCTGTCCATCTGTGAACGACACAAAATCCTATGAAGTTTTTTCATCGAAATTGATGTTCTTCATTCTATCTAGCTGATGTCGCCGTCCCTTCCATTTGGAGCGGATTTTTTGGTGTTTGGGGGTTTTTTATATCAAGCCACCAACTATATTTTCAAAATTCTCTCAAAAATGGCTGCATTTTTTTAAATTACTTTTTTCAGAAGGAGGAAAGGAGAAAGTACGCTTATAAAAATAGCGCTGGTCCGATTTTTGTTGAAGTGTGCTAGGGCCTCTTGTTTCTTGGTTACACAAACTGCATCTGTGAGGGCGTTGAATGTACGTTACACCTTTTACAGATGATTGTGTAACTTATAGGAATTGTTTCGGACCGCCAAAAATGTCTGAACCTTGCAAAATGACCTAAATAGGTTAGAGAAATGGACACAGATGGATATCATGAAAATAAGCCCAGGGAAGACGAAAAGTGTATAGTTCATCGGCGGAGTGTATCTTAGAAAAGTAGTTTTTTTCATATCATAGTGTCCCTAGCTACATAATGCCCATACTCGGGTATAATTCTACGCAGCGACTTTGTGAGACATATCACGTAAAAAAACGTAAAAAAAATAGTCGAGTGCCCTACATTTTCTCATGCGAACTTTGATTTTAAAACGCTAGCATACAGTTCCCTTTCGAGACCTATTTTAAAACATAGACCCGTATGTTTTTATCCCTTCCGACTGACTATGCGAAATTCACAGTCCTGAACAAATTCAGGAAGAGTGTCTCTAAATCGTCTTGTAACTGACTTGCTCATAAATAATTAATTCAGCTTTCAAATCGCAGAAAAAAAGGCTAGCTTTGCGATTTATGTAAAGCGTACGTATGTTTCGGCGTGAGGTACGGCGTACGTAGACTCTGTGTATCTCTCTCTCTAAATTGTTGATAGTTTCTCTCAAAATGTCTCCATTTGAATAACGATCGACAGAATTCGCTCGCTGCCTTGTTCCATATGCCTGGCTCTTTTCACTGGGCCTGCTGTGGCTTATAAATGTAAACACGGGTGCGGTTTCAACGCACCAAACGGGTTCATCGTAAAATCGTCGGGCAACCGCGTGGACAGCGGGAGCCCTGTATCAGTTGATAGGACTCCCGACGGCGGTCGTTAGCGCCACAGCAGCGCCCAACCGATGATAATCGGATGCTTTTTGCCAGTAATTTAGGTCGATTCTCCTGTAACTAGTGCGTTTCATTTAGGGTGACTAGTAATAGGCAAAATTGGAACTGCCGCCATTTTACATGTGTATGCAGTACGGTGTCTACATATAAAGAGGAAAATCATTAAATGTTTACTTTGTACCTATTCACTGTGTGCCCTCAGTATACCCTCATTAAGGCGAATTCCAAGGGACCGAAATAATCGGAGTTCGTGTTATAAAAATTCGTGTTATCAGATTATTATAAATGTATGTATTTAGATTTATTTAGTCAAAAAACAAAAAAAAATATGTGACGTATAGGAGAGAAGATAATTTGCGCACATTTTCTTGAGTTCCAGAATCTCTTCCCATTATTTTAACAATAATTAGTATTGCAATCCCTTTTTAGGACCCAAGTTTTGTTCGTGTTTACGGTGAAATTCGTGTTAAGTGAATTCGTGCAAACAAGAGCTAACTGTAATAAAAATAGTCTACAGAAGTTACCTTCTAACTGATATCGATGATTTCATTGTAATAAATCGATATTCTGTAATGCAAACTTTAAAATACCTCCAGAAAGTAAGGGATACAGGGAGCTAAAGAAGAAAGAAATGTACAGAGAACAATGGTAGTCGATAAATCGAGCGGATGTTTTAAATATTTGATGATTCACGAGTGATGTTTTTATTCTTCTTCACTCGACTTTTTTAAAAAGGAAAGCAATAGACATTTTTGAATTAAAAATGCCCCGCACATATTTTACGTCCGGTTCTCTTTCTGTAAAGGGAATTGTAATGTAGGTCTATTCACAAAAGTGAAGCAAGATTTCTAGGAGAAAGCGGTGTGGTGGAAGCGCAGTCCCCGTGTTTCGGGCCCTGGCAGCCGAGAAGAGCGCCACTGCCCCCGCTCCTTGCGCCCTCTCACTGCCCTCTCTGACCCCCTCCGTGTCCTCCTCACGCTCTCTTTGCGCTCCCTCGGTGCCCTCCGCGCTCTCTTTGCTCACTCTCTCCTCATTCTATTTACGCTCCCTCCGTGCCCTCTCCGCTCCTTCTTTACGTTCCGTCCGTGACCACTTTACACCCCCCGTTGCCCTCTCCGCACAACCTTTGCGTACCCAGCGTGCCCCGTCCGTGGACTTTTCGCATCTCTTTGCGCTCCCTCCATGCTCTTGTCGCTACTCTTTGCGCTCCCTCCGTACTCTTTAGCATTGTTTTAATCTCCCTTTTCTGCCCTCATTGTTATCTTTCGATGCCCTCTCCGCACCCTCTTTGCGTTCCATCCGTGCTCTCTTTGCTCTCTCTGCCCCTTGCGCGCCCTCCCAACGCTCTTTTGCGCGCCCGCCCTGAGCAGTATCTCAGTGGCACTTCGCCGCATCCGCGCCCGGTCGTCTCTTCGTCTCCTCCGGATCCTCTCAATCCTCCCGCGAGGCGGAACCGCCCTAATTCACCGACGCCCCCCTTCGCTCACCAGGCATTACCCTCCCCGCGTCCGCTCGCCCGGACGTCGCCCCCACGACGCGCTCACCGACCCGCCGCCGCTCCCGCCGCCGCCCCCGCTGCCGCCGCCGCTGCCGCCGCCCCCCCCGCCGCCGCCCCCCCCGCCGCCGCCGCCCCCGCCCCCGCCGCCGCCGCCGCCGCCGCCGCCGCTCCCGCCGCCGCCGCCGCTCCCGCCGCCGCCGCCGCCGCTCCCGCCCCCGCCGCCGCCCCCGCCGCCGCCGCCCCCGCCGCCGCCGCCCCCGCCGCCGCCGCCCCCGCCGCCGCCCCCGCCGCCGCCCCCGCCGCCGCCGCCGCCCCCGCCGCCGCCCCCGCCGCCGCCCCCGCCGCCGCTCCCGCCGCCGCTCCCGCCGCCGCTCCCGCCGCCGCTCCCGCCGCCGCTCCCGCCGCCGCTCCCGCCGCCGCTCCCGCCGCCGCTCCCGCCGCCGCTCCCGCCGCCGCTCCCGCCGCCGCTCCCGCCGCCGCTCCCGCCGCCGCTCGCGCCGCCGCCGCCGCCGCCGCTCCCGCCGCCGCCGCCGCTCCAGCCGCCGCCCCCGCCGCCGCCGCTCCAGCCGCCGCCGCCCCCGCCGCCGCCCCCGCCCTCGCCCACTGCTGGGCGTCTTGCGTTGCCGGGTTCCCTCGCGCTCCTCCCCGCCGAGCACTCTGCCGCTCCCCGTCAATCGAATGGGGGCGAGCGGCTCGGCGGCTGAGGGGTGGAAGTGCAGCGACGGTGTGTGGGTGCTGACTGCTAGGGTCGGCGCTGGGAAGGGAGTTATTGCAAGAGAAATGGAGAGATTCGCAGCAGATGGTCACTGTCTTTAGCGATTTGGAATAGCAGTTCCACAATCTTTGTATCAGTAAAGGCATCTAAACTTGCCGATAACACAAGCGTTAGACACTGTTGCTGGAACGATGTGTAAAAACTGTAGGCTAAAAGCACCTTAGTCGGTAAGAACTATAGTACCTTAGACCACCTTAACAATCTTGAGCCGTGGTCATTTTGGGCCGCTGGGACTCAAGCCTGATAAAGGAATGCTTTATTGCTAATATTCAGAGTATGAGTAACAACCTGTAGTGTTTGTTCGCATGAAATACAACATTCTCTACTACTGTACACACAACTCTCATCTATCGACCAGTTATCATATGGTTTCAGATAGCAGTATATTTTAAAGAGAATTTTTGGTTCATTCGGTCCCGTAAAATAACCACCTCTAAGACGTCACTTCTGCAAGTCTAAAAAGTTTTGTTGGGAGTTTTCTTCTAAACAGTTCCAAATTATGACGAATATTAATTTATCGATGTTTTATGAATCATTTGTGTAAAATTATATGTTAAGAAGTGGCGTAAATATTTGTCATATCCTTATCTACTACTTGAAGTTATTAGATTTCGAAAGATCATGAACATGCATGAAGTTATTATGCAGCTAGAACGCGGATACAAACAAATTCATAATCTCATTTCCGCTATATATGCGATAACGGGGCGTAGTGTGTGGAGCAATGCAATATTATCCAGTCTTCAAGCAATCCGTGAACTCACTGACAGATGGCGCGGATCAAGAGAGCTCCAATGAGCGGTCAAGACCTACTCAGAACAAAGGTAAACGAGGTCACGGGTGGTCAGCACCCGCGGCCCAGTTAGTCGCCAGTGTGCTCCCTGACGGCGCCCCGGCAACCGCTGCCGCCACCGCCGCCACCGCCGCCACCGCCGCCACCGCCGCCACCGCCGCCACCGCCGCCACCGCCGCCACCGCCACCGCCACCGCCGCCGCCACCGCCGCCTCCGCCACCGCCACCGCCTCCGCCTCCGCCACCGCCACCGCCACCGCCACCGCCACCGCCTCCGCCTCCGCCTCCGCCACCGCCACCGCCTCCGCCACCGGCGTCGCTGGGGGCACGGCTTATCTCGGACGTATGGCGCGCCCCCGGCAGCACCTGTGGCGGCGGCGGCGGCGGCGGCGGCGGCGGCGGCGGCGGCGCGCGGTCGATGGGGCGTCGCGTGACGGCGGGCACGGCACTCCTCCCCTCCCCTCCCCTCCCCACCCCTCCTGAGCGTGGCTCCCGCCGACCCTCGCAACTGCCGCCGACGCTGAGCACCCGGCGTCAACGCGCCGCTGCTGCACTCTTAAGAATTTTTTGCGAGTGAAGGCTGAATTGATTGATTGTTAGTGATTCCGGGCGTGTCAACTGCTGAAGTCATTATTTCTGTAAGAGCAGTGTTTTTGTTTTTTTGTTTTCCTCGGGAGACCAATCGTCTTCCCTCGCTGGACGGCGTGATCCTACCCACCGTTGGCGACCTGGGTTTTCTCCAACTTCCATGGGCAGGGCTCCGCACCAACCGGAACAAACTCTAAGCTCCCGATCGGTCTCCCAGTGTGTGTAGTAATGCAGTGCGTGTAAGGGGTGAGGGTTAGACGAGGAATGGGATGGAAAGATTGCGGCTGTCCGTAGACAGTTTGGTAGGGTACTGCTCCGGCACTCACCTGGTGTTGATCTGAGAAACCACGGTAAATTACCGATCAGAGCAAACGGCAGCTGGAATTCTTCTCAAAACAGCGACTGAATTCGACCCAGTTGATAAGTTAGTGTCGAAACTTCTTCCAATGTCAGGACTCGAACCCCGCGATCTGACGGACAGAGGTGCTACAGTGGCATTAATGAATGCCCTGAGCCACTTCTCCCATTGTGAAAGCTCAATCTTGGTATGCCCGAGAGTATGTACTTGAACGACTCACACATATTTATGTTCTTAAGAGTTTAATTGTTGCCTTATGGTTTATATTCTTTTGAGGTCACAGTTCTTCCATGTACACAATATCTAATAGACTATGAATTCTCGAGAATATTTGCGAGTGAATGGCGAATTGTAGGATTTTTTCATGTGGAAGTCTCCTTTGATCAATAAAGGAAGATGACATCACAAGCGGACGGAATATCACTTACCAGCGAGGAGAGAGAGATTTCTTTTCTTTCCGGAATATAACATGCACTACACTTTGAGGACTAATGACCGCGCGCCCAGAACCAATGTGCACTCGCTCACTAGAAGTATTATACACTGAAAGAACGACATCGACGTTTTATTCAAAGGTTTAGGTTCTCAATTCAGGCGGGTGCGGCCTCCTAACGCTCGACAGACTGCGAACCTTAAGGTGCTGATACATGCGCGAGATAGCGTACCCCAAACACCTAGAAAAGACGAATATAAAACGGTTCAAGAGAACGCAAACAGGAAGATTGAAAATGCACCCGGATACGTTTTCTCTCCCAGCACACGATCAGTACGAGCAAGGTGCAACCCAAAGA
The DNA here is from genome assembly GCA_038098605.1 of Gryllus longicercus. NCBI lineage: Eukaryota > Metazoa > Arthropoda > Insecta > Orthoptera > Gryllidae > Gryllus > Gryllus longicercus. The sequence goes on along the minus strand of JAZDUA010000298.1, from coordinate 1,255,142 downwards.
ACAAACGGCTCGCCTTTGCAGTAAAAAAACTTCCGGTGCTACAGAATAGCACGGACGTTCTCGTACTAGATAGATTCTACGCCAAAGCGGGAAGAGCGGAAAAAGGCGCACAAATAATGCAACGATTTTTAACAGTTTGAACCTTAACAGTTAACCTAAGAAAGTCCAGCGTATCAAAAAGTTTGCGTACTGTATCTCTATCTTAACGACCACACGGTATTTTATACAACCACATTTTTTTGATAAAAAATGTGTAAAAATTAAATGTTTTGAAGTATTCCAGAAATCATATTAAGGATATTAGATCGTACGTAAATAGTCATCAGATTTTGGCGTAGGATGCTGGATCCAGAGTATTTTGTGAATACAAAAAGAGGTGGTCGGTCGGTCTCGGTCGGTCTCGGTCGGTCTCGGTCACCGCTTGTAAGGTAGGACCAGATGGAGTTAGCGGAGAAACGCGGCCAATGCGTAATTAAGACGCAAGCTCAGCTTCGCGAGTACTCGTTAATTCTCTTAAATGAATTCTAGGGGGACTCCCGGGCGCACATACTTGTGGTGCTCTTTCTCTTTCCTAATTAATTTAAATTACGCCTGCGGCGAAGCACGTGCGGACATATTACAAGCCACTCAGTGGCAACGAAAGCTCGTGAAAGGTGTATAAAAAAGTATGTGCTTTCAACTCTTTATGTTGAACTTTTTTAGTTAATTATCCAAAAGGAAAACAGTTTTCAGGAAATGTAACTTGTATGTTTGATGCGCTCTTTTTATGTATAGCATAGAAAATATAAAAACTGTGGAGGTTGTGATTCATATGAAATGAACGGTATTTCGTGATTTGAATTGCGCGCAAAGTACAATATTTATAATATTCTTGAAGAATCACTCTGGCTAATGTAAATTATGAATAAAGTATATACAGTGTGTCCGAGGAGGAAACGTCGAAACTTCGCAAATAAGCTCTTAAGACAATTTTAAGCATATTCTGCCCAATAAACTAAGTGGATATTATGATGGTTGAGCCGCAATGAGCACTCAAACCTTGGTTTGAAAAAAATCTTTCTAGACAAAAATTAGCATTGATGAAGCATAGAAATTCTCCAGAAACATGTCAATTGTTTATTATTTACAAAATAAATTAATGAGTTCAAAAAGAAAAATTAACACAGAAATAAGAGGACACCCAATTTATACAATTCCAATGCATTTCTATTTCTGTGTTATTTTTTCTTTTTGAACAAATGTATTCATTTCTTTTATAAATAATAAACATTTTACATGATTCTGTAGTGTTTCTATGCTTCTGCAATGCAAATTTTTGCCTAGAAAGCATTTTTTCTAACCAACTTTTGAGTGCTTATGAAAGTCATTCGGAATATTCAAGTAGTTAATTAGATACAATATGCTTAAAAGAGGTATGTACAGGCTTTTGTTTTTTACCTCATTTTAATGATACAGATTTACTTATTTACTCATTAACTAGATATGAACTTGACTTGGTTTGTTTCTTCATATTTCCCTCGTAACCACAATTAACTCAATCCATGTAAGTTATGCAGTGTATATCGATGACAATAACAAGCAATAGCGTATCAGTAAAATATAAACATTATTTTATGGGACTTTCGTATATTATGGTAATATTATTTATAGCTGTTCCTTTACTATTTACGTACAATAGAGATACGATATAGTAGTCCAATGATATCCGTGCTGTAATCCATTTACTTATGTAAAAGTAATTTTAGAGCAAGTTCAGAAAACAGCGTTTCGCTCATAGCATGTTATAAATAGTATTCGCAACTACGTGAGCAAGATTAACGCCCTTGTTACGTAACTTACTATATACTGTTTCAACTGTCGCGAACTAAAGATCCAATTGATAATAATAATAGTAATAATAATAATAGTAATAATAGTAATAACAATAATAATAATAGCAATAACTGAATGCAATTGTGTACTTCGTCCATCTAGAAGGTAGACTGCCCGCACTGTATCGTGAGCTGCATCCGCCGATGCAATCGCCCTAAGTGAAGGGAAGCCCCCGCCGCCCCGCCGGCGGGATCTGCTCCATATTCCAGAGGTCCAGCCACCCCCGAGACGGATGGCAGCTGCCCCTCCCCCCCCTTCGATTCACAGCCGGCGCGGCGCCTCCGAGGCAACGAATCCTAATCCGCCGTTCACCGCTCGCGGCCTCCCCTTCCTCCCCCTCCCTTCCTCTTTCTCTCCCCCTCCCTTCCTCTTTCTCTCCCCCTCCCTTCCTCTTTCTCTCCCCCTCCCTTCCTCTTCCTCCTCTTGCGTCCGCGATTTTTATTCTCGCGGCATCGAACGGCAAAAAACACTTGGCGTCTGTTACTCGGCAAGCGCCGCGCCCTCGAAAGACAACATATTGGGCGAGCAGTCAGTCACTCTTCTCGGGCGACTCGCCGGCTGCGAACCGTCAGGGCGTCCCAGACGTTGTTCATGGGGATAGTGCTTTAGGCCTTCTCTTAGGTTTAGGCTTCACAAATAGCAAAATATTACTCTAATGCGACATGTTCAGATCAGGATTCTATAAATATGTGCAGACGTAGTTAATGCCGCTTTTGCCAAGGTCCATTTGTCACTCGTATCTCCCCACTTCAAATGATATGTTTCTAAAACAAATAATCAGCTCAATTTCATTTCTGCAATAATTTGTTCTTATAGTTACATCTTTGGTATTATTAAAATGAATAATTGGTTTTGTTGAAGACTAAATTGTGATCATGATTTTAAGAAAATGCCTGTCTAGGTTGTGTAATTAAAAAAAAAAAAAATAGTCAACTTGCAATATTTTGAATGTTACAACGTCTGTTTAAGGTTTCAAAATATTAAATACATTAAACGGTAAGGTAATTTTTGATCCCCCCCCCCAAAAAAAAATTGAAAAGCACTCCTCTGAAAGAGTTATAGGTAAAGCATTGCAGCTTCACGATTTAAATTGAATTCTACTTCTAATTTTTACTGGTGATGACGTGAGATTTTTATTGCCAATATATGAATTCAGCACTTTCAGTATACTAGAATGAATGGCTTCGGTGGTATCATAGCGTGTCGGACTCTTGTATCCAAGTTTGCGGATTAAAACTAGATCGAAACTGTGAAAGGCGAGGAAATACATCGTACGCCTTCCTTCGGAGGAGAAGTAAAGGCGGCTGCTCCATGTAGTAGATTTACTGCATGTAAAATATCCTAAAGCCTAAAAGAAGCCTCTGAGATAAATTCTAAATCGCCTGTTTCGTCGCCCGAATGATACCTTCTTTCTCCGCTATGAGGTGAACGGAAGCGCGGGCCGGTTGACCAGTGTCGCGACGTAAAATAAGGAAGAAACTAAGTAATCTAAACTAGAATAGCTTGTTTACTACTAAGTTCTAAAACTACATACCCAAAATTTCCGCGACTCAAAATCTGAGCCAGTTATGTTCATTTTTCTCTAATTCTGTATTTTAATTCTTGTCCATCGACCGTGCGCGGATTTGATCCCAGCTGAGGTATGTTGCTTTTCGGAAGTGGGAAATCTGCAGTGGTATTTTCGTTCTTGAGACGAGTAAAAGAACACTGGTAAGTGCCTGAAAAAAAAATTCCTCCAATTCCCGTCCTGAGAGGTATCTATCATATTCGTTAGTCGAGCAACATTGGAAGGAACAGAAAGATTACAGAGACTGACCGGACGTTGCAAACAAAGAAATCTTACCAAAATTACGATACACGATATTATGGAAGGATTCGTGAGTTACTATGGGTTCCAGCGGCCGAAAGAAAAGCAGCTGGCAAAAATCGGTAAAGTGGTGCGTCTAGTGTAAACGACGCCATTTAGAACTGTGTTCTACTTGTGGTGACGCGGATGCGTTCTGTTGGCGGGAGTTAACCTCCGAACGCCAAAGCAGCAAGTCTATGCCTCTCGTGTCCTTCATTTAAACCAATGCTTAACCAGTGGACGCGCCACTCGGAAGCGCTGCTGAGTGGTGCAGTACCCTAAAACTTTTCGCGCGGCAGGTTAACTCGCAGTCGAGCGGGAGAGAGCCTCTGCCCGTCACGACGAGCGAGTGCCCGTAAACTCCTCCAGAGAGAACGCGAGGGCGAGCGCTTCTTCATATTGTCCCTCAACAAATCCCCCCCTCTCCCTCCCCCCTCCCCCCGCCCGAGTGAAATGCTAAGCGTCAACGCGACAATCAAGATTTATGACGTCTCGGAGGAAGAGGAGGAAAACTCCGCGCCCGCAGCGCGTAATGTAGCTTCGGGGAGCGGAGGCGCGGTGCAGGTGGAGTCTGCCTTGCCAAAGGACGCTCTACTGCAGGCGTAATGAAGAACTGTAGAGGAGCGTGCTTTGTCTGGAGTGTTTTTAACGTGCAGCTAAATGTAATATATTTTCTCGTGAGATTGAAACAATTGAGTTGCGTCGCTGCGAAACTTCCTCCGGCAACCACTACTGTGTTCGGCTGTTTTCAAAGACAAGCTTTTTGTATAAGAGAAAGGTTTTTATATATTTTTGAGAACTACTTTGTGGCTAAATACTAAAAAAATGGAGGACTTTTGTGTGTCTTGGTATTTAAAATCGGATTAAGGATGCCGCAAATCGCTTGACGCCCCGTTTTTTCGCCTTTATCGCTACTTTTAAGAAACTACTGAGTAAATATTATTTAGTGGTGTCTTGCTATGGATTTTTGAATGATGGGATGCCCACAAAATCCCACAACAATTTCCTCAACAAATAGAAATTTTATAAGTAACAATAGCTTTGTGAGTTTTTATCCAAAACACTTTCAGTTTATGTATAATTAAAACTTGAAATTTCTATTTTAAGAATTGTGCGCCGTATAATTTTATTATTTTCCTGCAATCGGCGAACATTTGAGCAGCACGTAGGCGGTGCCAAAAGACTTAGAATAAAGAAATCAGCTAGCAGCGCGGCTAAAATGTGTGTCGTTAACAGTTGTAGCATCAACTGCACGGGGCTTGGTTGTTGGTCGATTGCCGGGAAACGATAAAATTGTATGATGCACGATTCTTGAAGTATTTTCAAGAGATTTGAAGTTTTAATTGCCATTGCTATTTGAAAAAATGTCTATTTCTGTGGTTTTAACGTAAAATAAACCGTAATCCGAATAATGTAGCACGCTGTTTCAGTGAAATAAGTAATGTTTTATTATCAAGAAATTGCGGAATGTTGTGGTTACCACTTCAGCCAGAAATCCGTTGAAAAATACCATTAAATAATAGTTTTCCTTTACTTTCTAAAAAGTAGCGGAGGCGAGGGACGGCGAAAAACGAGGCAGAAAAGTAGGGCAGATTTACGATGGGGGTGTGCGCTCCAGGAACCGCGCGAAAAAACTGCAGAAAAGATTCGGCTTCGCTAAAGAAAGACCAGTTTCAAACGCCGTAAAGCAAATTAACTACTTCGAGAAGGAGCTATGATAGTCTACGCACATTTCGAGTGACTGTTGCGACAAGACATAAATGTCGCGAGCGCGCGCCGTTGGTGTTTTGACGGCCGGAAACGCAAGCGATGGGCTCGAACCGCAGATGCAATCAGACAGTGAACGAAGCCTCATATGACGTAACGCCCTGACCGCACCTGACGACAGGACGCAGTCAAGAGCAGGGTCGTGCAACTGAGGAGCACCCTGCAGCAATCTGGGCGTGTGGCACCGGGCACCGCAGCACAGTGGCGCCGCCGGGGAACCGACCGCCGACCCGCGCCCACGCAGATCTTACGGTTGCTTCAACTAACTTTGTGTCAGAAATTCGTCTGCCGCCCCTTGCCATTCAAACTACGCTAGGACTACTATCGGTCAGGTGACGTGCCGATCTCATATTAAATAAGCCACTGTTAATCTACGTTTAGAAGTCTGTAGGAACGCAAAAGACAACAGTTGGCATTTGCAATGTGTAATAAGAGTTAAGCTAGGAGATAATGTTAGGAATTAAAGAAATTTAAAAGGAATGAGTGTGCATGAATTATTGTCAATTTAACTTTGAGAACGCGTTAATAAATAAGCAACTGCCCATCATATTGAAAGCAATCTTTATATTTTTTAATGCATAAGTATCCTCACATCATCTCCAACCCTTAGCTCCCCGAGATCTCTGGAGGCGGGGCAGCGAAGTCACAGCCAGCATGTCACTCCGCGCCAAGAAACTGTACGTGCGTGGTTTGAGTCCCGTCGTGTGATAAATGATTTCGACCAAGGTGGGGTCATTACAAGTGAATATATATAATCAGAATAAATCATTTTTTTTAATGCAGTGCGAATTTTTATTGCGTTAGTCATATTTTTCACGTGATCCATCTCTTTGTGCGCGTCTATCTCTTATTATTTATTTTCTTCTACCTCCTTGAGCTCTTATGGTTGATTCGTCTCTGTAGAATTGTCTTTAAAAAACGCAAACTGTCTACCTTAACACCCTTGATACAATTTCCAGTTTTGAGATTTCAACTTGCAAGTAGTTAAGAAAACAGTTAGAGACGGGTTCGGGCTAATTCAGCACGATGAGAACATGGTTGCTTTTATCACCTTGTTCTAATAAGTAGGCAGTTATTATTCAACGACTCTCTGGAATACACCTGCGGTATCGATTTGAAGTGTTTGGAAGTTTATCAGATTTTTTTTAATGTTGCTTAATTAATAGTAGGAGTTGACCCTATATAAAAATCCTCTTTTTTCGTCAGTAACGATTGTATCAAATTGGTGCACTGGAGAGTAAGTTCTCTTTATACAAAATAATGATTTTGGGATGTAAAGAGGAGTACATCTCCAGGGAGATTTTTACATTCGAGAAGAACATAGTACGCTTTTATCTCTCAAAGCATTGACACGTTGACACAACAAAATTTGACGTGACAGCGCAAACCCTGAGACTGCACTGCCAAAGCTCTTCGCATTTTACACAGAGAAGCAACAGATCCACCGACTGGGAGCGATCACGTGTGAAACGACGTGCTGCCGTCCGCTCCTCTCGCGCGATCAATCACTGCTCTCTCCCAGCGTCCTTCGACAGCACGACCATCTTGCCTCGCTTGCGGGCGATGTCGACTCCTGCCAGAGCCAAGAACAATTCGATAAGGCCCGGGTTTGTTTTTCGCTAGCGTTAGCGTTTTTTCATTCTCCGTTTTGAGGCAGAGATAACGGTTTCCGCCATCAATCACGATCGAACTTCCTGTGCGTTTGGGCCAATCGTGTGAGAGTGATATTGTGATTCTCGAACTGGTATTTCGCTTATCTTTAAAACTAAAGTAAAAACTCTACAACTATTTTTTCTTCTTTTTCTCATTCCATCCCGTTTCAGTTGTAGACACCTAACTTAGAATGGCGTTTTGTGTTTCCCACTGTATTAAATCCTTTCTATAACACTAAAAGTAAACGCTTTTCTTTGGTTAAATAATAATTAGAATGAACTAAGAGGAGAAATGTTCGCAAGTAATACCACGTATGCAAGGCAAATTATAAATACATTTTATCTGATTTATCTAAGAATTTTCTCTTTAAGAGTGGTATTTATTTTGACAATTCCTCAAATAAATACATTAATAAACTCGAATAAACCTATTAAAATAACTAATAAAACGAATAAAGATTCATATACGGTTATAACTAAAATTACTCTACCCAGGAATGATTTCATGAAAGGCAATTCGAGGTATAATTCGTACATAGAAAATACATGAATAACGAATGAACAATATTTTATTGTCTCTTTTTTATATTCTTAGTTATTAAAAAACTTAGTGAATAGTTAAGAAAAATATTAAAATTATATCAAATTAATGAACTGTTAAAATAGCAATTTATATTTTCGTCACTTTTTGAAGAGGATCTTTTCAAAGAATTTCGCAATTTACGTTCTATTGCCAAATATTCGTTGTATCTGTAGTTACGATTTCGGTACTGTTACGGTATAATGTCCCGTTATTTTATGTTTCTGTTTTTGCGTACCATCTTCTAGTATATGCAACGCAATTGTAGATCGGAAATGTAGATTTTCAAAAATTTTGCTCGAACATTTTCTTTGAGAAGTAAAATTTTGAATATTCCGAGAGTAAACTTACTTGACTATTGATAGAAAACAAATGCTGTTACCATACGGAAGGAAATATCCTATTATAATTTTGCTTGTAGACGGCTGGATATGATTGAAGTTTGAATTCTTTTCGACCATCAGTACCTCTACCTCAGTACATCAGTGAATTAGTTTCCCAAATATTTGATTTGAGGCTTATAATATTATATTGCTGTGTGATTCAGAAACTTGCCTCTTCACCGATAATAGACGAAAATTCAAAATTTATTGGCACTGAGAAAAGTCAAAGAACTGATAAAGCATGCAATGCAACGTGCGAAATAGTGCTACTCAATTATATTTTGTGTCATGAGTAAATTTTACCATGTTCTTCAGATTAGCCGGCTCGGAGATTATTGCCTGTGGCGAAATGCTCGGCTACAAAGCCACAACATCCTCCATTGTCTTGAAGAGTTAATTGTCTTGTTCAAGTTCCCTTCACAAAGTATTAGCAAGGTATTCCGTGTAATGAATTCGCTGTGGCCGCTTTAACCCTCGACCTTTATTTTCGCGAGCAGGCGAAACATAAAAGAGAGAAGGAAGTTATAAATACGAGTAATTTTGTGATCCTTCAGGATCAGTAGTTCTACCTAATGAAAACGTGTATATTTACCCTTTCTTCAGGATCAGAGTAAATTGCAGAGTAGTTTTCGTTGTGGTGTCACGGTGTGCACTGGTGGGTCGATAAATTTTGATACACTCAACGCGGGATGGAGAAAACAGCTGAACGTTTGCCAACGTATTATAGTGGATTCATGTCACCTGCGAGTGTTCTATGCAGTAAAAAAAGTTACACTGTTTACAAAGCAGGGTTAAAAAATGTTTAAATACATATTCAAGTCAGTGTACTTGTTTCTTATTCTCATATGACATACGAAGTAGAGACAAATTTATGAAATGTTGCAGTGAAAACGGCAGAAAAATTCGTATTGCAATTTCTTGTTCCTATATGCATCAAATTAGTTCCTCGAACACGTTGTGTACTAAGAATGAATGTTTTGTGGATCCTAGACGCCAAAAATTGACTTAACGGCAAAACGTCCTTTCGCCATTCAATGACACAGGGGGCTAAACCGTGAGAAGGATTTTTTCCAAAATTGGTATTCCTCTATCAATCTGGCTGCTGTCGAAGCCTCTAGAATTTGAAACGCATATTTTGATTTTTATGCGATTTTTAGGAAGCCTCATAAAATTTTCAAAATTGTCTCCAATTTTTACTTTCCTGTATACATACGTATATACGGAGTAATATTCGTTGTATAGGAAAAGTTATGTAATGCTGCGGAAAATCGATTTCGAGATTTCAACGGAAATACACGTTTTGGTGTCCCCTGAAACCGAAAAAGTGTTTTTTTTAACGTCCGTCCGTCTGTCTTCAAAGATATTTAATGATGGCTTTTCAAAAATCCGTAAGCATTTTAGTATTGTATAACGGTGTATTTTCGAAAAGATCGAACCAAATTTTCTCAAAAACTACTACAATATTTTTTACTTGGAAATTTCCGTATGTGTAAAAGTGTACAAGTCTCTATCGAAGTCAGGCTTCCAGATTATCGTAAAGGTATTGACAGACAAAACTAGCCTATGAAAAATGAAACTCCTTTCTGCATTACTGCGAAGAGACCATATCATTGGAAAATCGCTTTAGAGTAAGTGTACATTGTAAAATTATATTATTGGGGTAAAATATTGTAAAATGGATAATATGGTATGTGTCATTGTGTAGAACAATGTACGAAGACATTTTTCGTATTTTAACCATAGTTCCATTCTGAGCCAGTCAATTATTTTTTCTACTAAATTCAAAATTTCCTGCTAAGTAAGACACAATTCAATGTTTCATCCCTTCTCAATTCTATAACGCTATAAAAATTATGTTATCACTAGTTGCACGGGATGTGAATTTTTGTGGATGTTTGTTGTAGTAAAGGTAATTCCACTCATAGTAAGAGACTTGCCTTTTATTCCCTACGAAATTAAATAAGCAAAACGTTCGTAACCCTGACGACTAGTTTCAAAAATTGAAATGGAAATAAATATTGATACCTTAAGCATATGATCAAATTTAAAACATTTAAACGTTATAAACTTCTGAATAACAAAAATTACCATAATCCTTTGAGCATTTTAAATCGTGGCTTAAATACAAGATCATGATGTCAAAATTATCTCGTGCTGTAAATTGATTCATGTTTTCTTGTTGCCAGTTTCTCAAATATTTTGATATTAAACTCGTATACTGTGTACGAGTAATTTAATACTTTGATGTACAGTTTATAGCTCTTCACGAAGTGTCATCTTTGTAAGTATGACATGACTTAGAAATCACAATTTCATTTGTGGAATCTTCTGACCAATATCAGAAATTCCAGCAGTGAAACTAATTGGAGCTTCGTAGTTCTTTTTAAGAGACATTCTTTTGAATAAAATATTTGCTTTAATCATCATTTCAATAATTGGAACTGGGGAGAAGATCTGCATCGTTCTCATGAATTGTTTGTGTGTGTTTGTAAGATAAGAACTTCAAAAAAAAAATTGCCAGATTCTCCTTACAAACGGCCTAAAAAAATATCACAGAAGCAAAGTTTGCTAATGACGTAAAAATTTGACCTAAGTAAAAGTGTATTCAAATGTGGTCTTTTTAAGTCTGTTTGACGGTAGTTTGCTCAAAGGTTGTTCAGTTGAAAGGCCGATGTGAATAGGAGACCGCCAGTAACGAGACCAGCGTTGTCTCAACCCTCAGAGTCAGTCTAATGAAAGGCGGACGGGAAGTCCGTCTTGCAGACCTCCCGTCCGATGCATGGAGAGCCTCGGGGGATTTTTATCCGCGGATGAGACCAGAGTTGAGTGGACAGCACGCCTGTAGCGCAGTGGCTGGCTGCCCTCGCCAGCACACGCCCGCCGCTGCAGGGCCCAAGCAGCTAAACTTGTAATGGAAAAGAGTGGGTCCAAATCACACATCAGCGAAGCTCGTCCCCACCCCAAGCAGTTTATGATATTTCTGGACCATCGTCGAACCTCTCATCCCCTTACTCTTAAAAGTACTATATCAGTTCAATCTTTTGTATCACAAAAAAGTACCCCTCACATATATATTATATGTTAATACAATGTATGCCGTATTACACATTACGGCAATTAAAAACGTATTTTTATTTGATAATTCATTTCCTATTTAAATAATCTATTTGGTTATTAATATAACAAATCAGCAATACTAATTGTGGGCGTAACAGCTGTATTCTTAAATTTTCGCGAAACAAAAAACTACAGAGACGATGTATTCGTATAGTCACATTTAAACGACATTTCACACGCTGCAGCGCATTGCTCAACACGTGTGCTTGGAATAAAGACAATAAAATAGAATATTGAACTACAATAAGTTAAATAAAATGCATACTATTGGAAAGGAATCAACATTGTAAGTGTGAAATTTCGCATCAGCAGGCGAAACATGTGTTGAAATATTACCATAAGAAGAATAAACAGTTCATACAGATGTTTTGTTACTCCTAAATTGAAGGGCACAGATCCTATGCCCAGAATAATTTCTTATTTAAACAGTATAGTAACTTGTAAAATAAATTCATTTCGTTTACCTCCCATTGCGCTCAGCAGAACGAAAAATAGAGCAACTGCACTTACGGGATTTCGAGCACGACTAGCGATGGGCACGTGCCGGTCAATCTCATGCGTCGGGGCTGCCTGCACTCGCTAGCAGCATCCGAAGTGGGATGGCATGGAGTAGGCTTCCCTACTTCGTGCATTGTCAGAATTGTTCGAGACCACTAAATATTGTTCGCGAATACGATTTTACCGTAGGAAATGGAAGAGATCTAGTGTACGTTTTTATCTTTGTTTCCAAACCGGCATTACGGTACTTTCGTTAAGTGTGATTTTATTAAGCACTAAATATTTTAATTCAATTGACCTATTTTCTGTACTTTTATCTCCCAACAGCATCGACAAATTTAATATCATCTCGATCAGGTTTTTGTCCAGTTTCCCTGATTCATTGAGCAAATGCTAAGATGGCCCCTTGTTTTGCATCTGGACGTAAATGTAGCTTCACTATGCGCACGTTTTGTCGAACTCTCCTTTTGCTTGTAATGGTAGGAGTAGACGTAAGGGCGAGTTACTATTTTGTTAGCAATGCAGAAAAATCATACTTGCAATTCATGTACCGATTCAAATAAGTTTTGTATAACTCGGAAACAAAAATGACTATTTTTCAAATATTGCTAATCTGGCAATTTTTAAAATTTATTTTTATTTATTTATGTTAAACTTTTACTTATCTTTCAACTATTTATAGTTAAAATGACGGAAAGGAATTCTGGAACTCAAGAAAAAGTGCGCAGATAACATTCTCCCCCCTACGTCACATACAGTTTTTACTGTATTTTGACTGAATAAATCTATCTAATAACTAGCACGCCTTGAAGTAGATTGCAGCAGAGTGATCAATTCTTCAGCAGAAGAACTCAGGATTATCTTCCGTTCAGCCCAAATTTAGAGGTACTAGCTAAACTCCTAGCGCGGCTGAATTGCAGGGATTTAAAAAAAAATAATTCTTCCACAAGTGCTTCCACCCACAGTATTGTGCGTAGGAGCCCCCTCTCATATTCGACATTAGTACCAAGCGTGCCTGCTTCTCAATTTTTATTTTTCCGGCGTATTGCGTTCATTCTCAAACCTCCAATCAAGATCTACACTTCTGTCTCGTCTCATCAAAATTTAGACAACTCGCTATGATACTCCACGTCCAATCATTTGCATTGCAAGCAAACGCAATGACCTCGTTAATATTTATTAATATCCTACATGTAGTTATTCTAATTAGGTATTCGAGGTTTTACTCGTCTCATTATTTTAGTCTCTTCAGAGCTCACTTTTTTTTCACTCGTTAAACCTCGGAACGCGAAATTATAAAGCTATAACACGTTTCGAAATTGATTATGCATACACGTTTAGAGAGTCAGCAGCGCTTATAATTGGACGCAGTTTTAAATTTTCATTAGGCAAAACGAACCCTTCAGACACAAATAAAAGTAGATAGAGTCGTCCATATTTAATGGGCCGTCATGTACAAAATTGCATCTGCAGCTTCTGTGCCTCGTTGCCTTTCTGGCAATGGCGTCAGCGATAAAAATAACTCCGGTCTTTCAATCGGATTACACCCACGCGCCCCGAAGCTCAAAACGCCCTCGCCCGCGCCCTCGCCCGCGCCCGCGCCCTCGCCCGCCCACGCCGCGTGGGAGGCTGCATCGAGTCCCCGCGGCGGCTGAGATGGCTCAGGGAAACAACTGACGGCATTGCAGTGCTTCTGACCGGAAAGCCGTAGGGTTCCACTCCCGACGGTGGAAAGATATTCGACTCAGGCTAGACAGCTAGTTCGAGTTCAACGCTGTGTCTGGAGGAGAATTCTAGAAGCCGGCTGCTGTGATCGATATTTTTCCGTGGTTTCTCTGATCAACAGCTGGCAAATGCCGGGGCCCTAACAAACGGGCCACGGACCGCGCGCGATCTTTCTTTCCTCTTTCTTGTCATATCACCGCCCCTTTCTTACACACACGCTTACATGATCTTCACTACTACACATATCAGAAGACCGGTCGGCAGCTTAAAGTTTGTTCCGTTTAGAGCGGTGCCCCGCCTGTGGGGAATACCTGGTTGGGGAAAACACCGAAACCGAGAGGTCGGCGCCGGATCTCGCATTCCAATGGGAAAGGTCACAGCTACCTCTCGCGAAAAAAGCATGCACTACAGGTATAGCAGTCTTAGCAGTTGAAGCTCCCGGAATCGTAGCATCTAAGACGTACCTTTACTTCGTAACCGCATTGATTAAATAAATTTTGTATTCGCTTTGTGTAGTAATTCATACTATATAACTACGATGTCTTTATATTGTGGTCGTCACTAGTTGCAGGTTTTATCTTGGTGCGTGAGCAGTGTTCTCACGCCTATTGAAAGTCTCTCCAGTTATTTTGAGAGTGTTTCTATTTCGCTGGTTTGTTTAATGAACATATGGTGTTATCACGTGGCGCATAACGGTACACTGTAAAGTGAGCAATATTACTCTTAACTACACTTATTATTATATTATATATACTATATAATATATGATTTTATAATTATGTATTATATAATATAAAAATATAAAATATATCATATATATATAGTGTGATAGTTTATTGACTTTCTACAGTTTCTTTTTGTTCAAACACCGAAACATATGCGACCGAGCGCCGCTATTGTAGGTCACCCAACCCGCCGTGAAGAGCAAGGATCCGGCCCTCTCGCCGCCCGCCTCCTCTGAAGCGCCGGAGGGCAACTCCGCACCGCCCCTTTGCGCAGCGGCGCAGCTGGGCGGGAGGGGTCGCCAGCCGCCCGCGGGGTGACGCCGGAAGCCCCTATGAAGGGCAGCGGCAGCGGGCAGGCGACGGCTTCTCGGAAGGAGGTGCACGAGGCCAAGAAGCCAACGGGGATGATAAGGTCGAATGCGATTGCACAGGGCAGAAGTGGGTGGAGGGAGGAAAGGAGGGTAGGAAAGGGTTGGGGAAGGAAGGAAAAATTTGGACAAGGAAAGGAAGGTAGGAAAGGGTTGGGCAAAGAATGGAAGGCTGGTAAGGGTTGGGCAAGGAAGGGAAGACGGGTAAGGGTTGGGCAAGGAAGGGAAGACGGGTAAGGATTGGGCAAGGAAGGGAAGACGGGTAAGGGTTGGGCAAGGAAGGGAAGACGGGTAAGGGTTGGGCAAGGAAGGGAGGACGGGACAGGGTTGGGCAAGGAAGGGAAGACGGGACAGGGTTGGGCAAGGAAGGGAGGACGGGACAGGGTTGGGCAAAGAAGGGAGGACGGGACAGGGTTGGGCAAGGAAGGGAGGACGGGACAGGGTTGGGCAAGGAAGGGAGGACGGGACAGGGTTGGGCAAGGAAGGGAGGACGGGACAGGGTTGGGCAAGGAAGGGAAGACGGGAAAGGGTTGAACACGGAGAGGAAGGTGGGGGAAAGGGTTGGGCAAAGAAAGGAAAGAAATGAGAGAGAGGCGAACGAAGGGAGACAAAGGTAGGAAGGAAGGGCGGGAGAGAAGTGTTTGGGGAAAAGGATGGAAGGAAGCAGGGTGTTGAATGGTGCGGTCGAAGCGAAGAGCTACTAAGAACATCTGATAGAAGTCACAAGCCAGCTGTAACGGTGGCCGAGTAGGAAAATTAGGGACAGATGCCGATTGTAGAAGTTGGAAACAGGGTCCTGAAGTGCGGAGTCTCGGGAGCTAGGGCAACGGCGACGGCCGTGGACACAAGTTGACAAAGTTCGTGCAGATGGATGCGAGGTGGCACGGGGACGGTACGGCCGCGAAGAGAAAGAAGGCAGGAGCGGCCAAGGGCAGTAAGTGGCTTGAGAAGACAGGACTTCTGTGAACCCGCCGGAACGCCATTGGAATCGGGCGTGCAGTGGGGCGGAAGTTACTTCCTAGCTTATGGCCGGCAACTGCAAAGCGGTTGGCGCAGACGATGCCCAGGTCTGCGTCTTCTAATGATTTTGACGAAGACCGCCCTGGGACCGGACAGACTGCGAGGCTGGCCGGCAACGTTGAAATGGGGATGGGTCGAAGGGAGAAACGGTAACACCAGGAGTGCGAGCCGTGGGGGGCGAGGCAGGGCCAAGTGCGATGGTAGGGTCGAGTCGGAGGCAATGGCGGTCGCTGGAGCCGAGGGGCGGGGGAGAGTTCGTGTCGGTGTCGGAGTTGGGGCGGGACCAGAGCGAGGGGAATCGGTGGCCGGTCGGGGGCGGTCCGCAGCGCCGTCTCGCGTAATAGGATTCCCACTGGAACACGCGGCGGCGGCGGCGGCGGCGGCTTAGGCCGGAGGCGGCCATCGCTCCGGACCCAATAGCCCTTCAAACGCGGAATGGGCGATGCGCACGAGGAGCTGTCATCAATGAGGAGATGGATCTACAATGGTTCTTCCAGTGGATTTTTGGCTTCAGGCTGGAAGGAATTAAAGTTGTCGGAGAACCGTTAGTATTTGGATTTTTCTCGCAAATTTTCACATGGATTCCTTGGTAAGGAAATACCAGCGATCATTATCCTTATTTTCGAATGAATATTAATTTTGAACTGCCCATATTTATGAGTCCATTATAAGCCTCTACTATTATAATGATTTAATAGAATCATGTTGCTGTATAGTATATCAAATTGGTATATATTCCTGCATTCTATTAGATGTTCGATAGTGGTTCATTTTCATCTTACTGGTTGTCGCTAACATGTTTACTGATGAATGTTTTCTTTTGTATGGCGAATGAATTGTGATTTAAAGCCCAAAAGCGCGGCGAAAATATCAAACATGACTCTTAGTTTCCAGATTCACCTGAAAGTTCATTTCATAGAACGCATTTCATCCCTATTTTTAGAACATCTGCTTAAAATTTAATATCAAATTTCATCGAAACCTCTACATTACGTACCTATGAGTATAATTAGCTGTAGTCGAGTACGTGGACCCGCTTGGGTGGCTCAGGGCATCAAACGGTCATTGTAGTGTCCCTGACCTGGAGGTCCTAGGTTTCGAGTCCGGACGGAGGGCGGGATTTTCCTCTCTAGCTAAGCCCGAGTTTAGCCACTATGTAGAGGAGAATCCTAGCGGCCGGCCGTTCATATCGGTTGTTTTTTGCAATTCTCCCAAACAATGCCACACAAATGCCGGAGCAGTACCCTAACAAACGGGCCACGGACCGCGCGCGATATTTCCTTCCTCTTCCTTGTCAAATCCTCATCTCTAACTTACACTTACTCGCATAGACTACACTACCACACACGTCGGGAGACCGTTCGGGAGCTTAGAGCTTGTGAGGCGGTGCTCCGCTAGTGGGAGATACCGAATTTCGCCATCCAGCGAGGCATGATCGCAACCATCTGTCTCGATAAAACATGCACAACACCTACGGGACTAATAACAGCCGGTGATGCGCTCGGAATCGCTAGCGATGAATGAATTGAATACACTGCTTTGAAGGCGTGAGTTCCAATGATGTGAATGGTGTGTGGTGGCGGTGCGAGCTTCGCTTCGGCGTCTGCGTGGGCGCCGTGCGCGTTTTGTAAGCAGAGGGCAGCGCAGGTATTGTTCGCGGCAGTTTCGACCGTTCCGGTTGATTGTTGTGCTTCCTATTGTTGCCTATTATTAGCTCTATCATTGTTCGGTAGGTGCTGTTAACGTCATAATAGATATTAATTTGTGTTATTGGGTTCAAGTTTGTTTTTCCTAAGTCTTCCTGATGAAAGCCGAGATCTCCATTTTTCTCAGTATACAATGAGCCCTTTGACAGGATTCCATAGAGATCGAGGCGTCTCCTTCAGCTGAATATTTTCAATAAATTCGTGACATTCATAATTTGGATTTAACTAAATACAACATTTTACAATTACTCATTACTATAAATGTTAGCAAAGAAACGAAAGTAATTCAAAACAAAAATCCAACTCACAATAACTATAAAAGTAACAACAAACAATATTACCATGCATCATCATAAACGTTCATATTGAAGTCGTAGACGCTGATACAAATTATAACAAATACAATGCATACTAGAAACCTAAAGGAAATCTACGCTCTGCCCACTTGTGTATTTCCGCAAAAGTTAAGACGACACAATCAAGATTCTTTCTACTAATGCACTATATTCTAAAGATACATTTTTGCTCTTTTCGTAATATTTAAAAAGTACGAAAAATGTGTAGAATTTTTTAGGCGATTTACATCATCAGGGATTTACATCATTAATCTTAATCTGTACACATGTTCACTTATTCTGCAAGAAAACAATAACCCACGTGTTCAGGGATAGAACGAAATATGTCTCTGATGACTGTATACCCCTTGTAGTAATAATGCCGGGATGAGAGAAAAACCCAAGGCGACGAATAGGTCAGCTCCGGATTTCCCGGGAGGAACACTTTCCAGTACGCACTACACTTGCGGGAATGACGACCGCTGCGCCCTGAGGCGCGATTCACTCATTCACTATTAACGTTAGCAGCACCAAGGAAAACAGAGGCCCACTGGCGATTGTTTTTTACTTTGTGAATCATGTTTATGATAACATTTTTAAGTGATGCAATTTATCTGATTAATATGCGTTATTGTGTCTTTTTGTTGTGGGTAAAAATCGACAACATAACATTAAAAATAAAAATAGATTTTAAAAATATTTGTACTATATGAAATATTAGTTCAGTATAGTTTAATACACTACTGTGTTATGAAGGTGAATTGGCCTTTATTTGACATCAATATATAACGGATTTTGTCATTTAATACGAATGTTCATTCGAGGAAGTCGATTTTGTTTTTCATCTGCGGTACCGGAAGTTGAATAATGTTTCATTCTTAAATAAATACAAATGCATATTATTAGTTACATCGATGTATTAATTTATCCAAATCGACGGAAACATAAATAAAATGTTTTTGAAAATTAGCGGTGGCTCGGGAAGCCGTGGCAACGCGCGGGACCTTTTGTGCGTGGGTGACGCGAGGGCGCACGGTGACCTAGCGGCATTTAGCAGCGGGAGATCTCTGGAAGGTGACTACTTGCGCTTTGTGCGGAGTGATGCGCGATGCCCGCGCCTTCGTCCCGGGAGAGCACTTTCCCGGCCAGCGATTCGCAGCTGTCACCGCCACGCAGAAAGCTCCCCCCTCCCCCGCCCTCCCCCTCCGTCAGCACTCTTCGGAGCGCCTGGAGCCGATTTTCCCCCTTGCGAAGTGGACTCGCTCGCCCAGGGAAATCGCCTTCCGAAGGAGACGGACCGGCAGATGGAGACAGGGAGCGTTGGCCGTTACGTCGTAATTTACCTTGGTGAACTGTGAAGAGATATCAAGACACTCATCAAATTCTACATAAATAATATAGTCTCCCCAAAAATTAATTTCCTTTTTTTTCTTCAACAATTACTTCTTAATTATTTACTAGGCTGTCCGGGTGACGCCGCGTCCATGGTGAGAGCGAATACCTGAGGAAGGTCGCAGAATGGCGACCGAAACGTCGGCACCTTCGCCACGGACGCGGCGTCACCCGGACAGCCAAGTAAATACTGACTCCGGCTGCGGAAGCCTACTCTCTCAATTACTTCTTCTTTGTTATTAGAATAAAATCATATTCATTGTGTGGGTATTTCTAGTATTCGTGGTGAACGTAATTCATTGTTCTTAAACTCCGAAGAAAATTTTATCACTAATTTTTAAATTGATTTATTACCAGAATAAAATTCTTCTCACTATTCTATTTTTTTATTAATGAAATTTCATCCAGTTAATTTTCAAATCGTGATAAATTGCTCTAAAACGAAATAAAAAAGCAGCTAGATAATACCATAAATTGAGCTAATGAAAGTCATATACACAGCAGTATTCCTAAGCCAGATTAGCCAAAATTGTTTCCTAAGGAGGTGCTTTTAAGAATTCACTTTGTGATCTGTTTCGTATTCAAAACCACAAAGATTTTGCATAACTCAATTTACACGATCTAATTTTTATTCAGTAACATTCGCGAATTTAAGGTCGACCAATAAGACTAAATGACTTCTGACGATGACGAAAGTATTTTTGGTAAGTTACCTCGTTGCGCTAACAACGACGAACGTTCTTTCTCCCTGAAAACGAGAAATTCATGGACGACGATTAATAAAAGTTGTGTTAGTGACCTACAGTTGGAAAGTATCTCCTTGAAGCAAGTCTCTTTTTGTAAAGGAGTCATTTTGTCGAGATGAAGTACCGTAATCAATCTTCGCTTTTTTTTTAAAAAAACAAAAGTCTTCTTGAATGTTTCCCTTCTCTTTATGTCAAGCGTTTCTGTTAATTTCAACTTAAATTTAATGTTCCTGTCCTCTTTCTTTAAACACGAACTGTATTTTAACGCTAATGCGACGCTTTCTCTCCTCAGCATCCCTTCATCTGTTAATGTCTGTCCACTGAGCTGTGCGAGACTTTACACCTGACGCCGCGTGCATATCCAAACTTTCAGCTTTCATTCAGCATCTAGACTTTCAGGAGCTCCTAAAGCATCGTATATTTTAAGAACTTTGGTTTTCGCCGGTTTGAAGCGAAGTTGACGTCGAAATTGAATTTTCATTAAAGTGAGACGCCATAAAAGGGCCCTTCACTTAAAGGTTTACAAGTGTAGGACATCTCGCAAAATTTGCTCTCTATGGTATCAAGACGCCTTTGTAAAGAGAGCTTTTTTTTAACGACACGCCATTTACGTAGAGTAAACCTGGTTAATCTAGTTCTCTCCTTATTTCGCTATAAGCCAATATCCAACTCCTCTTTCTTGTTTACTTTTCTTGCCATTTTCATTGCTTTTCCTCGTGTCTTTCACTTTCTCGCCTCGATGAACGTGCCTTTCGGAAGGAAAGTGCTATAAGTTTCTTTTCGCTCAACGTTTTCATCAGGCCTTTGAGACTTATTCAGCGGTCGACTATTAAGGCCTGCACCTGTTCATCGTTATTGACCAGCCTATCGCGGCCTTGCTTTTAAAGGTAGTACGTTGCTGCTAAATGATAGTTTTGTACGGAAAGTTTCGAGTTAAAGAGTCAAAAGTTCATTTTGGACATCCAATAAGTCTTATCGTATAAAACAATAATGCGGTTTAGAAAGTAGAAAATGCATAGAAAACAGAGTGTAATAAACGGAAATTTGCATAATATAAATTAATTATCATTATAATAAAACATTTTTATGTTAAATTGAAACTTCAATTACGATGCAATAAATGTATTTAGTACATTGAACGTCTATGAGCTTTTAATGCTCATTATTTAATCATGCCGTTGTGAGATATTTGGGGAAGCTATGATTGTATCGTAAATATTTCTCTCCGTTTTAAATACTACTTCTAGCTTACTGGCTTAACATTTTTGCTTGATGGTTGTAGATATATTTTTTCGTTCGCTCTCTTTTGTTGTTTATTTTCGCTACCCGTTCATTCTGGCTTCCGTAAATCTACGTTAATCTACGTAAACCTACATTCCCGGGTCATTCAACCCAGTCACCCTCTCCAAATTTCCTTTTTACGATGCCAAGTTTTAACGCTCCTCGTCTTGAGCTGCCATAGGCCCTTCTCAGTCTTTTCCGATATTTTTTTTGTACTGCCGAGGCACCCCATAGGCACATCTCGACCGCGTACAGCAGTTTCTGTGGAAGAGTACCTATGTCTGGTGACAGGGAGGGGAAAGTGAGTAAAAAGTGAAATACGATGGGTGGGAGAGCCCTACCATGTCACAACACATTATGTCCTATCCTTGGCGGTTTTCCAGCCCATAGCCCTGATGTAACAAGTTCTTGGGCGCGAATGTGCCAAACCCATGCTCGGATAGTGGAAAGATGAGAGTTGGGAGGTGATACAAGGGAGTTGAGAGAGGTTCGCCGTGCCACAACGCACAAACACCGGCGGCGGCGATGGTGTAACGGTTAGCGTTTCGGACTGTTGTACCCAAGTTGGCGGGTTCAAACCCGATTGAAGCCGTGGATTTTTCAGGGCGAAAAAAAATCATTCGTACGCCTTCCTTCGGAGGGGAAGTAAAGCCGGCTGTCCCATGTTAGTAGATTTACTTGCATGTAAAAGATCCTCAAGCCTAAATGACGCCTCTGAGCTAAATTCAAATCGTCTGTTTCTCGCCCAAGAAATACCTCCTTTCTCTGCTAGTCGGTGAAAGGAGCGTAGCGAAATTTACGTGGTCAGACGGAAGAGCAGGCCTAATGGCCTGAGTCTCGCCACGTAAAATAAGGCATTCAATTCAATTCAATTCAATTCAAACACCAATCGCGAGGCGGGCCTCGAACCCGCCGCTCTTAGAGGCGAGGCAGTCAAGGCTGCCGGAAAACGAAGGTTACCTAAATCGCCCGCTTGCTCACTTAATTGTCTGACACCTTTTGGCATGTTGAACTGCACGAGAGGTTTCGTGACGGAGTCGGAGAATGCTTTCATACTACGAAAAAGTTTTCATGAAGAAAAGTTTTCTTTGCATGAAAACTTCCTGTTTATTTGGTTGTCTCACACTTGAACTCTGTTTCATATCCTCATAAAGTGGGGCGACCCATAACAGATCGGACAAGGGTTCTACAGTTCACTCAAAGGAAACCTGGGTTCGAATCTCTGTTCCATGTGAAATTTCTCACGTCCAAGAAGGTTGTGGCAGGTTTATTGAGTTTTCAGTTTCTTCTTTTATTCTACTATTGGTCGTACATTGCTCTTATTATCGTCATAATCGTCTAGCCATTTAATCGTTGATATGATCCATACGGTAGAGCTATGACATAGATACTAGAATCGTTATAAGTACCATTTAAGATGTTCATGAAAGTATTTTCGTAAACATGTTTAAGTATTTATTATATCAGTGTATAGTTTTATGAATGTGACATACTTGAAGCTATTGTAAATCCATTCCCTTTAGTAAAGCACATACATTTGTTACCGTAATACTTTGTTAGGTTTTCTAAGATTTCTCTTATTGAAGTCAATTGAAAGATTATTCCAACGGTGCCAAGGAAACAAGAAGTCTGTCAAAGCCGATTAAATCGAAGTTGTAATTCCATTAAAGATATGGTGCAATCCCAATTACAAAAATCACGTCTGAAAGTCAATTAGGAGTATCAAGTACAAAAAGATAAAAACCAAATTGGCATTGTAATGTTGAACACAATTCGAAATGAATATTAATGTTAATACTTCAATAAAACAGATTGCATTTCTCTCGGAGCAGTAAATAAAAAGTATGTCTCCCAGGATATTTTTTTTTTAGTTTTTTCATTAGAAATTGAGAAAAATAGGGGCTTGATTTGCGCGGAATTTAGCTCCGTCTCTCGCTCGTATTGGCCGATGGTCCTCCGAGCCTACCCCACCCCACCCCGCCGCCGACGCAGCCGGTTGTCGATTCGAAGTAGAGAGCGCGCTTTTGGAGCTCGATTTATGGCGCTCATTCCCGTAATAGGCGCCAACACGCCACTTCGCCGAGAAATCGTACACGAGGCTTGGCGTGATAGTTCGGTCCTGCCCCTTTATTTGCTTTTTGTTCCATCGATACGAGACCCAGTGGAGTTTGCCTACGTTTCGGTGAACTCCATTGAAGAGATTGGGCGACGGAAAATCAATGCGTTGTTAATTTGATTCAGTGACCTGTAAATTGGAATTTATGAAATGTGCTAAGAGTGGAAATTCAGTTCTCGTGATGCATGTCACTGGGAAGAGGTTTATTGCAGATGAGACCACGCCTATATGAGATTTTCCGACAATTTATGTTTTTGTGCGGAATTCAAATACACATTTTCATAAACGTGTGTAACTCAGAATTGAACTCGCAAATGGAAATTCTTCGTACTAGTGATTGTAATTGTCAATTTCGTAGTACTGAAAACGGTTATTAGTTTCTTGAAAATGTATTTGTGTTTATAATAGGATAAAATTTTTGTGATGTTAAAATGTGGTTTTGTCCACCGATATGGCAAAATGCTATTGATTAACGTAAATATTGGTATCTTAACCAACAAAGCGAAAAAAAGACACGGGAAAATTTTAAAGACAAAAGTCTTCATGAAACCAAGTTATTGTAGCCTTTAAAATTAAAATTTGCGTACGATATTTTTAAATAATATTTATTGTAAGATACGGAATGTGCCAAATGTATATTGTATTCATCTCAGAGAGGGATTTGGTTGTAAGTTTGGTTTGTTTCAGATATCTGAAATGAGATGTGCACGTTTGGTTTCACAGCTGAAATAAATTGTCGGCTTCCTAACATCGCACATTAAGTAAACATTTGTATATTTAAACTTTAGATGGAGTCCACTTCACTGTTTTTAATCTTCTGTCAGATTACGTTTATAAGTCGCTCCACGATACTTCGGTATTGCTGTATACTCACAAGTGAGGGCAAAAAGTAAACGGGAAAATTATTTCAGGTTCTTCAAGCCATAAAATGTTCTTAGTTTTATTTCCGTATCCTTATTAACTTGGACCGTTTTTATACCCGAAACGTAAAACTAATTTGCTTTGTGCAATATCCGATCAAAACACCAACCTATACCAAAGCACTTCTGCCTGTTTGAAAATATCGTAAATGCGGACAAGGAAATGGACTATCGTTGAAGAAGGATTCAATTCGTTGAGGGGAGAGGCTGAGCTAGCAGCACGTGAACTTCAGTGCTCCGCGCAACGTGTTCAAACGCAGCGTCTCGACTCGGAACACACATTACCCGAGGATTTACGGCGTTCCTTTACCGAATCCCCCAGCGCCGTGTGCTCCTCGGCTAAGCGTGCATTAAACCCCCTGCAAAAGAGGGATCGCTCGCTGCAAGGCAAGGAAGAGAACGGCCCTGTTTGAAGCGTCGATTATGTGCCTGCGACTTTATGTCTACCACGTTCTGCATTTGATCTCTCCTAGATTACGTCCTTACACGCGGAAGCTTTAGTTTCTATTTTGATCGTGTTGAATCACTATTTCGCATCGTTCACGGTGCGAGAAATGTCGCTAGTATGTACGTGTGTCTGTATGTATTTGGCGCGACAGCCCGTGAACGGGCTCAGACCTACCGGCGACGTTATGGGTTAAGGGGGTAGTGTGATTGGCACGTAGACATCCCCACGCCGTATTCCGGTCTTCTGAACCTGAGAAGTGAATTTTGTCACCATCACACAGCAACATATACTGCTAATGTTGCTAGGACATTTATATAATATTTATTTGAAAAGTAGCAGCCTCTCAACTATAGTTTTGAATTCCCGTACATCACTGAAATACTGTATGTCTTCTGATTCGCTGGCTTTCAGAATTTCTGTAAATCACATATACCATACATCATGTGCACTCCTGTAAAATGAAAAAAAAATACACCTTGAAAGGAAATGAGAAATTAAAATTTTGCGCGTGTCAGTATTAGAAGGCCCTTCATGTGATGGTCAAACTTGCAGGGCAGCGAACAAACCTGAGACGCGTTATCAGACTTGGAGTGGTGTAAGCTTCCCAGCTTCAGAACCATAGAGATACGACTGTCTTCGTAACGTTGTAAACTTTCTACGACTACGTGCTTTGTTTGTGCAGTTGACACATGTGGAGAATGGTCATAAACTAGCAAGGGAACTACTTTCTAAAAAACTTGGTAAACCGGGAAAAATCAGGGAGATGCATTGCTCTGGAAAAGTCAGGGGAAAATAGTAAATTTGCAGAAGAATCGTTAGAAGTGAGGAAATATTTTGAGACGGTGATATAAGTTCGTGATATTGATAGTCGTTAGTGATATTCGTTAAAAAAATTGGATCAATAAAAAATAGTGGCTCAGTATTTATATTAATGCGCTACTCGTTGTATCTAAGAAATCCACTCCGCAGCGCTACCGGTACCGCTACCGGTGGCGCGAGGTAGAAGCGCCTGGAAAAACAAAGGCCTTAGGAAACCACTTATGTCTTGAGAGATGTCGGTCGAAGCTAATGACAAACGTATGCGGTCCACAATATTAACACCCGGCGCCCCAAGCTCCGATTCAAAGCCTACAACGTCCGTTCGCCTCTGCAGATTGGGGAGAGAACATTGAACAGCGCACGGAACATTCATAAGGTCATTCGGCACGTCTTGCGATCGTTTGTGCTACAAGGCGATGTGCTAGTCCAACAGGTCATTGCGTTTTGCCTTGAGGAAGGTCGCAGTATGACGACCGCAAAGGTTGGCAACTGTGACTAGGACGCGGTGCCTCGCGAATTGCCAAGTATCTAGCACAAAGCAAATGTCACTAAACGTGGTCTGAAATCCATCAAGTACTCTGGGCGCTGTTCCTGCCAGTCATGAAAGATAACATTAGCTTTAGAAATTAACATGCTTTAGAAACTCTTGTTGGGAAACTTTAAATATGAAGACTTTTCAAATACAATGAGCAGTGTCATTTTTTTTGTTCTTTTACCACAGTATGAATTTGTAAATAATACCGGATGAAACTCTTTACTGGATGAAGCAATCTACAAAACATATTCTAACACACGGCACAGATTTACTCGACTTTTTGAACCGACATATGAAGTTAGCTTCAACACCATATTATTTTACGAACTCCTATTTCGAGCTCAAAAACGGCGGAGTTTTACAATGCATTTCAAACACACGCGTTACAAAGTCGCCCCTTTTTTCTTTTATTTTGCATTAGCATGCAAATAATACTCCTCCACTTACTCAAACAATTTGCGAAACTTTATATCCTTGCGTAACGTGACACAGTGTGTCACAACCTACCCCCCCTTTTTTTTGAAGCAACGTTCCCAACGCAAAACACACGACGGCGGCGGCCCGCACTGCTTGCGGAGCGCGGATGAAGGCAGCGCACAGCGTGGAGCTTCGCAAAGAGCGGAGCGGACGGGTCGTGGGTTGATTCGTTGCGAATTAAAAGCGCAGACCTTTTCGCTCTCACCGCTCCGTCACCCTCCTCCCCTCGACCTCCCACTCCCCCTCCCACCCCCCCCCTCCCCCCTCGTGACGAAAGTCAGACGACCCCCTTTAATGTCAATTTGAACAGCGAAATGAATATCAGCGGCCCGGAGGAGAAGGCTGAGGAGGAGGCAGTGCCGCGACCAAACCTCGTTTTCGTACACCTGACGACGACAGCCAACTTACTGGAGAGTTGTGTTTATTTGCTGATTGGAATCGAGGCTGGGAGGTCGTTGCAGTGTTGGATTGGTGTGTGTGTGTGTGTGTGTGTGTGTGTCGCCTAGAAGTGATTTAATTTTGGCGACTCCATTCACAAACTTCATTCGGATGAAGTTAGCTGCAAGTGAATGAAGGAAAGGGTAATTCGTGAAAGTGGAATTAATTAAAATGAAATTGTGATTGGTTATTTCTTAAATGAAATATAAGTTTAATATTACGCACAATTTGTCGTCGTGAAACTAGTGTTCTGAATGTTCTACGAATCTTACAATTCTACGTTATGAAGCAAGTACTAAGTTACCAGAACATTCAGAGAATACTGCAGCTGGTATCAGAATTATCTTGACTTGTAGACGTATGAGTTACATTGTGGAACATTTTTTCTTGCATTATTAAAATCGGTTACCAAGAAGATATTTATATTTGTAGTTCTTTGCATTCTCAAGGTGTATATAATTTGAAACAACTCACGATTTTACTAATTGATGATCCATTAAACTGTAATTCATGTTTTAATAATTACAAAACGTTTTCGTGTTTTAAATAAACGAACTTTACAAATATTCTTGAGTTGCCAAAAAAACAGGATTCGGTATGTGCTCTTGTCTCAACAACAGGCCGATAAAATTTTCCAGAACTTGAAAAAATACTATCGAACGGCTTCATATTGTTTAACTTTAAAACAGGCATAAACAGCACTTGATGTAATTCCTCGATATTGTTGGAAAAGAAAACTGCACTCTTATAAAAAATACTTTATTTTATTGTAGTATAACAGTTTAAAATGCTATTGAGTTTATTGAAATGGCTCAGATGTAATAGAAATTCCTGTCAACGTGCGTCAGCGTTAAATCACAGTACACACCCGTCGACGCCATCCTGTGAGCGGAAGCGGCTGCGGCAAACAATGCCGCTGTGCGCCACTCGCCCCCATTATCCGCCCGCGTGCACCACAATGCGGCTGCGGGCGAAATGGAGCTGCACACGCAGCGCCGCTCCTCTCGCCGGCATCTTTCGCTCTTCGCCCTTCGCCCTTCGTCTTTCGTCCTTCGCCCTTTGTCCTTCGCCCTTCGCCCTTCGTCCTTCGCCCTTCGTCCTTCGCCCTTCGTCCTTCGCTCTTTCCACCCCCACCCCGCCAAAGAAACTGCTGGACCCTTGCGGTGGCGTGCTCTAGCCGGGCACCTTCTTGTACGAAATTAGACAGAATGCCGCCGAGTTATTGCGATGACGCGTGGACCGGCGAGACACAAGTGGCGCTGCGGATGGAATAGGTTCGCGCTTTGTGCAGTAGTGGCTCTTTCATGCGCTGATCATCGTTAGAATTACTTTGTTCCCGAGTATTCGTGTTTCCCATAAATGTGCCAAATTTGTATGTCGCAATGTGGGTGAACGCTACGCAAAGCCTTCCCGGGCTTGCACCTCTAAAAATAGAGTATAGGGTTTTGCCCGCAGTTTCATCGAGGAGTTGTGAGGCCCTGTGGGCAGGTCAGGCGGCCGCTGGCAACGGAGGGAAGTGGGAGTGTCGATGGGAGTGGGGGGGGGGGGTAGGAAAGCGGGAAGGTTTGCCTGGGCGGTAAATTGATTGATTAGTATAGCCAGGCGCGACCACTACTAAGGTAATTAGTCCCGTAAATGTAGTGCATGCTTTTATCGCTTGAGATGGCTGTGATCTTCCTCCGCTGGATGGCGAGATCTGGTGTCGACGTACGGGGGTTTCCCCAACCAGGTGTCTCCCACCAGCGGGCACCGCCCCAGCTGGGAAGAACTCCAAGCTCTCGATAGGTCTCCCGGCATGTGTGGTAGTGCAGTGCATGTAAGTGTGTGTAAAGAAGGGGTGAGGATAGGGCAAAGAAGTGGAAGGAAAGATCGCGCGGGTTCCGTGGTCCGTTTGTTAGGTACTACTGCGGCATTCGCCTGGTGTTGTTCGGAATAAGAAAAAAAAAACGACCGACCAGAGCACTCGACCGCTAGAATTCTCCTCCAGACAGCGGCTGAAGCTGGGAAAGAAAGGCAGTAACTATGGAGAAAAAGGAAACTAAAATAATGATATTGTGAGCAGCTGCATTGGCAGATGGTTAAATGCGAAGGAAAAAAGTATTGCTTTAACTTACAAGATTCCGATACAATTTAATGCGTGTTAGTATTAAGGAAGTGAAATATTTGAAAAATAATCAGTTTCGTCCCTAAACGAAACCCGCCATTACGAAGGAGCGTTAGCAAAGAAAAGAGTTAGAAATGTTAAATCGAGTAGGCGGTTCTGGGAGAAAGGTAGGTGGACATACAGGTGAAAGGATATGCAAAACCATTCCATGCTAGCTGTGCAGAAGGGCGAAGGAAATGAAACGTAGTGAATAAAACTTGAAAGCGAAAAATAAGGGTAGCGGTGCTGGTGATCACTAGTGAAGCGTGGACGATAACGGAGGCTGGCAGCATGCACCGCAAGGGATAATGCTGGAAATGGTGAGGGCAGCGCTCAGGAAGACGCAAAGAGGAAACGAAAGTGGCGCAGAGGACGCCGAGGAAGAGTGGAAAGGCAACGGCGGTGCTTGTGGAGACAACATATGCACATCGTCTTGCGAAAACATTGTTCACGCGTGCCTGGAGCGTGTTTGTGGGGGATAGGCGAGGATACAGCGCAAATAATGTAGCATATTTAGTGTAACATGTGTCACCTTTGTAATAACTTTGGAAATTCTTAGCATAGCTTTAACATTAAATGAGATAGATCAGCGTGATATTAAAACCGACATTCATGTGCGTAACTGTAAAACTAATAAAGGAGGCAACAACTCTAAACAACGGATGGCACAACAGCCTCACGACAGGGGTAAGTTAGTAAGGCGAAAAGCAAATGAAGTACAACGAAAGCGGTGATGAGTGTCCTATTGACAAACTAGCAAACTAGTCATTAGGACAATAAATGTGTTGCCAATGTGAAAAGAAAACTAGTGGTGCTGCAATGTGGCAGAGACTTTCTCTTACTTTCCTATTCATGTAGTTGTTTTTTTTGCGCACGTTTTGTTGAACTCTCCTTTTTGCTTTGTAGTGGTAGGTGTAGAGCTGGGCGAGAGTTCCTATTCTGTTAGCAATGCAGAAAAATCAGATCTGGAGTTCGTTTACCGATGCAAATAAGTTTTCTATTTCTCGGGAACAAACATGTCTATTTTTTTCAAATGTTGCTAATCTTACGTTTTTTCAAAATGCATAATAATAATAATATTATTATTATTATTAAACTTATTCATCTTTTAACTATTTATATTTTTTTTTTAAGTTGGGAAGGGATTCTGAAAACGTATGCAGATGATAATCTCGCCCATACGACACATACAGGTTTTACGTGTTTTATTATTATTATTATTATTATTATTATTATTGTTATTATTTTTTTATTGTTATTATTATTATTAAGTAAATCAAATCAAATTCTCTTGTCTGGGCTTCTCGGTTTTCCCCACTCTACTTAGTTACCTCTTCTCTTGAGTCTGAGCTAGCTTTTTCGGTTTTCCCCCAGCATCTTCCCAGCAGCGATCTGTCGGCGCCCAGAGCCTCTTGTGGTTCCTCTGGGTGCGCTCCCAGTGAAGAGCACCTTTGTGCTCCCGGAACATCACAAAGGCCTATAACGGTCCTGTTCGAGTTCGTACTTTTACATATTTGCCCGTAGTGGCCCCTTGCCCCATCTCTGTGCCTGAACCATGGTGTAAGTTCATGGAGTAAGGACCCAGTGCCTCATACACACATTTCAAACGCAGTTGCCTGTCGGGCCAAGATGTTATCGAAGAATTATGATGTAATGCCCTAGGGAATCGAAATTGCTTCCTCGACACAAATTCAACTTTAAAGGTTAATGTTTTACACAGGTTTCGAGGTCCACAGCATTAATGTGAAAGTATATGTACTCACCATGGTCTCACGAGAATGAAGTACGTGACCGTACTGTGTGTGACTGCGTATGTACTACGTACTGTATGGCACTAAGCCGCCATTGAGGGTATTTGGGTTTACTCAACCGCTTAAGGTGTATGCTGGGATGGTCCCTAGATTTGTACTCCCAGACGTAAATGTACAGCTTGTCCTCCCCTCTTTAAATGTTACTACTCTATATGTATGTGAATTCAGTGGTTAGGCGGAAGAGCAGGCCCTATGTCCTGACCCTCGCCATTAATAAAGGCTTATTATCAATATTATCATTATCATTATTTTTTTTTCTTTTTTTTTCGTTAATCGGACGACTAGGACCACGCAAGCAAGCATCCTGCATTTACCGTGGCTCAGTTTTTATTTATTATCGTAGCAGGTGCTTGCAACAATTCTTAGGGGGGGGACCAGCATTTAGCTGGATCCGATTTTTATCCCCCATGGTTGTTAGCCCGGGGGTATGGAAGATGAAAGATGATAGGAATGGATTAGGAGGCGATAGGTGATCGTGGACTTTTGGAACCATCCCAGCATTCGCCTTTATGACCGAGGGAAACCACGAAAACCCCGGTCAGGATGGCCGTCCCGGGAATCGAACCCGGACCTCCCGATTACGAAGTCAGTGCGCTACGCACTGAGCCACTTCGCTCGGTATTATTATTATTATTATTATTATTATTATTATTATTATTATTATTATTATTATTATTATTATTATTATTATTATTATTTATTATGTGAACGTATTACGGTTACGTAATGTAATTTCCAAAACAATAATTTCACTAAAACGCAAGCGAAAACTACTCATACCTTCACAAAATGTACATAACATTTATTAAAGTTCTAATAGTGGAGAATAAATTGAATTTAAAGAAAAATATCTATCTTCAACAATGAAGTTGGAGAAGGTCCAAAAATGTTCAAATATTTGCAATTTTTTAAAGTTCAGATTTAACAATGGAAATCACACACTCTGTATAAGCGCGTTTCACACTAGTTTAAAAAGCAGTTTAAAGTTTTTGGACAAGATTTTGAAAATTTAATTTTATGGCTTCATGTTAAGTAGTCCTAAAATTTAAATTTCAAAATTGCAGAGCTTCGAGTAGCACCAGACAGATCAGAAATATTTATATTAGAAAAACTCGATTAGCTTTTTTTTTCAGGTAATATGAATCAGGCCAGAATGTTTTTAAATCTCTGAATGAAAGGTCACATTGTGACATATAAGATTCGAAGTTTGACCAACAGTTATCAGAACAGAAGAGAAGACAAAATAAGAATCGTCAGACACGTACGATCTTACGTGTACCTGACGTACGTACATGTTTATCTTCGAGTAATGTGTAAATCGCATGCCTCCCAAAACGTCTTATTTTGAAGGAATTAAATCAACCACCCGATTCAATAATTTAAGACCCCTTTCGTAGTTACGCATTGATGCGTATGAGTGTATGTGATTTAAACGTTATTAGAAGAAATAACACTTTTGAAACGACGGTTTAATATTTCCTTTATTGTATTTTCCGTAACCAGATACAGATCTCTCATATTCTTGTTAATATTCCTAAATTAAACATTGGCATTCATCGTGCCTTTCTAATTGCATCGCATACATTTATTAAGTGACCCTAATTTACGTGGGAAATAATAGTGAGCATGTCTTTTGTGCTTAAAGTGAATTACAAATCCATTGATTTTCTAGATTACGATGAATCAAAAGTGAATTTCTTGAGAGAGCAAAGGCAAAATCGGAGAGGGAAAGGCAGTAGTTGACTGTCGCAGCGACAACGTACAAATATCGAAGCACGGGAGCGAAGGCTGGGGGCCGCTTGCACAAAAGAGATGCGTGGGTAGGGATTGCCCAGGGCGACTGGTAACAGCAGCGGAAGAACAAAACAGAACGCAGACTGTCTGATGTGTTAAAAATATCTTTTGGGGAAAGCTATGTCAACATTTAAATAAGAGACGGAAATGCCTGGGTTGACTAAAGGGGCGGCGACGTACGAAGATTGAACTCCTCAGCGGCGGCGGCGGCGGTGGCGCCTGCACGGAAGCGACGCGTGGGCGGGCGGGGGCGGGCGGGGACCGCCCGGGGCGAACGGGTAATGCGCCGCGCCGCCGGATCCTAATAACCCAGCGCACGCCCCGCGGCGTGGCGCGGGGGGCGGGGGCGAGGCGGGGAGCGCGGCATCGATTTCTTCCCCCCGGTTCGAGGGCCCTCGACCCCGCGCCTGTGCCCCGCCTCTCGCTCTCCCCTGCACCTTCGCCCCCCCCCCCTAGCTCCGCCCCCTCGCTCAGCCCCCCGCCCCCGCGCCGCGCCTCCGCGCCCCGCCTCCGCGCCCCCGCCTCCGCGCCCCGCCTCCGCGCCCCGCCTCCGCGCCCCCGCCCCCCGCCTCCTCGCTCCCTCCCCTTGCCTCTTCGCCCCTCCCTTGCCTCTTCGCCCCCTCCCGTGCCTCTTCGCCCCCCTCCCGTGCCTCTTCGCCCCCTCCCTTGCCTCGCCTCTTCGCCCCTCCCTTGCCCCCCATGCTCGCCCCTGCCCCATCCCGCCTCTGCGCTCGCGCCGGTGCAGTCCCGCGCTGCAAGTCGTGTCGTGCCATGCCGAGCCGCGCCGCTGCTGCGTTCATTCCCCCCCCCCCCCCCTCTTTCGTTTCTTTTCCTTTCGCGGCGAGAGCGACCGCGCTCTGTTTGCCGGAGGCTGAAGGAATCTGGGAAACTGCGAAACCGGAGAGGGTCGAAGTGTTTCGTTTTCTCGACGGGACCTGTTGTATCGAGAATCTACCGAAGGACTCTATTGATTCAATTCGATTTATGTCAGGACGAAGAATATATCTTTGCTAGTCTAATGATTGACTAAGAAAATGTAACAATATTCATTTTACGGCACCTCTGTGCCCTTTTCCTTCAATGTTCCGCTTTTTGGCGATTCATACTGCAGTGTGTCCTGCCTTGAGTTTTTCCTTCTCTCTCTCTCAGAAAATGATGCCTCGCAGAAGAATTGTTTTTTTACGAGCCAAGTCTCGGCCCGTTAGACCTTTCTTAAATTTTCTGTATATACTTCATATGAAATTATATTGACAAAATTGACACATTTATTCAATGTTTTCTAGACATTGTTTCACTTTATCATTTGGTACAAGTAGAAGACTATTCAGTCAAATGGTCTTGAGCAGTTTGAGAGACCACCTGCGGGTGCACAAAACGTACGCCCAGGGGCGGTGAGTTGACGAGAGGTGCTTGTTGGGGAACCCGTATGTAGCGATGCCGTAGTGAAATATCTATTCCACTTGTCACAGTGGTTACGTGTTGGTACGCTAGTGGCGAGGGCCATGAGTCGAGAAACGAATTGCAGGTATTACTCGCGCAACTTTTCTTGAACGATGGATTGAAGAAATGCGGGTAGAGAGGGGGTTTTAGTTACGAAATCGGCCACTAGATTTTATGAAGCAATGCAATCTCTGGAGAATTAGTCATGCCTTCGCAACTTTCTCAATGATTTGCGTTCTAATTTTCTCAGGCGTTCGAGGTATTCCTGTGATGAATCTTCACCTGCTTTGGTCATTATTTAATTTTTTTTGGAGAAAATCACGATCAGAAGTTCTCATCTTCTACGTAAAATAGTATATATTTCGCGACAGTGAAGATGTATCTGGAATGTTGCCATCAGTGCACACTGCGAGCTTTTGCCTTCAACTGTTTATTGTGTCAGAGAGGGGGAAGCAAGGTCATCGTTCAAGAAAAGTTGCGCGAGTAATACTTAGAAATCGCTCACGATATCTGAGGACTGCCGGAGCTCTGTGTATTTTAATTTATTAGTGTTTGTAAATAATATTGAAAATAAACGTGTGTAAACAGTTCAGCGCTCTTGTCTGGTATTTGCATGGAGATTCCCACGATGTCACACTATTGTAGCTAATAAACGAACAATTCCTATGATTTGGCAGAGTTTAATTTCTAATTAGGCTCATCAAAATTCACAAAATTACGACGGCGAAAAATTATTTTTTTTCTGGATTTGCCTCATGTTTTCCTTTGTGACTGGTGTGTGCGAATTTTGATCAGATTCTCTTGTATTAACATTCGTTTCTGATACTCATACTCTGTTAGTGCCATTTCACTCTATTCCTATTTTTTTGTATATTTTCAAGGAGAGAAACATTGAATCTCTGTAGAGAATTTTTAAAGGAATTAATGAAATACCGTACTCTTTATTGATTCCTACATTACGAATTTTATTATAAGATTTTGGTTGAACACCTTTTATCAAAATGCAACTTTCTCGTTTATTCTAAATTCTTAAGTATTTCATAATACGTTCATTTTTCGATTCTTGCCGTTTCTTTTTAATTATTCCCTTTAATCTATACAAATTTAATCTTTTCATTGTAAATTTTCAGGAAACTAAATTATCTTGAAATTATAATTACTACACTTGACACGCAAACGACCTATGCGGTTTGAGTGTCCAGTGTGCGCAAATGATATCACAGTTGCAATAACCGCCACAGCATTTACGAGAAATTGTGGTAATACTAACCGCTAATTTCAACATGTTCAATTTCAAATTCAAAGTTATCCAACCCTGCGTTCCTGCATTGTACCGGATTGCATATTAGGGGCTTCGCAACCATAGTTCAAATTTCACAACAGGATGCATGCTAAGCGATGATGTACGTACATCATTATGCTTGTCAACTGCCACTCTCATTCCCAGCGTAACACTGCAAATTCTTATGTGGGGATGGATTGCGCTTAAGTACTATTTCATAGGTGAATCGTTCGCCCCTTGCACTGCCCCTCTTTCCTGAAGTGCCAAGGCCCCATAGTGACCTTGGCCTGACACACTCATAGCCCCGTGTCGTACAACCTAGTACTTTTTAGGACTCGAGGTGGACCAATTGAGGATTGGGGATCGTAAGAATGGAAGTTGAGTCAGGATGAAAAAGGAATGATTGCGCGCTTTCCGTACACTTTTATTGTACATTCGTGGCCGTAATTTCGTGACTAAACAAAATGGTATAAATAACGCCATTAATATGCAGAGAGGAGACATGCAGGACAGAAAATATTGAGAGGAGTGAAGATCCCAAATGCCCCACATCAGACTTGTGAAAAATAAAAGTTAAATACGTCGCCACGAAATCAAGCAAAGTCGAGAAAATGACTCGTAGAATGGAAAACATTGAAATTACCCTCTCACCAAGCCGAAAAGAGGAAGTGAGATGATCCGTACTCCAAGTGTCACCGACGAGGTGTTTTGCTGCTTGGCTGTTCGGGAGACTCCGCTTTCTGGGAAAGGTACCAACGTTTCGGCCCCAATTCTGCGACCTTCTTCAAAGCGAAATGCGACCTTAGGAAGGTCAGCGAATGGCGCTCGTAACGTTCGCACCTGCGGTTAGGTCGCGGCGTCTCCCAGACAGCAAAGTAGCTACTGACTCCGGCCGCGGAAGACGAAGTGACTAGACTTAGCGACGATGTAAGTTGTTGGGAAGGACATTTCTTCTCGGGTCGTCACCAAGTCAAGCCTCTTGCAATGTGCAGTCTTAGATCTGGTGGAGAATGGGGATCAGTCCAACTCCGGCCGTTGTAACCCGGTTTGCCCATACCTGCTTGATGGAATGGTTCCATCACTAATAAACAATTCGCTCCAAATTGACCGTTAGCATCGTTTGTGAGAAAGTTTCCACCTCTGATAAACAAGGCGCCCCAAACCCACCCTCGTGCATGACGTTGTTACGACTCGAAGGAGATTTCTTCAGAAATAACTTTCTTCAATACGAACACAGAAATCAAATGAATATTGAAACAGTTGCAAGTTACTCGCGAGAGTGACCTCGGTCATCTTGTGGAAAGCAAACTCACGACAACGAAACAGTCACTAAACTGCCTAGACATGGGCGCAACGCTTAAATAGTAATATCCTACGCTACAGTCCAGATAGCTACGTAATAATCTAAATAGTACGTGACCCACTCCGCGAGTGCTGGCATGACTCGTCGTTGGGAGTCGGAGGTTAGGGTTCGTAGGTCGGGATGTGGCTTATTCACGGTCATACTCGCGAATTGGCTCCCTTACCGCAAGTCTACTACAGTACAACTTTAGTCAGGGTCATGGGGTAAGTGGTAAAAAAGTGTAGTGGAGGGCTTAGTCGCTCTGGCCTAGGTGACATCCGTCGCGGGTAACAACGTATGTACATAGGGCGATGAGTCAAGATCTGGGCACTCGTAGTTACCCCTTGACGAGGGTCGATGTACTGTTTGAGTTGTGAGGTCATTCTTTAAGAGCCCAGCCATTGTCTTTTGTATTTCATCTACTAAAGCACATATCCTATAAATAAACTGTATGTTGTGGAATAGTGCTCGATATCTGAGGAAACCACTACTTCCATTCCGTGACGCTGCCGAAGGATCTTTGAGGCCGTGTCCCAACGATTAAGATACCTACGGCTCAGGGTGGGAAGCCACGCAATAAACCTATCACTATTCTTCTAGACGTAGAGCCTTTTCACGATCCGGCTATTTAGTGAAAAATCTTCACCAGAGACCTTCCAGTCTATAAAGCATCAGCGACGCTATATGACCTAACATACCCAGCATATCCACTTCAAGTATTCGGGGTTGAAATTAAGTTACGGCGTCGTTCCATCAAAATGTTTCTTCGTGATTCTAACGTCTCGTTTGAGCTGTGAAATCCAGCTGCCTACTCCAGGACAAGCAGGCCGTGTCAGCACCTGGAGGTAATGCCAGTCACCGCCCCTGCGTTGCAGCCTCCGAGATGAGATGCCTCACGCCGCGAGATTGCTCGGGAGCCCCAAAGTGGCGCCGCCTCCGATCCCGCCCCCGCCTCCTCCCTCGCCTCCGCCTCCGCCCCCGCCTACGCCCCCGCCGCCGCCGCCGCCGCCGCCTCCGCTAACCCCTCCTGAGCTCCTCTCGGTGCATCTCCGCCGTCCTGCGCCCCCTTCCCCGGCCGCACTCCCTTCTGCATCCTCCATCGGATCCCCTTCTCTTGGCGTTTCGCCACTAATCGACAGCTGATGTCGCTGCGGTTTCTCTGACCGGGAGGTCCTAGGTTCGAATTCCGACATTGGCAGGACTAGGTCAAATTCAGTCGCTGTCTGGAGGAGAATGCTTGCGGCCGGCTGCTCTGATCGGTAGTTTTCCGTAGTTTCTCCGATCAACGCCAGGCGAATACCGGAGCAGTGCAATAAACGTGCCACGGACCACGCGCGATCTTTCCTACCTCTTTCCTTGTCTTTTCCTCACCCCTTACGTACACCCACACTTACATGCACTACACTCTCATACATGTCGCGAGACCATGGGAGCTTAGAGCTTGTCCCGGCTAGGTCGGTGCCCCGGTGATGGGACATACCCGGCAGGTCGGCGCCGGATATCGCCATACAGTGGGGGGAGCTACAGCCACCTCCCGAGCAATAACATGCCCTACGCTTACGGGACTAATGATCTTAGTAGTTGGCGGGCCTGGGATCACTTACTATCCATCTGTTATTATATCTCTATCTATCTATGAGTTTGTTTCGTATCGTAACGTTGTAGACTTCTTGGTGTTGCTCTTACTTCATTCTGTTTTTATCTTGTTATATCTATTTTTTACTTGTTATATTTAATTTGTACCACTGGTTCTTTGAGGTCACTGGCATTTGTCATTACTTTTTTTGCTGTCCACTTTCCCATCCATCTTCTCTCTATATTTTTTCTGCCGAATTCGTACGTCTTGTTTACTTCTAATTCACTTATTTCCCCCCTCTAACGCCCCCAGCCCCCTGGTTTGTCTCTTTTCTGAGCTCCCTCGCTATATTTCCCTTCCGATTTCACCAGGGCCTCGTGGAGAAGATCTATTCCTAGCATCTGTCTTCGGAGCCCTCATCCCTCCTCGTTGGTCTCGGGCCGTAGCGCAATCACGGCCGGCAGGCGGCGCAGGGGGGCTCAGCTGAAGGGAGCGACGCGGTCGCCCGGGGTTCCCCAGGGGCCGGGGCTCGGTCCCCGGCGCCCGCCGCGCCTCGCCTCGCCTCGCCTCGTCCCGCCCCGCCTTCGCGGCGCCTCGCCTCCACCTTTGCCTGCGTCTTCGCTACCACCTGCGCCTTCGCCCTCGCCTGCGCCCCTGGCTACCCCTTTGCCAGAGACTCCTCCTCTGACACCGCTTCTACCTTCGCCTGTGCCTCCACCGCTGACACCGCTTCTGCCTCCGTCTTCACCAGCGCCTACGTCTTCGCCTGCATCCCGCCTCCGCCTTCGCCTGTGCCTCCGCCTCTGCCTCTGCCTCCGACTTCACCTGCGCCCTCGCCTACGCCTAAGCCTCCTCCTCTGACACCGCTTCTGCCTCTGTCTTCACCTGTGCCTCCGCCTTCGCTTGCGCCTTTGACTTCGTCTCCACCTTCGCCTCTGCCTCCACCTTTGCCTCCGCCTTCGCCGCCGCCTCGCCCACCGCTTCCATGCAGACGCCCATCCTCCGACCGTTCTCTCGCCTCCCGACTCTCTCCCAGTCGTCGTCGCCGCCGCCGCCGCCGACCTACTCCCTCGCCGCTCCCCGCCGCAACTCGGCGCGTTCCCACTCCAGCGAGACATCCTGCCGGAATGCCGCTGCCACGCTGCATCGATTCCCACGGTGTATAGGCGGGACGTTGCCAATTACGTATTGCGCTACCTGTGATATATGTTCCGGGCCGGGCCATGAACGTCCTTTACTAATAAAACAGTGCACAATATGAACCGCGCGTTAAAATGTAGCACATTTCCCTGCTTTGATAAATATCCGTGCATTTTCATTGAGAGAGAAATAATATGTCTCTCTCAAAATAAATATCAACATTTTTATAATATAAGAATAACATCAAAATTTTACGCAGGTGATACATTTTTTCGTAACGATACACATTTACACGTCTACACATACACATTTTCTTCGTAAAAATTACCGTATTTCTTGAGGCATAAAACACAACGACAGACGCGCCCCTTATGTAAGGTTCTTTTTATAAAATGGAACTGCGTCATATTCGCCGACAAATATAATCGTGCACGGAAATTTAAGACTTCGTTTGAATTGAATATTCAATATATTGTTTTGAAATGAATTACTGAAGTTTAATTTGATTCTGACATTATGGAAGTCTGGGACAGACATATTTACACCTATGTACGGGCATTGACATCTCTTTTTAAATTCTTTAATTAAGCAGTTAACAAATTTGTGTTCGCTGCTATCTCTGACCTACTTTCTCAACTAGAGTCTAAACACACTTTCTGAATTTTTATGATGAAACTACGGTTCAGTCAGATTCGTTATCCGTAATATTTTCTGTTATGAAGCTACGACACGTTCTATGCTGTCGCCGATCTTACGGAACTGGGTTCAAAGGTCTTGTTTAATTTTTTTTTAAATTATATATATTGAATTACTATTATTATTAATTTCTATTAATTCAGTAATTGAAACGGTAATTGTAAATTAAAACGTAGAACTTTGCAAATACATCTTCTCGGTACTTCATGATCTCAATAAAAGTTTACCTGAGTTTCAGATGCTAGTTTTTTAACCACCTAATTTTAACGTACATTTTACTATATAGTTGATCACATTGTTTATGGAAGCACTACGAAACATTTTACGCGGTATCTAACTTGTTCTTAATAACCAGTCGGGAAGACCTTAATAACCAATAAGAAAGTTTAAAATATCCCTACTTACCTTTGTTTTCTAATTCTTTACATAATTTGATTATACCCCAAAGCTCGAATCATTGGAATAATGATCGCCGGTGATGAGGGGGCAGGATGTATAAATAGTTGTTGACCCCTTGTGATTGTTCCACACTTTCGAGGTCATTTAAAACTGATACTCAACTTCGACTCTGACACCTCTTGCTACGGAGAGGAAATGCCTAGAAGCGCTAAACCTCTAAAACTGAATAGAGGACCCAAAAAAAGTTTAGCTTTGTCGTTTCCGGTTGGAAACATTCTTTTGAAAATGGTTACCGGTTGGAAAAAACGGTTACAAGTGTTGCAGAGAAACGCGGGTTACGGTGCATGTGTTCATGCTGTTCTCTCTGTATTGTCTTTTGAAAATTTTCTTGGAAGTTTCCTCTGCAACGTGCATCCCTTACTCACCACTAGCACATTTATGTGGTTCTGTATTGATGGTGTACAACACCGTTTTTCTTATGAATTAAGAGACAAAACTACACCATTCATACTAAAATTCCACTAAGTTTTCTAATATTAATATAGTACTACAAGATCTACTATTTAAACATTTTGCCCCCGAAATGAGTACTCTCGTAGAAAATGAACTATGAAATTTTGTACGTGTAATTATCTCGACAATGGAACATCAAATTCATTATTTATTACGATACATCATCGGAAGTTTTTCCAAGTATCTTATCTCGTGAACCACATTGTAGGAATTACTTCAATGCTAAGTATGGTCAATGTAAAATTTTATAGTGTGTTCCACAAACACTTCACACAAATTCGAGAAATCGTATACAATATTGCAGTGGCATTGTATTACTTGTTCATTTCTTCGGATTTACACAGTCCATGAACATATGGGCGTAACTGCTGATTTTGTGTTGGAAACATGAAGCGTAAAAATATCGGTGAATGATTCAATTGTTTAGAAAGTTGTACAATTGGTGTAATGTAATAAAGCATTCGCGAATACCCCCTCAATTTTATTTGATGTAACTCACTATTTTTTGCTTTTGTTTGAAAAAATGTTCAGTGTTTGTTTTAAGTTGCATAGCACAGTCATATAAAGTTTTTCTGTCGTCACGTTATGACCACATCGAATTAATTTAGGAGCATTCACGGATTTAGCACGCAGTTATCACAGACCGAACTCGAGTGCACTACAGGACACAGCTGACCGAACTCGAATGCACACTCGCAAACGAGATGGTTCCTGGAATCCGTGATAATATTGCACTTGGCCTTCTAATTGCAACGTACCCAATTACTGGACATTAATTACCATGTGCGTTTCACTGCTTGTCGTAACTTTTTCGCAATGACATGTTTGTTGCTGACTATTGCTAACGATAACGAATTGCGAGTAAAATCGAAGCAGAGATAGTCTTCATTGCAAAATAAAGGGTGGTCTGTGTTATCATAGTTTTGTGTTATAATTATAGGAGCCACGCACCATTCATTGAAGGAATCAAAAATAACTTAAAAAATCAATTTGAAATATAGAAATCGGCAACTTATTTTCATTCCGCTTATTTACCCGAGGCATTTATAGTGGTATTTGGTGTACAGTTGTAATTAATATTTTCTGTTTTGAAATTAAATAGTAATTTCCGTATTATAAAATGCCCTACATTCTGAAAGTCTTTTGATATACTAGTCCCTTCATCTCTCCGTGAAATCCTTTCGAAGTTGCTAGCGAGAAGTTCGACATGCTCGAGAGAGATACAACACACTATTATTATCTTTCCATCCGTTTGTACTTAGCACCTCGGAATGGAGCTGTGGAAGCTGTGACGACGAAGCTGCGAGGATGGGTGGGGGGGGGGGGGAGCGGCCAGGACGGACGGGGCGGGCGCGGGGCGATGGGCGATAGGGGCATGCGCACGTGGCGTTGGCGCGGGCGGCCGCTATTTGGGCCTCAAGCGCTCGCCCCGCCCCGCCCCGCCCCGCCCCGCACCTGCGCTGCGGGCGAGCGATAATTAACGCGGGCCAGGTCACGCCGCCGGCTGGCAGAGGGCGGGGGCGGTAGGGGAAAGGCAGAAGTAGAGGAGTAGGGGTTGGTAAGACGCTGCAAGAAGCAGTTAGGCGGCG
Organism: Gryllus longicercus; assembly: GCA_038098605.1. Lineage (NCBI taxonomy): Eukaryota > Metazoa > Arthropoda > Insecta > Orthoptera > Gryllidae > Gryllus > Gryllus longicercus. Next base: position 1,212,651 of record JAZDUA010000298.1, on the reverse strand, counting down.
GGGAGGTCGACGAAAAAAATGTCCAGGTCGGTAGCTGCGTGGGAGCTACAGTGGATGAGGCGATGGCGGCGGTGGCGATAAAACCTGGGAGCGGGTGCGGCGCTGGACTTCAGACGGCGATAAATGCGAATGACGCAGGGAGCCTTGGGGACGGTGAATGGGCGAGTACGCCGGCGAGCAACGCGATCGGCGTCCGTGCTAATGGAATGGGCCTGCCGTACCGGGCGGGGCGGTGTAGGCGCGTGTAGGGCACGGCTGTTGTGGGGTGCAGGGGCAGAAGGAGCGGGCGGGGGCGGGGGCGGAGGCGGCGGTAGGCGTCGGCCTGGAATCAATCCAGCGCAGCCCTCGCCGCCCGGGGGACGCGGTGCCGCCGAGCGCGCCCGACTGCTTTGATTAAGGGGAGGGATGAAATGGCGGAAATGAGAGAAAGGTCGACCGGAGCAGGGCATGACGCTACACGTAGATGCAGAGGCACAGCAGGTTCTTTGGTGCAGTAAATGTCAGGCTGAACTGTGTAGTAACGTAATTTTTAAGTTGATGCTGCTGGAAAATAAAGATGTTTGAAATATTATTTGGAAGTAGAAAAGAAATTATAAAATGAAGCATAAAACGCGAGATACGCAGAAAATCTCTACAAAATATTAAAACATGTTGTGTAAGTGTTGCATTAGAGAATTGGAGTAACGTGTCTGAAAAATCGCGGTTAAAAAATACAACCTACAATAAGACTCTCGGGGCTCTGAGGGCCACAAAGAAAATCATAGTAAAGCACGAATTTAAGGGACACGAACATTGTTGATCAAGAAGTGAAAGGTGAAATAATTCACAAGTGAAACACAGAAATATATGGAAGTTGCACATCTGAACATTGACATTGAGATTCTGTAGCATTGAGAAAAAGTGGAGGTAAATTTGCAAATGTATCCCGTAGGAAAGCTAAGTAAAAATACAAGATCCAGATGAGAATGCAAACCGCAGACTTGGCAAAGAAAAAAGAAACACGGCGGGGGCAATAAAGACGCGGGCAAATGAAAAAAAAGAAGAATAAAAGCTGGGGAAAAATGCGGAATTGGCGTGCGCTGGAGGAGAGAGAGGTGGGCGTTGGCGAAACACGTTGCAGCGGCTGCAGGCGCAGCGCAGGAGCGTCGCGAGCGGTGGGGGCGGGGACGGCGCGCGGGCGACGCGAGGGCGACGCAGGGGTTGCGCTGGGGAAGCCCTGGGGAGGGCTGGGGGGACGGCGCGAGGACGCTGCGGTGGCGACGCGGGGTAGACCGGGGACGGCGCGGGGGCGAAGCGGGGTAGACCGGGGAAGGGCTGGGGGCGGCGTGGGGACGACGCGAGTGCGGCCCGCTGGAGTCACGGAGGCGGTCCGGGAGGGCGGGGGCGGCGCGACGCTGGGGTGGTGCGGGGGTGGCGTGAGGGCGTCTGAAAGGCGTCGTCGAGGTGGGCTGGGGGAGGACGACCCGGCGGCGGCGCGGAAACGGCGTGGGGACGGGGCGGGGGCGGCGACGCGGGGAAGGCGCGGAGGTGGCGTCGCGGCCCGGCGAAGACGTCCCTTGGCGCGGCGCGGGCGGCGGCATTTCATCTTGGGGGCGCGCGAGGAATCCGCCGAGGTGCGCGGAGGGGGCGGGGCGCCAGGCACGAGAGGGCTGGCGGCCGCGCGCGGCCAGCGTTCGCCCTGGAGCGGAGCGGAGCGCAGCGCAGGGATCGATGCTACCGGTCCCGCTACCTTCCCGGCTACCTTTCTCCCTAATGCTCCCCTTCCCTCTACCCACTGTTCCGGTTACTGGACCCTTCCCCGCACCGACTGAGGTGGTTCGGAGCATCAATTGATGCCACTGTAGTGCCTCTGACCGGGAGGTCCTACGGTTCGATTCTAGACGGCCGTGGTAGGGTTTTCGACACTGGCTACGTAGCTAGGTCGAGTTCAGCCGCTGTCTGGAGGAGAATTCTAGCGGCCGGCTGTTCTGATCGGTTTTTTCCGTGAATTCTCTGATTAACACCAGGCGAATGTCGGAGCGGTACCCTAACAAAAGGGCCACGGAACACGCGCACTTTCTGGTTCTATCTTCACATCTTACTTATCACACACTTATATGAACTACACTACCACACTTGTCGAGAGCTTAGAGCGTGTTGCGGCTGAGATGGTGCCCCGCTTACCCGAGACACCTGGTATGGAAAAGCCCTGCAAACCGACGTGTAGGTAGGCGCCGTATCTCGCCATCCAGCGGGGGAAAATATCACCGCCTCCTCCCGCGATAAAAAAAACATGCACGGGACTGTCGAAACACTTGCTCCGGAATCACTAATTAATAAAACAAAAAATCTCTTTGTGTACCAACTTTCCCGCTTCTGTTCTTGCTACGTTCCCCTTACCGTTCCCCTTACCGTTCCCCTTGCCGTTCCCCTTGCCGTTCCCCTTGCCGTTCCCCTTGCCGTTCCCCTTGCCGTTCCCCTTGCCGTTCCCCTTGCCGTTCCCCTTGCCGTTCCCCTTGCCGTTCCCCTTGCCGTTCCCCTTGCCGTTCCCCTTGCCGTTCCCCTTGCCGTTCCCCTTGCCGTTCCCCTTGCCGTTCCCCTTGCCGTTCCCCTTGCCGTTCCCCTTGCCGTTCCCCTTGCCGTTCCCCTTGCCGTTCCCCTTGCCGTTCCCCTTGCCGTTCCCCTTGCCGTTCCCCTTGCCGTTCCCCTTGCCGTTCCCCTTGCCGTTCCCCTTGCCGTTCCCCTTGCCGTTCCCCTTGCCGTTTCCCTTGCCGTTTCCCTTACCGTTTCCCTTACCGTTTCCCTTACCGTTTCCCTTACCGTTTCCCTTACCGTTTCCCTTACCGTTTCCCTTACCGTTTCCCTTACCGTTTCCCTTACCGTTTCCCTTACCGTTTCCCTTACCGTTTCCCTTACCGTTTCCCTTACCGTTTCCCTTACCGTTTCCCTTACCGTTTCCCTTACCGTTTCCCTTACCGTTTCCCTTACCGTTTCCCTTACCGTTTCCCTTACCGTTTCCCTTACCGTTTCCCTTACCGTTTCCCTTACCGTTTCCCTTACCGTTTCCCTTACCGTTTCCCTTACCGTTTCCCTTACCGTTTCCCTTACCGTTTCCCTTACCGTTTCCCTTACCGTTTCCCTTACCGTTTCCCTTACCGTTTCCCTTACCGTTTCCCTTACCGTTTCCCTTACCGTTTCCCTTACCGTTTCCCTTACCGTTTCCCTTACCGTTTCCCTTACCGTTTCCCTTACCGTTTCCCTTACCGTTTCCCTTACCGTTTCCCTTACCGTTTCCCTTACCGTTTCCCTTACCGTTTCCCTTACCGTTTCCCTTACCGTTTCCCTTACCGTTTCCCTTACCGTTTCCCTTACCGTTTCCCTTACCGTTTCCCTTACCGTTTCCCTTACCGTTTCCCTTACCGTTTCCCTTACCGTTTCCCTTACCGTTTCCCTTACCGTTTCCCTTACCGTTTCCCTTACCGTTTCCCTTACCGTTTCCCTTACCGTTTCCCTTACCGTTTCCCTTACCGTTTCCCTTACCGTTTCCCTTACCGTTTCCCTTACCGTTTCCCTTACCGTTTCCCTTACCGTTTCCCTTACCGTTCCCCTTACCGTTCCCCTTACCGTTCCCCTTACCGTTCCCCTTTCCGTTCCCCTTTCCGTTCCCCTTTCCGTTCCCCTTTCCGTTCCCCTTTCCGTTCCCCTTTCCGTTCCACTTACCGTTCCACTTACCGTTCCCCTTACCGTTCCACTTACCGTTCCACTTACCGTTCCACTTACCGTTCCACCTACCGTTCCACCTACCGTTCCACTTACTGTTCACCTCATCCTTCTTAGCATCCTCTGTACCATCTTTCTTAGCATCCTCTTTCCATTCCATTCATTTCCATACCATTCGCGTTACATTCCACTCCCGTGCCCATCAGCGTCCCCCACCCTACCAACTTTTTTCCCGCGCGCCTTCGCGACCGCACCCCGTCCACTTTCTCGGTCGTCTCTCTTCTACTACCAACACCTCCGCGGCGTCGGAGGCGAGAGGCGCTTCTGCTCGTTTCAGTCGTCTCGTGCCTCAGACCTGTCACCAGCGGATGCGCAGCCCCTCCAGGAGCAAGCGAATGACAACCTATCCGCGCGCCGCTTAGACGTGGCTTCGAAGTCTGAGAGTCTGTAGAAATGCAACGGAAATGAATGGGAGCGTGTTTCAGAATTTAGAAAATGTCTTTCGCATTCTTTCCATATTGTCGGCCATTAAATTTTTATTTAATCGTTTCTAGGCTATTGAGCCCAATAACCGTTGTGTAGAATTTATTTCAGCCTTGATCAATTTTGAGAGTTGACGTGTGCGAGATTTTGAATCGTTTTTAATGGAAAATTAAAACGGAAATTCGGCTGAGAGTTATTTCGCCCAATATCATTCGTCACTAAAAACTGAAGCAATAGGAAGGACATTAAATAAATGAATAGCTATTAAAAGAGATGAAGGTGTTCATATTGTTGCAACAAATGAAGGAGTAATATTGTAACCTGTATATTACGGACGTTCAGAGCATATAATGTGTGACAGTTATATGTTTTATTCTATGTATTAATTTTATAGTAGATATCTTAAATTGGAAGTATGAGTACATTATACTTAAGGGAAGATCAATAAAATTGTATATGGAAAATGTGTCACAATCACAGTGGCTGATAACTATCGGCACAGTGTTGGATTTTGTTTGTAGAAAACCAATTCTAAATTAATCCAATTCTTGATGTGTTCCGATGATTTTTCGGCCGAATTGTATCGTTTTTCTAGTAATATTACAGTACCTGAATAGGAACTGAGCGGCGATCCGATAAATGGGGAAGTCAGTCTCCACAAGAAACATATTCTGTACTCCTTATAATTCGACGGTATTCACATGATTTAATGCGAGTTAATATAAGTGACACTCATGTTTTGTTGCATTTCTCGTTATCACTACACACAGAGGGAAAAAACTAAAGGCCTTAGATGCCAAGCCTTCAAACTAACAAAAAAAGAGGGAAAATAAGAAACAATGGAAATAGTAACTCTACTGCTTTACCAATACTACGTTTGTTCAAAGAGTTACAACGCCATCAAATGTCCGAAGTGATAATTCCAATGTTGAAAGAATCTGATTTCTTTGAGAAATTGTATCTTACAAAAAATGGGTCATTTATGAATACATTTTCAGGACATTCACTTTCAAGGATATTCAAAACTAATTGTCACTTTTATATAGACAGAGCTGTTGTGCAGTTGTTGTAGAAATGCAAGTGCCCCGACGAAACACTTTGATAAATTACTTTAATGGAAATACAAGTGAAGCGCCTCGTCCTTGTCGCAAGTGTGACATTAGGTCTACGCTGCTGACAATACGCTTCTTGCAACTGTGACCTATTTAGTCTTTAACTTTCACTTATGTGACAAAAACTCTAAAGACTCGTTGTGGTATTGTAAAAGAGAAGGAATTAATATATAAATAATGATAATATAATAATAATAATAATAATAATAATAATAATAATAATAATAATAATGTACATTTTATTATCAGGTCACAGTTCTAACTTACCGTTTGCCAAGGAATACTTCCCGTTTCGCAACTGCAAACTACACAGCTCCTTAGTAGAAGTAGGTATTTGTTAAAAGTTACCTTTGACTGTTCAAAGAACTGACTGTCCCAGTTAGAAATAGTAGTAATAATAATAATAATAATAATAATAATAATAATAATAATAGTAGTAGTAGTAGTAATAAATAATAATAATAATAATAATAATAATAATAATAATAATAATAATGCCAAAAATTAAGTAAAACGTTCCCCTTACATTTGGGCTGTGTAATATTTCTAAAGAAACAATATGTCAAGACCCTACACTATTAGAAGAATTTTATTCCACAGCTACATTCTTAAAGAATTAGTTGAAAAAAATCCTAATGGTGGAGTATATTCCGCTCTTATTCTCATACCTTTGTGAATTAACTGAAGGCAGGAAATTATGAATTACGACCAGGAGTGGTTTTTACAGGACTTTAAACTAGTGGAAACCCGTCCAAATTTGACGTTTATGTACCCTCACTGATCTTCGCATCTGAATACACTCATTGAACTCGAAGTTTAATCTCTAACTTCACTTCGCTGTCACTTCACACTCGCCCGCTTGCTCGCACCCGTTCGCGACAGAGATAAAACGACGACTGCTTTCGATTCGACTGCTGGCAACTCGGAGAACAGACGAAGTATTGGACAAGTGACGACAGAGAAGCGTTAATTCTATTAATAATATGGTATTATTAATCCGCTTAATGAGGGCAGGAGATAATATTTCCAGAGCCTACTAGTTTTCATTGAATGGAAAAAAAATACGAAATGTGATTGAGTAGAAAGATGAAATGTCTTCGTAATAAAAATCCTGTGTGTTGTAAATGTATGGATAAATATATAATTAATATAATATAATTATTTTTAAAATTAATAGATAATTTCTAATGCACCAGGCGTGTTTAGAAAGTAAGTAACATTTTGTAAAAAGCTGTTTCTCGAAATGCAATTAATTATCACAGAAAAGAGCATTTTATAAACTTCTTTTCTACTGTTATTACCATTTTTCAGACATTTGTCATTTCGCAAAAAACGTTGCTCGGAAGGGACTGTCTTGATTGACGGCATCTTTCTATGGAGAGGGCCTAGAAAAGTTCCCTCTGTTATAAATGTTTGAACAATGGTGACAACTATGTAGAAAAATAGTTTAAAAAATGCTGTCACGTAATACTAAATTTCGTTTGGCAAAACAAATATGTAGAATTTTTGTTTTTTTTTTGTTTTTGTTTTTTGTTTTTGCAAAACGATACTCAAGTTTCCGAACACACCTCGTATATTGATGAATCACTAACTTTTTTTTTACGTTTTATTTTGTTTTGTTTGAATAGCATTTGTTTTCGTGAAAGTAAAGAAGCGCAGGGACGTGCACGTGACCGGTGCGCCGAGGAGGCTCCCGTAGGGAAATCGCGTGAGGGGGCTGCAGTGCGGGGGGGGCGGGGGGGGGGCGCTCCGACGCGAGCCTGCGCTTCATCTCCTGCGCGGAGCGTTCCAAAGCGAGGCGCATTAATCAAATGGCAGCTGGCAGCGCAAACGACGCAAAAAGTCTACGTGCGAAGTTAATTAACTGTGGTGTCGTGCGGTCTTAAGAAGTTTAGAAGGTGATTTGTTTGAATTGGTTTATTGTATTTTCTTCAAATGGATATAGATCCAAATAAGTGTTTGTTGACTTAACATTCGGTGCCCTCAGATGTTAATTCAAGACTACGTTACAGATAACATTGATTAATAATAATAAAAGTAACAATAACAATAAATAATAAACAATAATAATGTTACTATTGCTGGTGAAAAAGTTGATAATAAGAGGGGTAGATAGTGAGTAGACGTGCTCGCATTTTAAAAAGAATGTTGAAAGAAACAGCTACGTCGGTTATAAACCAAAGGTTTCTACAGGTAAAAAATTGTTGTATGAAACATACTTATTTACCCTGTGTTGGTTATTCTGGAAGAAATTATTCTGCATAGTTTTACGACACAAGAAAATATCGGAATATATTTTCTTGAAAAATAATTTCGTAACATTACTACCAGCGTTTCTCTAGATTAACTTGTTAATCCGCTATCTCCACAATGCTTTAAATCTTATTGGGCAAACACAATAAACTTATCAACGTATGTCAATGTCTTGAGTCGTACATTTTCAGATTTCGCAGCTGCTGGAGAGAAAGGGACTGCCGTAAGCAAGGCAAGACGACGCGTAAATTGTGGTTGTTTTTAAGAGAGGGAACGAAAGAGTTTAAGAAAATGAAAATAGGACGGGAGAGATGGAGAAGGTGAGGGAGAAAAGGGAAGTAGATTGAAAAGGAATAAAAGAAACGCAGTGGGAAGGAGGAAGGAAAAATAAAAGGTAGAGAAAGACAAAGGAGAATGAAGGAGGGAGGGAGATGCAGGTGTAATAAAAGGGGGAGAGAAAGAAAGGTGAAATGAAAAGGGAAGAGAGAGAAAGATGGAATGGAAGGGGAGAGAGAGGAGAGAGAGAGAAAGGTGGAATGAAAGGGGGAGAGAGAAAGAAAGGTGGAATGAAAGGGGGAAGAGAGGATGATGCAAAGGGGTACAGATATAAAGTTAGAATGGAGAGAGATAGAAAGACAGAGCGGAAGAGAGAACACAGCGTGAGGGATCCTAGGCTGCAGGGCGACGGAGCGTGAGAGAGCAGGAGAGAGAGAGGGGGGGCGGGGGCGCGTGTGTTGATGCAGCTCGCGCGGCGCGCGCACTGACGCCTCCGTCGCCGGCGGCCACCGCTGCGGCTCTCAGCGGCGCACTGCGGCGCACGGCGGCGGCGGCGGTGCACGCGCGCGCCCGGGCGGCGGCGGCGGCGGGGCCGGGGGCGGCGCGGGCGCGGGGGCGATCGATGGAGCGGCGGCGGCCGCGCCGCCCCCGCGGCCGCCCGGGCGCAGTCGGAGGCGGCGGTGGCACCGCGCGCGCGGCCCGAATCCACGGCGGCGTCGGCGGCGCGGGGCGCAACAGGCCAAATTTACCCCGCGGTCGATAGGGCCTCGGGAACAGGTGTCTGAGGGCGCCCGAGCAACAGGCCTCGCGTGGGGGGCCGCGCCTCGCGGTGAGGCGGGGAGACACCTCGAGCGGAACGCACTGCGCAATTGGGCTGCTAGGAAATTGGTGGGGTAAATAAACGGTGGTCCGAGTCGGGGAGAGTAGGGCGCAGTCTGTATAAAATGTAGGTGAGGTGTACTATGGCCAAAAATATAGTAACCTAATAGGACAATGGACTAAGATAAATATGCTAGAATGGAATAAGAAAATAAGATAAAGTGAACCAATTTAATTGTTTAGTTTAAAAACTATTTCCCAGTAAATTGAAAAATCATAAAAACAACGAAAACAAATGTTGGTTTCCTTTTTTGTAATGACAATTTTATTTAACATAGGTCATATAGGTGATGTCAAATAAGCGTAATCAACCTTAGTCGAGGCAAGAAAATGTCGGAAAAGTGTGTTTTGTGAAGTGTAAAGATCGTGGAAATCTTTGGTGTGCCTTGGACTCGAAATTTCCAAATGAAGTTGAGTTGATTTTTGCCTTCGCAAAATTAGCCAAGAGTTTAATGTCGCCGAAGAAAATATTTTATGCAGAGTAAATTTGTTTCATGTTGTATCTCGCTTTCGAACTTTCTAACAAGTTGCTTAGTAATCTGAAATATGGTTGATACTTTAGAGCAAAAATGATGATAAAATATTTTTTCATTGTTTCGGTCTCCACGTTAAAGAAACGATAATTGAAAAATATGAGACCCATAGCGCGGTAGTGATTTCCAGCGAGGAGACGTGAATGTCATCGGGCGAGTCGTGCGCGCGTCGCTGGCTCCCCGAACGTCGCCGCCGGCCTCCGCCGTCAGTGTATGTCAAAAGGATCGAGTATCCAGCTTCGACATTTCTCTGCGTACAAGGCCCTAGGTTTGAGTCCCGACGCTGACACGATATTCGACACTAGTCAGATAGATAGGTCGACTTCATTCGCTGTCTGGAGGAGAATTCTAACGACTGGCTGTTTTGATAGGTAGTTTTCTGTGTTTTTTTCCGGTCAACACCAGGCGAATGCTGGAACAGTACCCTGACAAACGGGCCTCGGGACCGCACGCGATCTTTCTTTCCTTTTACTCGTCCTATCCTTACCCCTTGCATACACACTTAGATTTACATATACTACACTACCACACAAGCCGGGAGACCGGTTGGTAACTTTGAGCACGTTCCTGCTGGGACGGTACCCTGCTGGTGGGAGGTACCCTGTTAGGGAAAAACCTACTAGCCTACGGCAGGCCGCTGCCGGATTCCTTCATCCGGCGGGGGAAGATCAAATCCACCTTCCGCGTTAAAAATGCACTACACTTACGGGACGAATGACCTTATCAGTTGACGCGCTCGGAATCACTACTCAATCAGTCGACATGTGAATAACCTTTCTACTTCCTTCCTCCTGCGTTTGAGAGGCGTGTCGAGCGAGTGAGTCGAGTTGAAGAAGAGGTCGCCTCGGGTGCAGCTGAGGAGGCGCGGATTCCGCCGTGCGGGTCGTGCACGCGACGCCGCGTCGTCGCCCCGTCGCGAGCCCCCGCCATCGACCCGGTCACCCCCCCTCCCTCCCCCTACCCCACCCGCCGGCGCGCGACTGCGAGACAGCGCGAGCCAATTAGCTGCCATTGTGCGTCGCTGGTGGAGATTTAATTCTCGGCGACGTCGCGCCCTCCCGACGCCCCGGGCGAAGCGCGAGCGCCCCCCCACCCCCCGCCCCTCTCGCGGGACACGCGACGCCCCCTCCCCACTGTTCACGTTTTTCATTCCTACCTAAATCTCAACCCATCAGCTCAATGAAGCGCAACAACCGAGGGTTTTTCTATTTTTTTTCTCGTATGCGTACGTATGTACGGAGTGTAGGGAAAGTTATGTAATTGTGCGGAAAATCTATTTCGATATTCGGATAGAAATACACTTTTGGAGGTCTCCTAAAAACGAAAAAACGTTTTTGTTATTTATTATTATTATTATTATTATTATTATTATTTTAACCGACCGTCCGTGTGTCAATAACATTAGCGATTAAATGTTTCGTCCGAAATCTGCTAAAATGCGTAATCCCTGCTAGTTCGAAGTGTCTCGTAGTCTGCTATTTTGAAAACCATTCTTCAATTGTTGGGAGTACTGAACTCCTAAAGCGACTAGCAAAGCCTTTGGGACCCATTCAAAATTTTCTCAAACATTACTCCAATTTTTTCTTTCAATTTCTTATACAAATAGATAGAAATACACTTGTAAAGATGGCGTAGATCAGATTTTCAATGCTAACTCTTAATTATCGAAAATTGCAGAAATTATGGAAGATTGCAAAAGTTTTCAAATTTTTTGGGCCCGTTCGTGCAACTACATCATTGAAGATACTGGTTTTTTCTTTGAATGAAACTTGTTCTCCGTATTGTTTCTTTCGTTAATGTCGTGTACAAATTTGTAAAATTTTAATAGTTCGCGAGCAATTTTGAGTGAATGTTGGGTAAAATAAAAAAAATATATTCTTAACATCTAATTCAAATTTTTTATTAAACTTTTTGAGTTGATGATGCTAAATGCACCGAATAACATGACATATACATCATTATGTTTCTTTTGATATTTCAAAAATTACCTAAATGTCTCTCGCGTCTTTTATATTTATATGACGTGCAATTTTTGATACATTATTGCATTTGTGAGTAAAAGTGCTTCAAATGAGTTCTGATGGAGGTTCTGGAAAACTCAAAACTTTTCTGATAAAATTGCTCAATTGTCATAATGGCTCAAACGACATTTTCTCAAAATCGCTTAATATTTTTCATCATAATCGCAAAATCAATTAATATTTTTCAATGAAAATTTGCATATATGACTGATTTACATTTCTATTATAATATTTGATTGAAATTGAATTAGTCTTATTTCAATTTTACGATTATAGGATCGACAAATTGAGAAAAAGTGAAAATTAGTCATTTTGATGCCTAAAGGTAGCCTCTGAGAAGAGGGTTGAACAATACCAAGAAACTAATTTGAACTAAAGAGATTAGAAAATTAAAGAGATCAGTTCGACTAAGTGTGTGCTAATCTGTAGCACCATTTATTGTACGAGTTGTGTGAGTGACATGTTAAATCTAAGGACTTGCGTTCGAATCCCAATGTGGAGAAAAATGTTTCTGTTTAGAAGGACTTTTGTGAGCTCATATAGTTTAATGTCGCATAGCAGTTACAAATAATGCGAAAAAAGTATATGCTGATGTAGGAGCACAACTAATTTTTTTCTTGACACGTTTCCCGCCGTGTCACGAGTTGCAATTTAGAACTGAGGCAGCAACACTGTGCTAGTTTCTTAGACCCAAGGTGAGACTTCACACGGAGATTCAAATCTCCAACGAAAAACCGGAAAGCAGGGTTAATATGTCTTTGTATAACTTGAAAAAGATCTGTGACACAACACAGTACTGACAATATTAATTCGAAATTTCCAAGTGCGCGTGGATTTTTTTATTAAAGTTATTAGACGAAAGAAGAAGATAATAAATAAAAGAAAAAATACAACATGAGGAGAGACCTTTCTTATAATGAAACTCGAGTTAGAGCCCAAGTAATAAAGGGTTGCTGTTACACATCTTGTAACATTCCAATCGCCATTTATTTCTGTCCCTGAATGTCGCGCATAGTCCCATTCACTGTATCGCGTTTCTTTGACAGTTCATTATCTGAGCGGATGTTTTGCGGAGGTTTGTTTGACGCCTTTCATTCCCAGATATTCTTTGGGCAAGCTGCCAGATTCAGCCGCTACGTCTGTTGAATTGTTCCGCCGTAGTGAATATTTGTGAATTGCGGCTAGACAGCTGCACCTGTGCAACTCTCCTGCGCCTCGCACCGGCGGGGTCCTCCCTCGGGGCAAGCGATGCTCAGCTGTTCCTCTCCATTCGGGCTCCGGCCGAGCGGTGGTCGAACCCGATCTGGTCGCTCATCGAATTAACGCACGACAGCCGTTAAATACTACACGAAGCTCTGTCAAGCTACCCGTGACTCAATTGTTTCGCCCCTTCCCGCAAATAATCCAGATGCGAGTGAACGGGTACAGCTTTGTAGAAAAGGAAACCTAGGATTATTACTGCCATTGCATTTGCATGAACAGTGGATGTTATCGTCGCTTTTGTGGAATGCGGTCGCAGGTTCTCAGCGATTTATTTATGCAGTAGTTGTGTCTGATTTATCATTGAAAACAAGTATGATAGCGTGTTTCATGGGAGTATTATAGGATGAAAAAGAATGGAAATCACATATTTTCATAAATAAATTAAACGGCTGTTTTCAAATACCACTAATCCGAATTTATGTGCAATTGAGAAAATTTGATAAAATTAATTTTGAACCAGCGTGAAGAAAGCTTTAATTAAAACCAATTATTCCAATTGCTAAATATAATTTTCTCTCCAGTACGCAAAAACGTGGCAGTGAATTCGAAGATGAATACAAGTAGTTCCGTTCAGTTGTGATCTGTTTAGTTCCACTCGCATTTGTAATCCTCATTTGGAAGGATAAATTGTTTCCCTAGTGCGTGGTCAGCGCGCTTCTTTGCGAGCTGTGCGGCTGCCTTCTGCATAGACTCACTTGACATCTTCAAATGAAAAAAGTTTTAATATTTCAGATAACAGTTCAGATAATTTCAGTTCTCTTCATTACCACCAATCTGAAGATCTTTGTATTCGTATCAGTAAGTAGTACTTGCTCTTCTGTTAAGCATAACTCTTTCCTTGCGCAGGCTCAATTTTGCCATTACAACAAAGCCAGCTTTAATTTAATAATAATAATAATAATAATAATAATAATAATAATAATAATAATAATAATAATAATAGTCAGTAGAATTCCATTTAGGGCAAAGGTCTCTCAAAGATAGAGGATAACGAATTAATTTGAAGGCCCACAATTGAGCTGCATGATTGTGGGATTATTAGATTAACACTTTAAGTTCTAATATTTTCACACAAGTTTGAATTTATGGTGTTGTTTTGTTAGTTCATAAATCATTCATTCTTCTCGGTTTCGTGCAGTTCGGGTCCATAGAGCACCTACTTTCATCATTTCGTCTGCCCATCTTATTCTAGGTCTTCCTCCGTACCGTTTACTGATCCTCGGATCCCAGACCGTTGTCATATGAGCCCAGCGCTCATGACTCATGCTCATTACATCTCTCCAATTCCTTTCACTTCATTACATCTTGCCTCTAATGATAGGTTATTTTTCTCTGAATAACGTGGTGTCTTGTTCGCCAAGCCTCTTGCGTTCTGCGGTCTCAATCTAAATCCGTCTAGTTAAGCGCCGGATGTGATGTTAAAACCTGGACGAAACTCTGCCAAGCCAAACTAACTCCTAAATTGTTGCGTCCCGTACCTCAAATTATCCAACCAAGCGACGTGGGGTGAAATTTGCGTGAATCTCCATCCCTGTTGAAACCGTTTATATTCCCAGAGTTTTAGTACATTTAATTTTTTAAGTTGTCCTTTGTTTTGTTATGTCATTTCCCCCAAAGTAATGAAAACGATGGCGTTAGAAGCACTCTTGTCGCAGTCGCAAAAATTGCGCCAAAAAAATGTATTTCATGTAATGGTACTCTGGCAAGGTGAGCTTAAAAACTTTTTCGAACAATATGATTATCCGGCCTACGAGATTAGTTTCATTGCTGTAAGCTGCTGTCACCTCAGAACCATAAAACGTTTTAGTTCGTTGACCACTTTGTTCCTTGATGAAGGATCATGTGCCTTTTTGAAAGACATCAGAAGTGAGACTAAAGTAATATAAGTGTGATAATTACAGTAGATAACGTTAGTTCCGTGTGCCGAATATCTAAAGTTGAGTGATACGTTTAATAGAAGTCAAACATCAGAAATTTCATCACCCTGACAAAGAAAGTAAGATAGCGGTATGATCATTCCTGTCATAGGAATCCTGAATTACATCCCCGCCCTGCCGTAACAACATAGAGCTAGCTTAATTTATTAAGTTAAAAATAATTTCTCTTTTGCGTTCTTACTTAAAATCGTTCTAATAATTCTTAAAAATATAAAACGTTGCTCTCGTTATTTTGAATGTAACATGAGTTATGTAAATGTAGAACAATCCTAATTTTTTGTATTTCTTTAAGTACTGTTTTCTAGAGCAGCTTTCTGGAAAACATTTGATCGACGTGGAGGATGATGGAGTTCACGACACTAAAATTGAAAAGATTCAGAAGAAGTAAGATGTTCCGCCAAATCATAACGAGATATTAAAATTCTATTCAATTCAGAACTTAACCATTATCGTAATACAAGGCATTATAAAAGCCTTTTCCAGAATATAATAGATCACCTACGAGACTGAAGAAGAGAATACTCAAGTAGGTCGAAAATGAAGTGATGGTCTCCATACGACAACTTTGTCGGAACATCCTAAATTAACCGTGCCCACGTCAGCGATGACAATGAGAATATTCATTATGATGATTATTATTATTATGATTACTAGCTGGACCCGCGTAAACATTCCGCACTGTCATTGTTTTAAAAGTGAACATAGCTATAGCACGACGGATCTGTCGTTTTGTAGATTACGGCATAAAAACAGCTGGCATTCCTTCTGGGGCACGAAAACCGGATATCAAGTGTGGAGGACGCATCGTTTACGAATTATGAAAAGGGCAACCTGTACTGTTGGTTGCAGGTGCACTTGCGCTCCCTCCTATTCAACAATCTGCGAACTTCTGTGTTTTCGGTTTCAACCTATTTGATGAAGGACTGGAGGGTGATTCCGTACCTAGCAGTGGCGCCTTTACGGACTTTTGTGTCTGTGGTTTCTTATACATTGTTGATCTTTGCTTAGCGTATTGTATGTGGAGGGGATGATGCCGGATAAATCCACCAGAAGGGGCGTTGCAGTGCACGGGGGATGGCTGCTCCACAGATGCGGCGGATAAAGAGAAGGCGGGGCCGCCCCGCCCCGCCCTCGTTCCGTGTCTCTGCGAAGGCGCCCGTGCCGACCCCCCCTCCACCCTCCCACGCTGCTCCTCGGCGCCCCGGGCAGGCAGGTCTCCTCTTCCCACCCTCCCCGGCTTTCAGAACAGAAACAGTTGAAGGTACCGGTTAGCGACTGTTGTCACTTTGTGTTGGCCGATGTTTTATTCAGCAGAGACTGGCTGAGATTACTCAGGGCAACAACCGTTGCCACTGCAGCGTCTCCGCCAGTGGGGGATTTTCGAAATTAGCTATATAGCTAGGACGAGTGCGGTCGGCTGCTCTGATCGATAGTTTCCCGTGGATTTCCCGATTAATGCCAGACTAATGCTAGCAGTATCCTAACATTTGGTCAACGGGTCGCGCGCGATTTTTCCTTCCTCTTCCGTGTCCTCTCCTTGGGGGACCGATTGGAAACGTAGAGCTTGTCCCGCCTGGGACGGTGTCTCGCAGGTAGGAGATACGTGGTGAAGGAAAACCCCGGTAGCGACCGGTAGATCGGCGCAGGATCTCCCCATACAGTGAGGAAAAGACTATTGCCACCTCCCGAGCAAATAACATGCACTACACTTACGTAACTACTCACCTTAATAGTTGACGTGCCCGGAATCACTAACAATCAATCAACCAATCAATCAATCAATAAACCATGCACAGATTGCACTTCTTGCCATAGTTCGACACACAGTTTTTAACTAATTTTGACGTAATTTAAGGTATTCGCTTTCCAATTCTATCAGTTCTGAAAAATCTTGTTTTTTTTCTTTAGTTTAATCCGGTCAAAGTATATTTCCTTTTCGATTACAATAAGCACAACGCTTACGATTGGATTCGCCATTAGAGCAAACTGGGTGTTCTGGACCACCAGGAATCGTCAGTAAACTGCTGTGCAAAATGCGTCGATAAACGATGCCAAATGCGATAAAAAGCGTTTGATCATCTTATTGTGCATATCGCTCTGGTGATTCTCTATCCGAAATGACTTGTCATATGCGTAAATATCATGTTTTTTATTATTATGGTGTATGAAGTCATATTATATACATGTGAACCAGTGAGTGATTAGTATGTATTACTTGTGATTGCGCATTGTTCATAATGACTTCTTTAAGAGATAAGGACTATTAATTGCAAACAAATAATTGAATTTCTATCTGCTGCCTTTCTCAGATCATGAAATTGTAATGAAAGGCATTAGTGAATTAGAGAAAGTATTGTACAAATGTGTGAAATACCATAAACAAGAGACTGAATAAAACATTTTAAAAAGTACTTAATTTTAAAGGGCACAGTTTGTATCACTTCGTTTTCGTACATCTCTCATCTTTAACAAAAAGATTTGCAGTAAAGAAAAACCATGAAAATTGAATGGAAAACAGGGGGAAAAAATATGTTTTTCTTCTTACTGTTATTACCATCATATTACTCTACTCACAAACACATGTACACTCATGATACGTTTTATCGGTATTTTACCGGTGCGTGATTTTTGTCACATTTCGGAAAACTGTATAAGTAAGAGTAATGTATGATTCCATTTTTCTATGCACATTCGCAACGTTGTTTGTATGATTGTTTTTCTTTTTGTTATTTAAGGTCGCATCAACATCTAGATCATTAGCGACCACTATTGCATTTAACGGTATGGTAACCGTGAATATGATATGAAATGGTGATGATAGGGGGTGAAAGGACGAACACGAACACATGCACGAGGCGGGACTCAAATCCGCGATCCTTCGGTCCGAGATCGCAACGGCACTACTTCCTTAACGATCTCGGCCATTCGGGTACGGCATCCCCTTGTTTTTAAGCAGATGTCCCAGCGCGGCACGACGTTATAATATTTAGTTAATGATGTCAAGTTAGGGCCCCTTCCCACGTGCAGCGCGTGGCGCGCCACGCAGCAGCGGGCCGTGTAGCAGAGCATTGGTTTGAATGGAGGCCTTCACACGTGCAGCGGGTGGCGGCTGCTGCGGCCGTCGACGCCGAACTCCGGCCACCAGAAGCGCACGAGGGGCCGCGCGCCACCGCTAGCAGAACACAGCTTTAAATGGGAGCCTTCTCACTGTGCCGCCGGTCGCGGCGTTCTACCTGCTCGGGTCCCTTTGTTCGTCGTCGCCGGAGGGTCGGCGAAACCTACCCCTCCAGACCCCACCCCCTTCCACGGCGGGCGGCGGTGCGGCCGTGACTCCGGCGGTGGCTCCGGCGGTGGCTGCGTCGGAAGAGCTATGCTCCTTGAACGAAGCGCGCTGCGGCCGCGCCGTGTGAAGCGGCCCTTAGATGCCTTCGGGGAAGATCACCCGTCAGCGGGATCAGTTGTGACGGCTCTCTACGGTGCCGCCCCACTGTGCCGTGCGGTGAAGGCGGGGGGGGGGGGGGGGCTGAAGGTAGGGCGGAGCTCAGAGGAGGAGATCCGGACAGGAGTTATTTTGGGAGGGAGATTTATAACGCTGTCTCCTCAGACAAAGCAGGCCGCGACCTCGCCGTAGCCTCCTCGAGCCCTCTGCCCGTCACCGTGACCTATGGTCCAGGGCCAGAGGTTGTCGCCTTCTGTACACCGGAAAAGACTTTCATTTTTATTCATTTGTTCGGTCTTGCGTAAGGTGCAATAAAATAATTTAAAAAAGTAATTGAATTAGAGACTCCCGTAATATTGCAGGTTTGAATATGATTCTAAGTTAAAAAAAGTAGTAGCTGATTGGTTTGTTTAGTTGGCAAAACTGAAACATACATGATGTCATGTTCTATTCACATACGTCACATTGTTGGAACGGATTTCATAAAGCTTCATAAGGTTTAAAACTTTAGTGAATGAATAAAAATTTGGATACTCATCACCACCTGGTGAAGTCCAGTGTAATCTAATTTCTCTTAGAGGCCTTCACGGAATACCACGCAGTTCTTTTCACCAGTTCACAGAGAACGATCATGACCAAGACGAGTTTGCGGAGAAATATCTATTCAGACAGCCAGTGCTGTACTCGTAACTGGCAGTATCATTTTAGAAGAGGTCATTACTCACTTCATTTCCGGATGCGTGTAAAACGTAAACTTTTCGTAATTTGCAACTTTTTGGGTATAAATTTCAGATAGTCCCGACACATCAAATTTTCTTCGTTTTTTTTTATTTTGATATAGAATTTTTTCGTGACGAAATGAACACGCATGCAAAGCCTTTCAACTAGACAAACCTCCTTACCTTCTTTCGCCTTCTAGATTCGCCAGGTCTATTTCTGGGCCAAGATAAACGACCCCTGCCGGCCGTCTCGGGGTCTCCCGATGCGCGTGATCAATAGAGCGACCTGCCCCACAGCGGAAACAGGGCCGCTGTCACGCGAGGCGTCGCTCTGTTCCGGAGCAATCGGCAGAGATCGCTTAGGAGCAGTTCGTAATCGCTGGCGAGCGGCGTAATCACGCTAGCAAACAATCCACGACATTGATTGATGGAAAGGGGGAAATACTGATGCAGAATGTACTTTAATACTTATGTAATACTTTGACTGAAAATAGGCGAAGTCTTGCTTAATGATATCCAACACTAACCAATGCACATTCTTCAATTGATAAAGTTGTCTTTCCCTTTATTTATTTATTTATTTATTTATTTATTTATTTATTTATTTATTTATTTATTTATTTATTTATTTATTTATTTATTTATTTATTCCCTTAAAAACAGTATTAAACCATTTAAAATTAAGGAGAGATGGAGAAACGAGGCAGATACCGTCTTTTGCTTTGACCTCGAGATCTCTTTGTAGACTAACTCAAGATTTACAACAATAAAATAAAATAATTTTTCTGGACACTTTAAATACGTTCATCACAAGACAATTTTTTTAAATATCAACATACCTCAGTTTTTCTAAAAAATATTATACATGATAGAGAATTTGTGGGTCAAAAAGAAAGAAACTGAACAAAACAAGTTTTGAGAAGAAATTGGGAAAACAAATGGATTTTCTAAATTATCCAAATATGACACTTGTGCACTAAATCGAGACCTAGTAGAAAGCTAGTATAAGTAGAACGACAAGCAATAATATTTAAATTGTATAGATATATCAGAAAATACATTAGATATAAATTGTAGACCGCTCGTTTATCTGCATTTTTGTAGTAACAAATATTAAAGTAACTTGAACTTTCATTAATATTTCATTAATAAAAAGAACGAGCTTGACAAAATGTAAATTTAACCAGAATAATCAAACTTTCCGTGATGGGTACTTTGTTGACGTTAGTTTGGCCCTGCACAGTTGAAGATATTTATACAAATTTCCTCAGAGTTAGTTGCATTCATTTAAATATTTGAAACAATTTCACATTTCGTCACGCGAATAAAAAATATCTCATCATCTTCTAACAAAGTACGTTCTGCAAAACGGAGTTCAATAGTTATGAACAATTTTATGGCTCGTAGTACCGTTTAATAATCATCAGTGGAAAATCATTAGAGTAGGTGCCGTAACGACGCAATGAACAAGCAATTACAACGCGCAGACTCGCTAATAAGTTGTTTAAACGCGCGTAGCATCCGCTCTAATGGCTTTTACTTCAATAACCAATAGAATACTCGATGTATTGAACTATCTCATAAGTTAATTGCGTAAAGGGGCGCATACAGGTAGTTTTTACCTGGTGGGGTGAAATCAAGTGTCCCTGGTAACAATCCCAGTCATAAAACAGGCCCGATCGCAACAGATTGCTTTGACGTTCTTCAGGTTCTTGATTCATGACTAATAATGCATTTTCAACGCGGGTGTCGGATACCATATGTTAGAAATCAGGGGTACTTGTTATTTGTAAAATAAGCAAAATCCAGATTATGACGATTCGATTCACGGTGTTTTCTAAACGGCTAGTGAAACGACAATAATGTGTTTAGAGACAAATGTTTAATTTCGCTTCGCCATCGCTTTGTTGCAGCCTATTGAAATAAGTATAATTTATTTTTAAAATGGTTTATGTAATCAATAGCAAATAAATAGTGTTTTACACATACAATAGTGTGTGTATGAATTCAAAAGTTGTATATTTCCTACTTCTCAAGAACAATAGTCATTTACTTCTTTGAATTCGAATTAATTAATTCAATTAATTAATCGAATTCGATTTAATTTGATCTTGGTCAGTTGCTTAAAGGAATACTATTTTTGGGCTGAACCACATGGACTAATATTTGTAACTTTGAAACACTGCGGTAGTTTCAGTTGAAAAAAATGTAAGAACGCAATTTCTCTTCCTGCTGACATGTTTCTAAATTAAGCAGTCCTCGGATTCGCCCCTTCGAACTCACCCCTTACTTACTGTACTACATGTAAGTGTGACTGTATGTATCACACATGCCGGGAGTTTAGAGCGTGTCCCGGCTGAGGGTGGTGCTCCGTTGGTGGGAGATATCGGGTTGGGGACAACCCCGCGAGCCGACATGTATGTCGGTTCCGAATCACGCCATTCAGAGGGGAAAGATCACCCCCACCTTCCGCGATAAACAACACACAAGCATGCACTATACTTACGTAACTAATGGCCTTAGCCGTTGAGGTGTCCTGAAACATCAACCAATCAATGAGGCGGAGGAGCAGTCAATCAATGAGGCGGAGGAGCAGTCAATCAATGAGGCGGAGGAGCAGTCAATCAATGAGGCGGAGGAGCAGTCAATCAATGAGGCGGAGGAGCAGTCAATCAATGAGGCGGAGGAGCAGTCAATCAATGAGGCGGAGGAGCAGTCAATCAATGAGGCGGAGGAGCAGTCAATCAATGAGGCGGAGGAGCAGTCAATCAATGAGGCGGAGGAGCAGTCAATCAATGAGGCGGAGGAGCAGTCAATCAATGAGGCGGAGGAGCAGTCAATCAATGAGGCGGAGGAGCAGTCAATCAATGAGGCGGAGGAGCAGTCAATCAATGAGGCGGAGGAGCAGTCAATCAATGAGGCGGAGGAGCAGTCAATCAATGAGGCGGAGGAGCAGTCAATCAATGAGGCGGAGGAGCAGTCAATCAATGAGGCGGAGGAGCAGTCAATCAATGAGGCGGAGGAGCAGTCAATCAATGAGGCGGAGGAGCAGTCAATCAATGAGGCGGAGGAGCAGTCAATCAATGAGGCGGAGGAGCAGTCAATCAATGAGGCGGAGGAGCAGTCAATCAATGAGGCGGAGGAGCAGTCAATCAATGAGGCGGAGGAGCAGTCAATCAATGAGGCGGAGGAGCAGTCAATCAATGAGGCGGAGGAGCAGTCAATCAATGAGGCGGAGGAGCAGTCAATCAATGAGGCGGAGGAGCAGTCAATCAATGAGGCGGAGGAGCAGTCAATCAATGAGGCGGAGGAGCAGTCAATCAATGAGGCGGAGGAGCAGTCAATCAATGAGGCGGAGGAGCAGTCAATCAATGAGGCGGAGGAGCAGTCAATCAATGAGGCGGAGGAGCAGTCAATCAATGAGGCGGAGGAGCAGTCAATCAATGAGGCGGAGGAGCAGTCAATCAATGAGGCGGAGGAGCAGTCAATCAATGAGGCGGAGGAGCAGTCAATCAATGAGGCGGAGGAGCAGTCAATCATTGAGGCGAAGGAGCAGTCAATCAATGAGGCGGAGGAGCAGTCAATCATTGAGGCGGAGGAGCAGTCAATCATTGAGGCGGAGGAGCAGTCAATCATTGAGGCGGAGGAGCAGTCAATCATTGAGGCGGAGGAGCAGTCAATCATTGAGGCGGAGGAGCAGTCAATCATTGAGGCGGAGGAGCAGTCAATCATTGAGGCGGAGGAGCAGTCAATCATTGAGGCGGAGGAGCAGTCAATCATTGAGGCGGAGGAGCAGTCAATCATTGAGGCGGAGGAGCAGTCAATCATTGAGGCGGAGGAGCAGTCAATCATTGAGGCGGAGGAGCAGTCAATCATTGAGGCGGAGGAGCAGTCAATCATTGAGGCGGAGGAGCAGTCAATCATTGAGGCGGAGGAGCAGTCAATCATTGAGGCGGAGGAGCAGTCAATCATTGAGGCGGAGGAGCAGTCAATCATTGAGGCGGAGGAGCAGTCAATCAATGAGGCGGAGGAGCAGTCAATCAATGAGGCGGAGGAGCAGTCAATCAATGAGGCGGAGGAGCAGTCAATCAATGAGGCGGAGGAGCAGTCAATCAATGAGGCGGAGGAGCAGTCAATCAATGAGGCGGAGGAGCAGTCAATCAATGAGGCGGAGGAGCAGTCAATCAATGAGGCGGAGGAGCAGTCAATCATTGAGGCGGAGGAGCAGTCAATCATTGAGGCGGAGGAGCAGTCAATCATTGAGGCGGAGGAGCAGTCAATCATTGAGGCGGAGGAGCAGTCAATCATTGAGGCGGAGGAGCAGTCAATCATTGAGGCGGAGGAGCAGTCAATCATTGAGGCGGAGGAGCAGTCAATCATTGAGGCGGAGGAGCAGTCAATCATTGAGGCGGAGGAGCAGTCAATCATTGAGGCGGAGGAGCAGTCAATCATTGAGGCGGAGGAGCAGTCAATCATTGAGGCGGAGGAGCAGTCAATCATTGAGGCGGAGGGGCAGTCAATCATTGAGGCGGAGGGGCAGTCAATCATTGAGGCGGAGGGGCAGTCAATCATTGAGGCGGAGGGGCAGTCAATCATTGAGGCGGAGGGGCAGTCAATCATTGAGGCGGAGGGGCAGTCAATCATTGAGGCGGAGGGGCAGTCAATCATTGAGGCGGAGGAGCAGTCAATCATTGAGGCGGAGGAGCAGTCAATCATTGAGGCGGAGGAGCAGTCAATCATTGAGGCGGAGGAGCAGTCAATCATTGAGGCGGAGGAGCAGTCAATCATTGAGGCGGAGGAGCAGTCAATCATTGAGGCGGAGGAGCAGTCAATCATTGAGGCGGAGGAGCAGTCAATCATTGAGGCGGAGGAGCAGTCAATCATTGAGGCGGAGGAGCAGTCAATCATTGAGGCGGAGGAGCAGTCAATCATTGAGGCGGAGGAGCAGTCAATCATTGAGGCGGAGGAGCAGTCAATCATTGAGGCGGAGGAGCAGTCAATCAATGAGACGGAGTAATTATCAAACGTCTACCGACCTCAGTCCTTAGTTCCAGCAAACTGCGCCAGAGTTCGCGAGCAGCACCCGCTCGAGGCACATCTTTCCGTCCCTCAGGGCGACGGCGGGGGTTTTGCTCTCGCTATCCGACCGCCGCGCCGCAAGCTGAAGGCTGACGCTGTGTGCGTAATCTCGAGCTTTTCCTCGCCGGCGCAAAGCCCCACGATGAACTCATTTTTTAAATTTTTTTTTCTTTCGGGGCTCGCGCAACGTGATGTAGCTCTTATTAAGAGCAGAAAACGATGTCGTGTTGGCTTCGCAGAGAACATGTCAGGTCGCTTCGAGGCTCTGTATTCGCACAATGTTCCGCTTCTCCTCGGTAACTCGTTAGCCGGGCGGTTAGGGAGAATACACCGCCTTGGGTGCCCTCGTACCACACTTGGGACCCTTTTGGAACTCAACATTATTTATTTTGGTAGTATTTTTCTGAATGTTCCCGGTATAGTCTGTCTTCTAGGTAAGTGCCTTCCTGCACTTACTAAGCGGGTACCAAACTATTTTAACATAATTTCCTGGTTTTGATTAGAGATATCTTAATTTTTTTCGTTGCGTGTGCCTGAATGACCTAAGCATTGTGGTTCCACCTTTAGTTATATGAGAGCCAATCAAAGTATAAGACGTGCTAGCCAGACACATTACAGAAACAAAACGAATTGCATTATAACTCGCTAGTATTTCTGACTTTATTTTACAATCCAGAAATTGTGGTGATTAATTTGGATAGGTAAACAAAGTGTTAATCAGTGGTCACTGTAAGTTCAGTGAAGCAAAATCTGAGAGGTCCGATTGAAACAGTTTCAATGCGATTTCTCGTTTTTGATTTAGTAATTTGAGATCATAAAAAGCACTCTCACTCATATTTGTACTGCGAGACAGCGATAACTTTTGCAGTGAGAATTTGAGCAGTTTGAGGAGACGATGTTTAAAAATCATTTTCCAGAAATTTTGAAGAACTCTACTCTTTCATCTGGTATAATCTGTTTGCCTTTTGATTACACATTTTCGTTTGAATATCACAGGGCACCTCACTCACTTCCAAGGATTAAACAGTTGAAGTCATCTTTGTCAACTCAGGCTTATTCAGAGTGACGGCTTTCGACTTCTTTGCCATCATCAGTCTCACTATTTGAGGCAAACGTCCGAACACAGTTAATTTAGACAGCGTGGTGTAGTGTCCACTTACATTATACAGCTTCGAAACACATGCCAATTTCCTCATGATCAACAGAGAAGTAACTCTCCTGCCACTTATACTGAATATGTCCATATTCCTCTTCAATACGCTATTTATTTAGTTCCGCCATCTTAGGTAGTGCTCAATGAAAGTGAAAATCCAAACATGAACGCCACGAATTATAACGTTCGAGAGTAAAACTTATCGATGGCCATTAAAGAAGAAATGAAGATTGTAAAGTTCTGCCATATCAGGAAATAAAAGAAACTGCCATGTCATGGGCAGCGATACCAATATTAGTGGTTTGCCGCTAAATCTGCGTTTTGAAGTTCTGCCTGCAGCGCAGCGGGAAGAAAATAATATTTAGCATTGACCACTCTGTCCTGAATTAATGTTGTCAACATTTTTGATGGTATTTCCTTGAAATTTTCTGAACACTCCCAAGTATTTCTCGTCTTAACGACTGTTTTACAGGACCTGTTTTGCACACATCAGACTTAATCTGTTTTCTGATGTTTAAACTCAAAACAGAAAGAAGGATAAAAACTATTTTTACAATTGTTTAATTAATTTTTGTTTTCTAGTAAGAAGATAATAAAACCATTAAGAATGCCAATAAAACTATTAAGAGAGCCGCGCCGCTGGTTGAACACACGTACTAGAGTCTACGTCATTTTCCCATTCTCATTTCAATCATCGTGGAATATGATAATACACTGGCAGTATTATTTTCCTTTTCCTGTCGAAATAACTTTCATAAACTCATATCTCTGGAACGTTGTACAAAAATGGAATCTGCGAACGGTGAAGTTTATTCTTATACAAAATATTTGCTTATTTAATTATAATAACATACTTATTAAATATATCCTACCATAATAATTTATTTACACTCGGTTTATTTCCATTTCCATTCCTGTTTACCTCTTTCAGCTGTCAGAAAAGCTTGGGGTCAGTAAAGATCCCAGGTATAGCTCTTAATAGGGGATAAGAGATATGGTACGGGAGTTAAAGGTTGGGTTTTCTCTGCACTCATTGCGTTTTTTACATTGTATATTTTATTAGTGATCTGGTGCAGTGCGTTTGCAGAAATATAAATGACGTCATTGAATTTGAATTTCTTTTCAGAGAAACCATTGTGAAAGCCTTTGCTCATGTAGAAAATTTACATTCAACGTTTAAAAAAAATGCGAACTGGTAACTTTACATTCAACTTGTTTTCTCACAGAATTTCCTGAAATGACTTTATATTTGTCACGAGAACCGAGGACTAATGAGGAGTAAAAATAACTGCTTCCATGAATTCATTTTTCTTCACAAACGTGTTTGGATTGACTTTTTAAGATGAAGTAGAACGCAAATTAATGTTACGAGATTAAAAAAAAGAAATGATTAGCGTATATTTTTGCGCGCGTTAAAATGTTTATCGATTATGAAAAATTGGGTCGAGAGATCAAAATAAAACTTAATGGAGATTATTCGTAAGAAATATCCGAACTTGCACGTTTCTTAGAGCACACGTTTATTGAATCCATTCAATTGTGAAAAAAGTGGGATTCAATAAAGGAAGGTAGGCAATTTAATTTTAAACATCTACAAAAATTGATAGTGTTCAGTCAATAAATCATGACGGATCGTGCTAATGCCTTCAAAGAGCAGCGAAGTAATTCTTGTAGTCCACCTGCATCGTTATTTTTCAAAGACCTGCCAGTGGTTAATCTTGCAAATGTAGCTGCTACGCATAGCTTCTCGCGCTTTGTGCCGCCTTTCCGTTTTCAACGAGGCTTCCAGCGAGTGCTGAAAAGAGACAATGGAACCCAAGGGAAAGCTGCCAGTGCGTATGTGAGGCGCATTCATCTGGCTGGAATCTGAACCTTGTCCCCCCACTGGACTTCCTTTGCATATCACGTGTAGTTTTTGGGGAGTATCTTCGTGACAAAAATATAATGTATAGAAGTGTGCATTTTGACAAATGGTCCTTTTTTCTCAAAATATTTTTACGTGATAATTTTGCATTAGTTACTTTCCTGCACTTTGGTGTGCTGAGAAAGATTAAAGAATAGAGGATATGATTATTTTCTGTTGCAGTATTCTTCAATGTTCCTAAAAACACTTGACAGTAGCACGCTTTCATTACGATATTCATTCTTGAAATGCGAGATACATCTTTATTTATTAATTCTATTGGTGAAGATTCTTTTTTAATTTCAAATCTAAAACTTAACAACGTAAATATTTATTTCCAGTGACACTATGCATGTAATTAATAACGCAATTTCAATTTAACAAATGGAAAATTCGAAACGGAAGGTATCTGTGACTGCATTTCTAATGTTCTGTATTCAAGAAATTATGTTCTTAAATTTATTTATCTGTAATTTCGAATTAAACTATGCATCTGAAAATGCAATGAAAGGTAGAAATTACTTGAAATGTTTCATAAAACAAAATCTAGTCAAATATTTGTATAAGATTAGTGATGTAATTTAGTTGTCTTAATTCATGTCGTTCAGAATCGAAAAAATGTGACTTCAAATATTTGACATTCATGTTCGCTGACAAAAAGTCTTATCACAATTGCAGTGAAATATATGAATTCGTTTATTACGGTTCGTCTACCTTTTCAGTTTATATTTGCAAAGACATCTGAAATCGAATTTAAATATTCTCTGAAAATCGAAGTCTAATTCTTTTTGATAACTAATAATTTATATTTCCAAAAAACGTTTCGAAAATCGTTAACAATAGACTACAAAATAATCGTTATGATTATAAATAAATAATTAAATGTATATATTCATACGATTTTTAGGTCCTCGGAAGAAAACAAAAATAGTCGGATTGTATTTGATGCAGAATAGATTTCGTCTGGATAATAAGAGACTAAACAGAACTCCTATCTTTAGACTCGCGAACGGTAACATATAAGTTTTTACGTGTCTTGTTTATTATTTAATAGTTTCATTACTTCTCTGATCCTTTTTTTCTCTATTTTTTGTGATCGAACACGTCAATTTGTTGTTCGCACAAATTCAGACCGTAACAGCATAAAGTCATACTTCCCGACCATCTTTCCTTCGCCCTCCGTATACAGCTCTCAAAGCGGCTTTCCAAGTGCTGTCGAGGTGTCGTAAAAAGTTGACGGCGGTAGCGACGACGACGGCGGCGGCGGCGCCGCCAGCGCCGCGCGGCGGTTTGTTCGCGAACCAGAGGCGCCTTGCCACGCGTGCGCACAGCGACCACACAGCAACAGGAAGAGGAAGTAGAGCGCGCCACGCGCTCCGGGAGGTGACAAAAGAACGACGAGCACTCGCGTGCCATCAGCTCCACGAGATGAGAGCCGCCCCTTCGCCCGTGTTGCGTGTGCTCGGTAATTCCAAGCGCGCGGGCTGACCGCTTCATGAGAGGTATGCGACACGCGTTGGAGCGTAGTTTGAACGGGATGTGTGCGGGGCTCAAAGGATAGAAACTGAACAGATGAAGGGAAGCGGCGAGATTCAATGATCATTATGATCTGGGGTATTGTTTCTCAAATGAAGTTCACTCTCTACAGGTAGTTGAAGATGGGAATAGTGAATAGCTCAGGGAGATGCATGTTTTATTGTGAATATATATCATTGTAACATTTAGAACTATGTAAAAAATTGATCAAAACCATTTCAGAGATCTCAAGCTGTTGGATATGTTACTGATGTAATGGGGGTTTGGACTGTTCTTTAAAAGAAAATCTCTGCCTTTATTTATCGCGAAATCTGCAGAAATCTGCTTTATTTATCGCGGATCCGACTATAGGCGTCACAGGAACGTTACATTACATTGTACTCACAACACCCGTCATTACAATATGTGCTAAGAAATCGGATAGGCTACACGGGAATTCTGTGGTGAGCATTTGTTGCACCTCGAAAATAATGTTTGAAGCAAGTACCAGTAAAATGATTTTAAAAATCGATGAAGTCAGCGAAAAATGCACAAAAAATGACGTAAAAAGGGAAAAAAATTACTTATTAGTCGAAATTGACGAAAAATACAAAAAATACATATAAAAATAGGTCATTTCCTTTTGTCATAACATAAAATAAATTTCTATACTAAACGGCATTGTTCTAAAGTGAAAAGAAAAACATGACATTTCGTGAAAATCCGCCCCCTATTCGTACGTGTTCGAGAGGCTAATGTTCAGAATAAACTGGCACTGAAGGGCCGAAGGAGGGCGGGGCGAGTGCTCGCCCACAAAGTCGTCGTTCGTCTGAATAACTTGGGCCGAGAGGGGGAGCAAAAAGAGTGGAAGAGCCGTCGGCGCTGGATCAAAGCGAAAGGAACAAGCGGTCTCGGGGACCTCTCTCCCACCAATTAAAATGTGTTTTAATTATCTTCATGACTTTTCTTTGAGACTATTCATTCGTTTTTAAAAAAATCGACCTCTCGTGAAACGGTTCAGTATGCTTTATCGGACTACCGATTTTTTTGTATATTTTATGTATTTATTTTTTTCTTTTTAATTTGAATCAATGAAGTAAATTATTCGGAATAAAATTATGTAAGGAGTCGTAAATTTTAAGATAGTGTTACAGCTACAACACTACAGAGACGAATGCAGATGAATTTCGGTAGGCCAATTTTTACCGATATACACAAGGGTATTTCTCGTTGTGACCAGCCACGCGTGTCTTCATAATAAGAATTCGTTTGTTTGTGATTGCCCTTCAATTTTCTAGCAACCCAAGAGGTGATTTCGAGGCTCTTTAAACTTCCATTTCTTCATTACGCATGTCGAAGCGAAGACAACGGAATCTGCCAAAGTAACAAGGCGGCAAACCGCCAGCGAAGCGATGAAACAAACCTCTCAAAGTTCCCCAATCGTTCCAATAACCATAAGTTCCCCAATCGACCTTACGTTTCCCACGGCTTCTCGTCGGAAAATAGTCGTCTTACGATTGGCCCCACTCTGTATCATTCCGGAAACTTACTCGGGAGACT
Organism: Gryllus longicercus; assembly: GCA_038098605.1. Taxonomy (NCBI): domain Eukaryota; kingdom Metazoa; phylum Arthropoda; class Insecta; order Orthoptera; family Gryllidae; genus Gryllus; species Gryllus longicercus. The sequence goes on along the minus strand of JAZDUA010000298.1, from coordinate 1,182,827 downwards.
TGGGAAGGAGGGGCAGATTTTTCCCTCCTGAATATTTAGTTTGCCCTCTTCGGGTGACATGGCGGCCGAGCCAGGTGAAGGATGGAAATTGAGGGCGATAGGTCGAATAACGAGCGTCCGTTTTGTTTAATCAAGTAGAAGCTCGTTGCTCGCTCTTTCGGAGCGTACGTCGCCGTCTTCATAGCGTCAAAACTTCACGAGTTTGCTTTCAGCTGCTTTCGCTTGAACAGTATTCAAACTTTGCATTAGAAAATGGATGGAAGCGATAATGGAAATAATATGTTAATGTCAAAAGATAGACAACAATATATAATGTGAATGGTGACCAAAAACCTGCGTTTACTATTCTCTTACTGAATTCGGACACAAGATGTATTAACACAATCTTTATTAAAATATAGTTATCACAAAACAACATTCCCTATTTTTTCGTTATCCCATATATATTCCTGTTTTCTTTTTCTTCAGAAGAAAACAGAAGTAGGCGTTTTCATTATTGAGTTTAAATCCATGAAATGCATACAGTTTTTACCGTTCAATCAAGGGGGGAGGGGCAAAATCTATCCAGGATTTTTTGTTGAAATCTCGGATCCCAGGTTCCAGCCTCTCCCACGCGAAAGTGATTTTCCCGAGGTGACTCGGGTGATGGATCGCGATGGCACACACCCACGGGTCGAATTGTGGAACTAAGCCAACTCGATAATGTTTTCTACCCGATTTGCCTATTTTCTCGCGTGCCAGGGTTGGATCGGTGCCCTAATTGGAGCCCCGGTGCTCTGATTTCCGGCCAGAAACGCACCTCTCCCTGCGAAAGCCTCCTTCCTTCATCACGTTCTTCATTCCTTCCCTGCGCATGGTCGGCTGAACTGCATGACAGGGAAAAGCGTAAGATTCTGTCGTGAAAGAGAGGCTGTCGTTCTCAAATAAAGTAATCATGCATTTTGTGGTCGTGGGGGGGGGGAGGGAGAAAGAAGCTGTGCAGAATACTTTCTATTGATCAAAGAAATATTCACGAGTACTGTCTGGCTAATGTGAAGGGCTCATTACAGTCTTGACTCTAACGAATTTTCTGTGGATACTTCGCATAATTGCCTTCACTACAATAATGTCAAATTATTGTGTATATTTTCATAAAATTATCGGTAAGACAGGTGCAATAACTGAAAATTCAAAAGAATGTAGAACTGTTTAATAAATATTAAAATTTTATTTCAATACCATTCAAATGCATGACTATAAAATTGTATACTTTCTAGCAACCATTACTTGTAAAGTCAACTTTAAAACCATTAGAAATGTTTGAGGTTGAAACATGATTTTTTTTTTATTTGACTCTTGCCAACGTTTGGCTGCTACAAGTCATACATTTGATTAGTTTTGGATTATAATTTGTAAACACGTCGTGCGTTAAACACTGTTTCCTTGCTTCTTTTCCGTGAACGCAAAAAAGAATTTTTCGTAGAGTTCGAAGCGTGTATGAAGAATTAAAATATGGTATCTTAATCTCCGAAACGGCATAAATAGATCTTACTCGTGTTGAATTACGTTGCAGCTCAAAAGCTTTTAATCTGACAGTTATTTGTGACACATACATTCATTCATATAGATATCATACACGGTACAAAACAGATCTGGCCATCAGCACCAATCTCAATCATCTCTGTAACACCACTAGTAGACCTTGATCTTGAAGTGTGAGCAAAGTTCAAGCACAGATCAAAAGAACCTTAAACATTGATCTCCGCTGAAATTTTGAGGTCGCATTGTTGAGATAATTGCAGTATTTCTTCTGCCTCTACAATAACATAGGGAAGAGAAGTAAAAATAGTGTACGCAGTACGTGCGCGAGGTAATTAACGCATGCGTCGTATTATTCAATATCCATTTGAAATAGCAGAAGAAACCCCATGTTTTCCTGGTGTAAATTTATCACAATCATTTATTGGACAGGAATAGTAATGAATTCTACTTACATTGTAAAATTGAGGTAATTTTATTTCTACTCCACGGCTTCCCGCTTCGCCCTGCCCCGCCTTATTCCACCCCGTCCCGTCGCTTCCGCTCCGCTTCAAACCACCCCGCCCCACCAGTACCGCCCCGCCCTCTCGACTCAATACATCCCAGACCACCCCGCCAAATCTAGCTTCACTACCCATCCCAGTTCTCCCACTCTGCCCAGTTCTCATCCAGCCGCGCAGCGCCATACCGTATCGCCAAGGCACCATCCTGTCGCTGCAACGCAGTCCCTCAATACACAAATGATGTACGGGTTGCGTTAAAATATATACCGTATTTACCGGTGTACAAGACCGTTGTATGAAGGCGACGCCACACATTCGGCATTCGCCGAGCAGCGAGCTACTGCTCGCCCAACCCTGAATAGCTGATTTGTTCGGCGAATGTTCGCTCCCTTTGATGTGTCCCTAAGAACCGACACGCGGTGGGTAAGGCGAATACCGAATGTTCGGCGTTCGGCGAATCGCAAGCAACCCGTCCACACACCCGACGCTTGGGAGTCGCCGAATACCGCATGTGTGGAACAGCCTTAAAAAACAACCCTATTTTCAATAAGGGTTTCATTCTATAATGTTAAATTTTATACTAGATTTTTTTATGAAAGGAATGGGAATTGTGACCTGTGAAATGCAATGATCTTTTCTTCATATATATAATATATATATATATATATATATATATATATATATATATATATATATATATATATATATTGTGGCGATATGGGATTATACAACCCCATAACACCACCGTTTCATCGGCATGAACGTTCACAGGCAGCGAAAAGAGCGGCCGAAAACCAGAGTAGCAAAACGCGCAGCCTGGTATCCGTTGCTCGTACTAGTCGCCACGAACTATCAAGCCACGTTTTTACTGGTGAAGGGTTGAAGGAGAAGAAGTTACCCCCGCCACGGAGAAATTTCCCCAGGCAACGCCAATAAATACGCTGACACGCAAACGGAAGCTCTCTTTTCCGAACCATCACGCCTGGAGTCAACATCTCTCTTCTGCCAGCACGCGTCGGGTCAGCAGTTCTTCTAGTAAGTCACCGCTCGGCAAGTAAGCAGATTTTCATCAGCGTTCGTCAGATTAGGTAGTAATTGCCGTCGCAACGACTGTTTAGATAGGAGTTTACGGCGTTGCAAAGACGTCTAGCTAGTCATCCGCGAAGTAGTGAGGAATTAGTGAAGTATTCTTCTATTAACTAATGCGGGAAGTAAAAAGTTGCCCGTTGTGAGGAAAGCTCTGAAAGTTCTTGATTAACGGAGTAAAAGTTAGGAACGAGCGAAGTACTTGCATTAGCAGTCAGGGAAGTGCAAGGGACATTTTCTACAAATTGGGCGTAATCGAAAGCGGTAGCAGCCGTGGGAGGAGAAGAAACCGATTAGTGGAGACGGAAGAATACGCGAGTCGACCGGGGAGAAGACGCCGTTCAGGAAGAAAGAAAAAGACGCAAGAGGACAGCGCAGGCGACGCAGAACTTCGGAATCGAGCAACGCGGTGCGCAACCCAGCACGCGACTTCAAGGTTGGAAAACGGACAGTTTCGAGGTAACCTGTTGAACTGTGAAATTAGGTCAAGTTCACGTCGGCAGGGAAAAGACTAGATTCAGAAGCGTTAGAAAACTGAGGACACGGGTGGTAATAATTTGCAGCTTCGTAGTGGGAGATTTAATGCGTTATTGCTTGCCTTAAACCATTCTATTGGAGCAGTCATTATTCTGTTATTAGCAGTTATAATCGAAAGATAAATTGAGAGTAGTGCGCTTGCCCACATATTATTCATTGTATGTAAAATTTTAAAGAAAGGCAAGAGATTGTAAATTAAGTTTAATTTCACGTGCAATTGTAACTAGAATAACTTAAATTTAGACGTATTGAATTTTCAAAGGGAATTCCCAGTACTGGTCAGAGAAATTGCTTCAGAAAATTTAGTTCTGAACAAAATTAAGTGTTCATTTATTGAATAGGCTGTAAAGGTTGCTTATTTGTATTTATTTGATCATTTTTGAAAGTGTAATTCTATTTTTGATTTGTTTTTCGTTGTTATCAACTCATGCCACAGAATTTTGAGTGAATTATATGCTCGTTTATGTGTGATTTGTGTGACTTTTATTGTGTCAAGGGTTCAGACCTTTCTCGTACCCCAAAGATCCTGCTTCCTGAGATTCTAAGCTCGCTTCACGAGCATAATATCTTAACAACCCGCTTACAGTGCATACGAGGTGTGTGCAGAAGGTATACATCGTGTGTGGTAAAGGGGGTGATATATATATCCGGGAGTTTTTATGGTATTTTTCTAGTACGCATGGAAAGACCGTGTCTTATCATAATTTTTCTACGCCATGACGTTGACTGAACAAAATTTTCAGAATTATTTCTTGAAATCCTTTTTGTTTCTGCAATAATAAATTTTGTAGAAAAACATATTTATGTTTCTCAGTGTACAAAAATTTTATTTTTGGATTGCTACTAAACATTCAATTAGTTACAAAAATTCCCATCCCTTGTATAAGACGCATCCTGTTTTTTGACGAGTTACTGAATGGGGGAAAAAGTGCATCTTATACCTTGGTAAATATGGTACATTAAAAACTCGTGGTGCTACAGAATGGCACGGACTTTCCCGTATTAGTTTCCTTGTCTCTTCAGTCTGAGCAATCTATTCGCTTTTGCTCTGTCCTCTACTCAGCTGCCGTCTGTTGGCGCCTCAAACATATTTTTTTCACATGTCTTCCAGTACTTGTAGATATGTGAAAACTAGTTGTAGTACAAATTACATGTTCTCAAACATAGTATTGTAAAAAACTCATTGATTGCTATAATGTTGAGAAATATTCAGTTGTCTTTGAAATTCTGGTTTAATTTCCGAAATTTATTTCTTAATTCTTTTTTTAAAATAACAAAACAAGGAACTTACATTGTTGTGAAAAACTCGTCGTGAGGTCACAGTGAAATCAGTCTTCTTAACGAACTTTTTCTTCAACGAGGCTCTTTTACACAGTAACGCAACGTGGATATGCATTTTTTTGCTTGTCAGTTCGTGGAACACAGCGCTTCTCGGAAATCCTAGAACCGTTGTCAGCCGAGTAGCTGTTCTACGCCCTAGGAGCTCTTCCCGTCCCGCTTCCGTCGTCTCTGTCAGAGGTAGTAGACATTTTCATTAAGCTCGCGTCTGTAAAAGTCGGATGCTACTTACGAGGTATTATCCCAGCTTCTTGTTTCGCGAGATCACGGCCGTTCCTTTCCGGAATATTTTCCCCCTCGTCACGACGACGTCTTTTGCATTATTCTCTCGCAATTTCCACTCTCTCGAAGGGCCTCGCTTTACAGAAGACCCGATAATACTGGTATTTCATCACCGAACGTATCTCATACATTTTGATTGATCGGAATACGATTTGGCTAAAATGGAAATGCAAATATATACATTGGTTGTTTTTTTTTCGTCTTCTTCTTTTTCTTCTTTTTTGTGTGCGTCTTCTATCCGAAAAAAAAAGCGTCATCCTGTAGTCTTCCTTTCCGGGGGCGTTCACTTACATCGCATTGAAAAGTTAGAGAAAACGCCGCGTGAGGCAGGTTTGTATTCCGTTGTTCCATTTCCCTGAATGTGCTCTGCATCAGGGATTGGAGGGCCCGCGATTTAACGCAACGAAGCAGCGACCGAGAATCAGAGAGAGAACCGCCAAATGGAGTTGCCTGCGAGGGTCAGCGTCTATTAACGGCTGTCTGCTTCATCCACGTGGTATTAAGAGATTCCAGGAAGCGCTCGAGCGCTCGATGGCGAGGTAGACCGCCGTGTATTTAGTGCACGCAGCAGAACACAGTGGGCTTCGACAGGTTGCAGGTTGGCGGTTTCTGTTGAAGTTGCGGAGGTGATGGTGTAACGGTTAGCGTTTCGGACTGTTGTACCCAAGTTGGCGGGTTCAAACCCGATCGAAGCCGTGGATTTTTCAGGTCGAAAAAAAATCCTTCGTACGCCTTCCTTCGGAGGGGAAGTAAAGCCGGCTGTCCCATGTTAGTAGATTTACTTGCATGTAAAAGATCCTCAAGCCTAAATGACGCCTCTGAGCTAAATTCAAATCGCCTGTTTCTCGCCCAAGAAATACCTCCTTTCTCTGCTAGTTGGTGAAAGGAGCGTAGCGAAATTTACGTGGTCAGACGGAAGAGCAGGCCTAATGGCCTGAGTCTCGCCACGTAAAATAAGGCATTAATTCAATTCAATTCAAGTTGTTTTTCGCAATAATATTTGCCGTCCCAGCCGGACAGCGCTACGCGCGCGGTGCTGTATCTTCACCTCTTTGTGGTCGGCGACGCGCGATGGACGTTTGCCTGTGCGTACGCGCAGTGACGGATCAATATTGTTTTGTTTCAGAGAGGATTAGATCATTATTCTGAGAAATGGGTCGCTATCCTACGGCGTGTTTACCTTTGTGAGAGGTGTCGGACAAAAATTACCTCTAACGCTCACTTTATTGCTCGGCCAGAAACATTGCAGCTTTCTCTGTTTTAATCTGGATCACGTGTAAGCTTGTGCGTTTCGTATCTCTCACTAACAGATTCAATTCTGTTTCTTTTTTAATGGAATATATTTTAGCCTATCCCGTTTACTAATACCCTTTACTCATGTTGTTTCATAATATTGTCATTATGGTCATGAGGTTCTCGGGGTGACTCTTCGTAGTGTATGTTCACCAGTAGCAGTTGCGTAACTTGTTACTAATAAACAGCCGAACAGAAACCAAATCCGATGCAACCGATGAATGTCATTGATGTTTTTTTTAAGATTACTACACTAATTAGTTCCATGTATGATGGTCTTGGAGAGTGCATAGTTCTTTACAGTTTCAATTCATTAGCCTAGTTAGTGACAGGAAACGCGAAATATTGCTCTATGCATTTTCATGCCAGCGAAAAACGAGGGTTTGCAGAATAACGTTTTGAATGTGTATTGGCGGAGGGGTCTCGCACGATCGTATATAAAATAGCTAATAGCAACGCGCGGCAAATGATTAGGATTTACGCTTGCGGGTAATGAGCGGAAAGTTATGAACTTTGTATTGCATTTCTGTTGGCACTGGAGGTAGTAGAATGGACATGAATTGATTGATGTTTGATAGGAATTCATAGATTGGTGCATTGATGCAATGGTGCATTGATGCAATGGTGCATTGATGCAATGGTGCATTGGCCTGCAAGGGACTTGACTGAAATAATTTCTACTCTATTTTTCAATTCGTGACCGGTGTTTCTCGTGTGGAATTACCGTGCTTTAGGGACAATGTAGTCGTAGGTTTCCTTTAAAATATCCTTAAAATCCAACCTTCGGTGGCCCATCCACAACAGCGCTGACGCGCGTCCGCGCCACCGCCGCCAGCAGAACATAGTTCTAAATGGCAATTCAGCCTTCACACTATACCATACGGACGCGCCACTAAACTGGATTTTACCTGCTGGCTGTCTTTCGGCCACTGGAGCCCACGGTGGTGTGGCTCACAAATGCTTCATCTCTTGCGGTCAGTGGCATTGGGTAGTGGCTGCGTGTCAAGGCCGCCTTAAAGTCGACCGTTTCGTGATATGATCGAGCGCGAAGGGATGTGTGTAGGGCGTTGGGATACGCAGATTTAGAGCGCATCCCACACACGTCCACCCGCTCACGGGCGACCATGCCGGGCAATGGGCGGGAAGGTGGTCGCGGAGCAGAAGTGGGCGATAACAGTAGGGAGAGGGAAGGATGGCGAACTGTTTGGGTGGCTATCAGGTGTCGGGGTGAAGGACAAACAGCTTGTAGTCCGGGTAGGATAGCAAATGGCTGGTAGTGCCGGGTAATTGGCAAGGGGGGACGGTTAGATGACGTGTGGGTTGAATGGCAACCGGGCAGTGGCTGGAGGGGGGAGCGAGCGGTAGGTGGAATGGCTTGGCTGACGAGCGAAGGAGGACAGGTGACGAGCAACAAGCGGGGCGTCTTGAATGTTGAGCGACTAATGGCAAGTGGTTGGACACAGTCTAGGTACTAGGAGAAGCGATCCCACTAGAATTAATAGATTAATAGCGTATAAACCCTGTTCATGTGTAGACGATAATCAACTATAAGACCCGTGTCAAACGAACGTTGCGCTGACGCACATTAAGTAACGCGAATCTTACGCGGAACGGCCAAAGTGCTCGGTGCCGATTCGCATAAGATACTGTTCTACGACGCGCGTTACTTATCGCGAGTTAACGCAAGGCTCGTGTGCAGGGATCCTATATTAAAGAATGTTACCTGAAAGAATGTCGTTTTTATTATCTTGCTAATGTTTATTGTTGAATCCAGTACTAATACATTTAACTTTTCTTTAAATGACCTATTTTGTCTCAGAGCTCTTTGCTATCTATTATACATCATTTTTTACTTATCTTGCACCCTCCTGTAGGGTAATAATTGCAAAATTAACCCGCTTTAAAGCCGTGAATGGTAGACTACACAGTAATGATTTTCACATTTGTGTAAAAGCATATGGTTTTTAACTTCGTGTGTTTGTACGGTATGAGAAAAGCTATTGTAATGAGTTATTTTTCGACCGCACGCTTGGTGGAGTTTGGATAATCGAGAACTGTGTTTAACTTTTCTGAAATGTGAGATATTAGGGAATTTGCAGAGTCGAGTGGTTTAAAATGGAATACTGTAGAGGATGTTGGTTACGGAGAAGAATAATCTGTGAGAGCCAACAAATGTCAGGTGGTGAATTATGGCCGATAAACAGCGAATGGCAAAGAGTTATGGAACAATGTCAAACGTATATGAATGCTGCTTAGCAAATGATGCTGTGTGTTTGTGAGCTAATGATCGATGGACTTTAATGACCAGCGAAGATGGCTGGCGGCTTTCGTCGCCAACGCTGCCTGTGTTTGAAGCGGAGACGCAACAAGGACAAGCTGTGGTTGGTCTATTCGCACAGAGATTTAAAATACAGAAAAGCATGCAAATAATAAGCAAACAGATTAGAATAAAACTGTTTCCAAAACCATTCATTTACTGCGTAAACCAGGGATACCCAACCTTTTCTTATATCGACCCCTTTTCAACGAACTGTATGCTTCATCGCTCCTTCTTACATCTCTATAAAACACAGCATCCGTAATCATGACACAAGGAATTGCACATAAATGCCTTAAAAATAACAATTTAATACACAAATATTCTCATAAATATCTCGATTTTCCAATAGTCGAAAAAGTTTCCGCTTTTAAGTAGCCGAGTTGCTAATCTTCACTGAAATGCAAGGCTTTCAAAATGTTCAATAATTTTTAAGAGTGTATTACAGAGAGTACTTTACTGCCTTTTACATAAAGTACTTTTTTTTGTTATTTAAGGTCGCATCAACTTCTTGGTCAATAACGACCACTATTGCTTGTAACGGTATGGTAACTGTGAGGATGACACAATATGATGATGATAGGGGGTGAAAGCTCGAACACAATACAACCATGTCCGAGGCGTGACTGGATCCCTCGATCCTTCGGTCCGAGATCGCTAACGCCGTAGCAATCTCGGACCTATCTCGGCCACCGGATCGGCTATAAAGTACTTTCTTACGTTATACAGTATCGTTAATGTAGAGTTTTAACGTCTTGAAGTTTCTAAGCATCGTAATTCCTAAGGATGCACAACAAATACGAAAAAATAGGGAATTTGTAATTTATTAATGTATATTCGTTTTGTTACTTTATATTATGTATTTATATTACATAGGATAAGGAAGAGGAAGGAATATTGTTTCAGGGCTTTTATAATTTTTGTTTTCCAATTACAACTACAGTACGTAGTACAATGAAGAGGAAGAAAAATTGTCTTTGAACTTTATGTAATTCTGTCTGTTTGTTTTTCCTTTTTTTACATTTCCAGTACGTAAAGCGTTCTTTATTTGTGATGTGTGTTGTGTGTGTGTGGCAGGTGCTGCTGCGGGCACGCGCGGCAGGCGCACGGCAAGAGCGCGGAGGTGGGGGCGCCGGAGGAGGTGTGGAAGCCGTCGCGCCACACCGCGCCGGGGCCCACCGACGCCTTCGGCACCCTCGAGTTCCAGGGCGGCCCGCACGCCGGCAAGGCGCAGGTCAGCCACTCATCCACGCCTTTTCTTATGATGTACCCGGGAGGAAACGACGGGACCTCGAAAATAAGAGAGAGCGTAGGCTTCCGCGGCCGGAGTCAGTATTTAATTGACTGTCCGGATGACGCCGCGTCCATGGCAAAGGCGCCGACGTTTCGGTCGCCATTCTGCGAACTTCCTCGCATTACGCCCTAAGGAAGGTCGCAGAATGGCGACCGAAACGTCGGCACCTATGCCATGGACCCGGACAGCCAATTAAATACCTCGAAAATAACCTATTAAGACAAAATATTGTCTATTAAACTACGTTGACATTTCAAATGGCTGACCTACTATAAGCACCCAAACTTCGGGTTGAAACATACTTTTTTGCAAAAACGAACACAAATTTAAAAAATGCACCCAATTTACACAAGTTAATTGCTTTATTTATTTCTGTGTTATTCTTTTCTTTGTGAACAAATGTATTCATTTCTTTTGTAAATAACAAACCATTAATATGTTTATTTTTCTGGAGTATTTGTTCAAATCAACTTCTGACTGCTTATTTCGGCTCAGCCATTCGAAATATCGATGGAGTTCATGAGGCAAAGTATGCATAAATTGTCTTAAAATTGTCCGCGCTGAAGATCCTATTTTCGAAGTTTCACTGTTTCCTCGAAAGACACTCTACACTTATTGCCTGTTCAATTATTACAACTTTTATTTTATATTTTTCTGGTAATTTTCGTGATATAATTTGTTGTCTCTGTCTCGTTTTCTTCAAAATGTTAAAAGATTTGTGCAATAAAAATTTAATATGAAAAAAGCAGATGACGTGATGAGTTGTCTTTGAAAATTGAGCGGAGACAACAAATTGTATCAATTATTGCAAATTTTTCAGGAGCCTTAATTGATTAAAATACTTACGTAACTTCATGGGAGAGCGAACAGAAATTCAGCATGGTAATTTTTTATAATTACCATTTATTTTGAGTTAATTTTACTTAATAAATAAAATTAATATATTTCATATTTCAAAGTTATAAAATTTCAAATATTCAAGAAGTCGGTAAAAAAATTATTGTTAATATTTATAGAGGGTAACGTCATTTAGCAAGCGTAAAAATGTATTTTGAATGGTTTGAATTTTATTCAAGTTAGTATGCGATGCAGTACACCAAACAGGGCATGCCTATGTTAATGATGGATGTATTACCCGCTTTGTAAATTGAAATACTGCAATATGTTTTAAGTTTAGAAAAGTTGTTTATAAGGGGGGGAACGTTTTGTTATTTTTTGCAAAGTTTTATTAGTAATAAATCTTGTGCGAGTTTGTTGTGCTTCTGTAATGACACTGTACTAAGGAGATACTTCTGCTTTACTCTGTAACCAGAAATGACACTATGAAACCTTGGGCTTAATTCAATGTGGCATAGGACTATCTACAGCAGGGTTGTCCAACTGACGGACCGCGCTGCGAATGGTTATTACCCAAAAGTGAAAGTCCAGTGCATCCATGTTGGGCTAAAAGATCGCGCGTCTTACGCACGCGTCCTGTCAGGGTCAACCCCTGCTTAATGTAAAAAGAGGTGAATGAATTAATTGGTTTTACAACTTTGTAAAAAATACCACAGTTTAATAAGACAAATAGAGTACAACAATACACACAAGATACTTACAAGATACACAATACATAAATATGATTATAATATTTGCTATATACTAAACCTTTTCCTGTAATTATCGATCACTGTGATCTTTTCACATGTGTCCTCCTCCCCTTTTTGAAGAAAGAAGAATGTGGACAAGGTGTAAAAATAGGTTTAATTTAGATTTAAGAATTTTTTTCTAGTAAATTCAGAAATTCAAAATTATCCAATGTTTTACCCTGCGTTATGCGTGGTATGGCCTGATATCACGCATGGTTCCATCCCTCCCTACCCTTCCCCCTCCTCCCCGGCCATCCGGGCAAACTGGCGAGTTCAACAATATAAGTCTGGTGTGGATCGCCAGAGTAATATAATGGTATTATGCCATTATATCATAGCAAAGGTTTTAGTTGTGGCTTTTGAGATCTCGAAAGTTGGACCCCTCCCTGATCTAGAGCTAAGCTTTTCATCTTTTTTTTCCAGTTTTTTTTTACCTTATAATGAGAGTAATTAAAATCAAAAAACGTGAACATAAAAAGTAGATTACATTTTTCATTTACGGTGTTTAAATGTTTAAACTGAAGTTAAATTGAGTTGTGTTCTCACAGAACATAGAACTTGAGTTGTGTTTTCACAGAACATTGCACTTTTAGTGGAATAGAAATTCGTAAGTTCTGAGGGAGTGCTCAGGTCGTCTAGGAGTTTCACAATCTGTAGCAAACATTGCGCCCTTAGATATTTCAGTGTTGCGTGTCTGTTTACCTTTACAATATCACTCATAAAATTGCTTGGATAAACTGTCTCCGTGTTTTCGAGACTGACATTTTTTATCATTGTTTAGATAGTTTTTGAGTGCGGTATTAAGTATTGTCAAATGTATGAGAAAAATTGATCTTCGTTGCATGTATTCAAGTAAACATGAATAGATCGCTTACTATTCAGTTCTCAAAAGAAAAAAATCCTTAAACAAATGACGGACCATAAATATTAAATTTCCGAATTTTGGATAATTTTTTTCTTTCAGTGCAAAAAAAATACCTTGCCTAAATGTTGCTCAATAGTTTCTTTCACCGCATTGACAATTTGGTATTTATATAAATTATTAGAAGTCGTATGAATGCTTTTAATGCGATTAAGTGTGACAATGTCTTTACGTGAAATATCAAACGAATAAAACCAAGATACCAAAACAATAACGCGTGATGTCTGTTGCCGCCAGCGTTCACCCTTTAGCCTGGTGGCTCTCCTAGGCGGAGAAACTCGGAACTAACGCACGAGACGCAGTGCACATAGTTCTAATCAAAATCGATAGGGTACGGAGGCGTCCAGGCGAGTACAGAGCGTGCAAAAAGATGTGACCACTCCAGCAATTGATGTGGTAATTACGATTAACGGAGCTGGTTCGTACTCATAAACAAAAGGACAATTGAAACCTCTGAATGTTTTCATTGAGCCATTACTTTCAAACGTAATATTGTTTTGGTAATGCGTAGAAGAGAAAAAGATATACTAAATAATATACTAGTTTCTTGCAATACGTAATGTGACATATCCCGTTGGAATTGTTTGTATATTGTGTGGGTCTTACAAGTAATTGTTTAATATGGTAAAGGAAATAATCTCCACAAAAGTTTTAATATTTTTTATTAATAATTTTCCCGAGTTAACTTTCGGGAAAATACTTTTCCTATCCTCAGTGGATTTCTAGCAAGGAGGAGAAATGAAAACATTAACACATTTTTAATTACCTGCACTCGAGAACCAGAAAACATACGAATTATGTTTGACGACATGTTACATGTTAACATTATAAGTGAAAGTCTAATGTAAATGCAATAAAAATATATCGTATCTCAAAAAATACAATAATAGGTAATATAACTTTATCAGAGATAACTGTGAGTGTACCGGTATTTCTAATGAATCCATCAATCGTATCAAGTACTTTTCTGTTAGACCTGAAGACTAAACTTACATTGTAGTAATTGAACACCATGCAATGCAAAGATTGTGTAAAGTGAAACATAAAATAGATATGTACAAAATAATGACAAAATGAAAAATTATACATCAGTGCAACTACAGGAATTTGTTCAATTTAACAGAAAATTCATATTGTGAGTAAATATTTAGAAAGGATACAATTTGACCTTTCATTACGATTTTTCTCTCTTTTATTATTTAGACGTTTAAAAATATAATTTTTAATAAGGTTATTGACAAAATCCCTTATTTAAATAAGGGGAAATCAAGTTGGAAAGATGTTGCTTTCCGTTATCACGTTAGTAATTTTGATTTTGGTTGATGCCTAAGGACTGACTGCATTGCGTGTTGCATGTTCCGTAGGCGGTATTCAAACTCGTTTATGCAAAACAATTCTCTTGTTTTCCAGTTTTCACTTATAGTTGGAAGCTATATCAATGCATGATAAATAAAACCAAATGAATGTGCGTATTTAATTGGGGAGTTGATGTACACACAATGGAGTTTTACCAATGATTTGTTACGGAGAATTAAAACATCCTTTTATTTGTCTGGGCTAATTTTTTTACTTTTCTGATACTTTTCTAATTAAGTGTTAATTTAATGTTACATCTTTATCGTTACGTTATTTTGTTCGCTCGTTTTCTCGAAATTTAATTATATATAAAAGAATTAGCCCGTTTTCTACTCCGTTTTGCATGGTCTGTGAAAGTGGACAATTCTTCGAAAAATATTTCTATACATTAGGAGACACCTGATGAACTGAATATAATGGTTTTCATAAGCGACTTTAAAATATTTAATGAAAACTGATTCAAAATTAATTCAGAATAAAACTAAATTTACTGTGTCTCAACCAACCAAATACTATGGGCAAATATCAAACAAGAATCCAGGCAAAATAGTTAGTCTTCCAGGTAATTTTTGAGAGCGTGATCTGTAAATCTGTCCATTGAATGTAATTCTTTTTTAAATTAATTTATTGATAGTTGCTTTAACATCATTATCTGTAGTTATAATAGTCGCTAATAACATATTGCTAAATTACAGATAAAACATTATTCAAATTTAATTTTACAATTGGGTACAGGGCTAAATCACTGCAAATATAATTACATGCAATAATAAATCAATGTAATAGTAAAATTGGATAGAAAATAAAATGAATACAGAATTATACAAGGTGGAGTTCATAATTACAAGTGACAATGGTGTCACATGTAAAAGAAATGTGGCTTCACAAAAGTTGATTACGCTAAATTGATCTTCGGTAGAATGTGGTATTGCCTCATAATTAAATCCAAATAACTGCCTGAGACGATTTAATCTTGTCCAACCAAAATATGATCTAGATTTAGTTAGGCTTTGCTCATTTCACACGCGAAGGAGATGATTTTTGTATTAAATGAAGGCTTAACTTGGAGTGTCCAGATCGTATTCTCGAGAGACCTGCTTGTTCCCTGTGGCGCATTTTTTTACTGTTGATACTAATCAAGTTTTTAATAGTTCAATGTTAATTCAATGTTAGTTCAATGTCAATTTAATATTTCAATGTTTTAATAGTTCTGTGTAATAAGCTGGTTTTGTAACCAGTCAATGTTCCATTTATTTTGCTTTCCTTACCAATGTATTTCAAAATATCGTCTGTAGTGCATGATATGTTGTATGCATTGGTAGTGGTTTTTAAGTCAATTGAAGAGATTGCTTTACAAAGTCTTTACTTGTTAACAAAGATTCTATATTTTTAGGTATCCATACTAAGGCTAAATTTATCTCTGCTTTGTAGATCTGGGCATAAGCTTCCATAATTACAGAATTAATTTCAGTTTTTGTTATGTTACTACATCCGTTCCGTGATGGTAATGAGCCTGAAAGCATGATCACATTAGGGCAGTGAAGTTGGAGGGTAAATTATGGGCCTGACATTAAGGCATAGGACTTTGCAGTGTTGTAGCTGAGAAACACTTTAAGAACGGACATAGTAATTTTATCGCCCATGTAGGCTATGGCATCTGATCGTTCATCACTGGTTTTGCTGTTCAGTGTGACTATACTGTAGATAGAGTAGTTTGTATCTACAAAGTCATAGAACTTGCCGAGCCATTCATCGGCTGATCGAGTTCGATTCTGATACTTAGTTAATGTTAAGTCATTTTGAGGTTTGGATTAATCCATGGTTGAACTGAAAAAGATGTATGTTTTTCAATGTGGTTGAATTGGATATTGAATTCTCTAAGTATTTTTTAAATCTTGCATAGAATGATTTGTGGATAGGATGATATTTGTATACAAAATGTGATTAACTTAAATACATACCATTGGATTTGTGGACGAGGCCGATTTGGCTGCGTACCTAATACTCAGCAGTTGTCTAAAATTTTAGAGATGGTTTTTCAGCCCCTATTAGTATGCTTCCAATAGGACTTGTATAGAAACATCCCGAACATATTCTAAGCCCTTGATTGTGAATAGTTTCCAATTTCTTCAGAAGATTTGTTTTAGCTGAGTTGTAGATTACTGACGCTTAGTCAATTTTCCTTCTAACTATCGCATTGTATGTAAATAGTTGGAGCCTTCTGTCAGACTCCCAATTGTGATGTGATATACATTTGAGGATATTTAATCTGTTCTTGCAGTCATCGATAAGTCTTTGGATATAATTTTTACATTTCTTTATATTGTCGAAGATTAAGGAAAGTATCTTAGTACTTGGGACAACAATCGTTATGGCTTGTCCAAAGTGAAGATGAGGAGTAGCAGTATGAACATGCTTGGAGAATAAAATGTGGAGTGTAATTCTTCTTTTTCTCATTGTGTCCGTAATTTTCTAAGTATTTTTCTATAGTTTCTTGTTATTACGTCGCTGGTACTGATCTCAATCATTAATTGGGCTCAAGATTTTCCTGAGAATTTATCGTTTGATAGTTTCCAGTTCCTCAAACAACATTTTATTATTAAGAGGTAGACATTCCGCTGCATACAATGCCTCAGGTCTCAGTACTGTTGAACAATGCCAAAGTTTTGCATTGATCGAAATTAATTTCTTATTATAAACGTCTTTAGTGAAGTTTGCAGCTGATTTCAATTTATTAATTTTAGATTTAATGGCTTCTTTCTCCGAGATATTTTCCTCTATAATTTCTCCAAGATATTTAATTTTCTTTTTTAGTTTTGGATATTATACCATATTTTATCTTCGTTGGTGTTGGGGATGTCTTAATATTTGTCACAAATTTAGTTTTGTCAAAAGAAATTTGTGGGATGACTTTCGTGGCATGTTCACTCAAAAATTCAACTTGCTGAATAGCTGTTTCTACAGAGTCTGACAATATTGCTAAATCATGCGAAAGCCAGGCACTGTTGGGTTGTCCCTTTTACAGCCAAGTCATTAATATAACCTGTCATTAATATGTTCTTCCAGTGTCTTTCTCCATTCTCTTATAACTTTTTCCAAGACAGTTGAAGAAGAGTGGTGCAAGACCATTCCCTTGGCGAACTTCTGTTTTAATCTCTAACTTTTAGATAGTTCACCTCTAAATTTCACTTAGGCATGAGTGTTAGTTTACATTTGCCTATTATGTAGATATACTACTATTATTATTATTATTATTATTATTATTATTATTATTATTATTATTATTATTATTATTATTCGACTTATAAAAGACGAGGAGTGACGGTTGTAGAGACGTGTTCAAGTCGAAAGTTGCTGCGGTTTTACAAATCTGTCGATTTCAATCGTCATAACATGGAATCTATTTGAGAATTACTGTGATGAAAATACCTAAAGCGAGATGGCATTGCTTCAGACTCGCTACTAGTCAGAAATTCTCTAATCCATTTTTATTGCAACATGCGTACTGTTCTGGAAGGAATCTTAAATGTGAAATGCAATTAAGTTGGTAGAAACGATGGGAAACTGAATTAAAGTCTGCTATTGTTTTGTATTGTTTTTGGTTTTAAAACACTGCTAATAAAGTTATCACGTGGTATGTTTGTATATGTGAAGTATCTGAAAATGTGGCGTGATTGAAAGATGACATTTATCTCATTGTCGCATAATTGAAAGTAAATTTCCATGTAATTGTCTTAAAAAGTATAGGTGTACATTGGTCACAACTGTAATTTAAAATCTATTGACAAGTACTACACAAATTAGGTATAGTACTTGTCAATAGGCGTTCAAAATTACCTTTTAGCCTCTTCTTTTTTTCTTATTATCTTCTACACAAAGAACAACTTACTCGTGATCTTTTTGAGTTAAGATGACTAATTCTTAAAAGACATTGAGAATAACATATTTGAAAGGTAAGGACGTTAGTGTCCTTCATTCTCTCGCATTATGCATCATGCCACGTCCTAGTGGGAATACCGGTGAGCTGTATTGATCGTTGTGTGGTAAGGGCGGCGGAGGCACTACCTGGAGCATATGAGGAGGATTATGGTGGCCCAATGTGGGAGGGCCCTCTCCGGTAAGCCTGTAATTTAAAGCCGTGCACACAAATAATTCCAAGATTCACAGGGAACAATTTTGATCTGACTCGGTCAAACTCAGATCGCTGAGCGTATCCTTCAATAGAAGAATATCACCCTTTAGTAATATATATTCAGGATATCGTTTAATTCAGTATAAGTTACCATGATTAAACTTCGCTGGTTACGTAAATAAAAATAAATGAAATATGGTAACTATAAAAAAAAAACTAATGGTTCTACAACAGCTCAAACTTTACGGCATTATTTCGAATTTTGGAATTAAAACAATCTCAATCTTCAACATTGTACTTGTAGAATGACGCCAAAAAATATTTTGGACCTCCGGAATCCGGAAAAGCAGGGGTTCCATAAAAAATGAGATCTAGAACATTCTCTTAGACATCCTTTCCGCTAACCGGAGACAAAGTTTAATCAAAAAATTTTGTTGAGCCATTGTTGAGGAAATTTTGAAGATATTAGTGTTCACGTAAAGTTCCCTCAAAAATCAAAATATCAGTTTCGATCTCAGAGGCCTTGAGTGCGTCTAGAAATCGAGAAATATCAATTTTGGAGACAATTAACTGAAGGGTTTTGAAGTATCGTCTATCAGGGACGAACAGAAACAGACGTTTTACCATTAATCGATTTTTCGGTATCAAGAACTCTCAAAACACAAATTCTGTTTACAGAACGGGTTGCAAGAAGAAATTTGCTAGACATCCGAACATGATTTATCCACTTTTCGTTACCAGGACCCGGCAATAAGAATTATTTTTGTTGAAAATTATCAGTTTTCCAGCGCAAGATTACAATACTTTCTCTTCGTATGACGAAAGTCGAGAAGTAAAAGTGAAGATTCAGTGATAGACATTATTTGGCTTATTACAGTGGACACAAGATAAATGTAGGTACATATGTGTTGTCTGCATGAGATTTTAAAATTAATATTAACCAAGAATCTTTGAAAAGAGTTTCCTGTATATCATTTTTAAGCTATAGAATTGATCTTGCTTTCACATTTTCGTTATATTCACCCCCTTTCAATCAAAGAATTTTTATCCTGACCGAAACTATTCTATCATAGTTAGAATTACCAATCATCGTGCTTGTGCCGGACATGAACGGTTTTTAAGTAGTTTTAATACTGCCAGGCCGGCATTCTATTTTCCTTTTAAAATGTCCGTCATTTTCATGATTTTTCATTCGTCTGGTGTGAGATGTTTTTTGGGTAAATAAAATAAATTAGATTTCCATATTCGATCGCATTGTATAAATAATCTGAGTGTACCGTTTTTTGTGTGTTTCCATCTAATTGGGAAAATAGTGAGAAGAGACGCCGATAGTTATCAAATAAACTAAAATAGAAGTGTCCTTGCTGTAGGCCTACTTACTACTATGCAACGAAAGTGAAACAAAATGTTCAGTGTGTGATTGCTATGTTAATATTAGGATATCAAGGGATTAGTGACTTAAAGACATTGTCACTTCTAAACATTCACATTAAATAGAAAGATTCAAGTGTCAGAAGCTACAATAGCATTTCACTCTTGTGTGCCGTCATCATTCGTACTGCTTCATTAAAGAAAAAAGATGTTTACAGGATGTGAAGTACCACAAATTGTGACATGTGCAAAAACTAAAACACAGGCCAATAATAATAAATAATGTAATTTCTCTTTTCTCTGTGAACATAACTAAATCTAAGTCGCAAGAAAAATAGACAAAATTCTTACTTTCAGTTTACTAATTGCACCCAAACCGTTCGCAAACTAATTCCCTACAAAACTATGATGACATGACATAACCACAGACAACATATGATAAAATATACGAAATGACGTACATAGCCACCTGAACGCAATCTGAAATCGTCTTCCCCGTTGCTTCTCTCGAATTTTGTAGTGCATTTGTTGTTTTTATGCTGATCTCTGATTGGTCTTCGGTCGAATTCCGGCATAAACTTATACTTAAAAGCTTGGTGATTGTGAGCTCTCAAGTTTACGGATTTACATTCTCGGTTACGTGAATATCTCGCGTAATAACTCATTTCTAGGTTTTGCGGCAACGACACGTTTACAGCCTTACCGCCATTGGCGAATATCGTGCCTCGACACGGAGATTCCATTCGACGTGAATCCTGATTGGCTTATGAAGTAGAACTGTGCCGCCCCTGCCGCAACTGCGAACTGTCTCGTGATCCCTGCTACTGGAAGGACGGTTCGTCTCACCTGCCGTTTCCTGCGACCTGCCGTTTCCTGCGACCTGCCGTTTCCTGCGACCTGCCGTTTCCTGCGACCTGCCGTTTCCTGCGACCTGCCGTTTCCTGCGACCTGCCGTTTCCTGCGACCTGCCGTTTCCTGCGACCTGCCGTTTCCTGCGACCTGCCGTTTCCTGCGACCTGCCGTTTCCTGCCTGCCGTTTCCTGCGACCTGCCGTTTCCTGCGACCTGCCGTTTCCTGCGACCTGCCGTTTCCTGCGACCTGCCGTTTCCTGCGACCTGCCGTTTCCTGCGACCTGCCGTTTCCTGCGACCTGCCGTTTCCTGCGACCTGCCGTTTCCTGCGACCTGCCGTTTCCCGCGACTTTCGGTTTGACAAACCCAAGAAATGTCTTACGCCTCCTAGAACCTGCCTATAGTGATGTACAAGCTCTACCGGCTGCTTAAAACGTTGACTAAATGTGACGATACAGTCATCTCGTGGATCCTTTCTTCCAAATGTTCGCAAATCAAAAGCGTAATGATGGACATTTCCAAAACAATTTCGCCACAACACACACACACACACACACTTCTGTTTCGTTGCGGGGTTTTAAGTGTTGTTTTTGGAGACATAATTATTCCCACCTGGTTTATGGCCTCCCCGTTCTCCTGATATGACGCTGGTTTTTTTTCAGTAAAGAATTCCTGGGAGAAATGTGTATGTGACAATGTCCTACGAGGAAGTGGAATTACGCCACAGTGTGTAGGAACCGTTCTATTTCACAATGCCTTCCCTTCTCGAATAAATCTGGCTTTATTTACAGTATATCAGGAATGAATCAGAGAAGTTAGAGAGCACTTCTAGAATCTGTTGCGTGAATACAATTAAAATTTCCGGCCTGAGCCACCTGGACTTTCTTACGCTTCACCTGACCGACTGTCGCATCTCCATTCCGGAGGCCTAGCTCGCCTGGCAAAATCCCCGCACGATCGACACGCATTGGCAGACAAAAAGTCTCCAGTAACTACGCCAGTCAGAGCACTTTTTCTTGCGCCATTACAAATTCGTAATTCGTATTGAGTGTCGTCTGAATAGACTTTAAAAGATTGTTCGGGTGCACAAAATTCAATTAAAAAAGGCAACGCAAGGTATTTGGATAAACAGACACACTACGCCATTAATGCTTTTAAATTCGGTTTGAAATAACAACGTATCAGAAACGAAGGAAAAACTGTTTCTATGCATGTGTGCGCTTCCAACAGGCATTTGCATGAGCCATTGAAAATGAACAATATGCAATGGACTGATGTTAAGGTAACAAAATTTCTGGCTCTCTCGATTCAATGAAACCTCGAATGGAATATCAATATAACTGAATTATACACTAAATTAAGTTCATTAAGTTACGCATTCAAAATTGTTTCAAATTCTATCAGCCTTCATGCAGTTTGTTACGCGTATTTTGCAAACGTACATTTCCGCTTGCTATATGGCTTCATATTCTGGAAGCACATTCGATAGTACCCAGACTTTTAGATGACAGAAAAAATGTACGTTTAATAGGTACATGTCACTCACGTAATTTCTGCAAAACTTTCGTCGTTGAGGTTAGGATGGATTCTTGCAGAAGACTGACTTATTTATTTACAAATCCGTAGTTTTTGTCAAAACTGACGTACTTTAAGGTGGGGATATATTTTCACGCAATACATATATTTATAATTACAACACACAACGTGGAGAAACATATTCATCAGGTGTCAATATCAACAGCTCATCATAAGAAATCCACATGCACCTAACTTTACAACTCATTGCCAGTTGACATTAAAAAATTTAAATCGGTATAATCGATCGATATAATCGATAAGTTTTAAGTGCCACGTAATATTTTCTGCTGCATAAATGTTTCTATACAATTATAGTCTAGTCTATACTATGGTTAAGCGGAAGAGCAGGCTAAATGGCCTGAGCCTCGCCATCAATAAAGACATTTATTTATTTATTTATTTATTTATTTATTTATTTATTTATTTATTTATTTATACTGACAATCAAAAACAAAAAATATTTAATTTAACAATGACATTTAAAGAATTAGTTCAAATTTTTATTGTATATTCTTAAAGTAACTTAATATGCCTGTAACAAGTAATGTATTTCACCTTCTTGGTCAATGAGCACCCATCTCGAGTAGGCGTTCCTTCGTTTTCCCTTATTCATTTAACAAATGCTAATATTGTCTCTTCTTTTTCTTCTGGACGTAAATGTAGCTTCATTTGCAAACGTTTTGGAGCTTTCCTTTTGCTAATTGTATAGTAGAGATGAGTGTGGATTGGCAAAACTAACAAATAAAATATGTAGTTAATTTACTCGAGTAAAAATTTTTTCTGTACTTCATAAGAACGATTTTTTTAAAAGGTCTATAGTCCAAACTCGGGACTGAACATTTCAAGTCTTCACATGTTCCTAGCATCGCGTTCTTGGAACATTTTTAAATAATTCAACACTTCAGAGGAATTCTGAAACACAATATAATGTGCGAAGATCAGACTTCTCCACAGTTCTTTGACATCCAATCAAATAAAAATTGATGGTATTAAACGTTTATTACATAACTGGACACTCGATTCTCTTAATCAGGAAATCAGTTCAATCTAATATTTCCCTGTTTTCCTCAAACACATTCATTTCAACTACGCCAACGTTGTTGGGAGTTTTAAATGTTTTTCTCAGTGTGTCGCTAACTAAAAGTTAAATTGAATCCTGGGAATTCGTAACATGTACTGTCGAGTAATAAATTCCCATCGTGTGCCTGAAAACACGTGAATTGCAGAAAGTTTATTTGTGTGGGCGCTGTTGCAGTACGTGCGTCTGTCGTACGACACGCGGCCCGAGCTCATCATGCAGCTGTTCACGCGGGAGTGGACGCTGGAGCTGCCCAAGCTGCTCATCACGGTGCAGGGCGGCAAGGCCAACTTCGAGCTGCAGCCAAAGCTGAAGAAGGTGCTCCGCAAGGGCCTGCTCAAGGCCGCCCGCACCACGGGTGCCTGGATCTTCACCGGCGGCACCAACACAGGTGCGCTTTTCCTTCCTTCCTTCCTTCCTTCCTTCCTTCTTTCTTTTTGTCTTTCCTCTGTTCTTTCATTCCTTTGTTATTTCGTTTTTTCTTTCTTTCTTTTGTTATTTCCTTCCGTTCTCCTTTGTTATTTCTTTCCGTTCTCCTTTGTTATTTCCTTCCGTTCTCTTTTGTTATTTCCTTCCGTTCTCTTTTGTTATTTCCTTCCGTTCTCTTTTGTTATTTCCTTTCGTTCTCCTTTGTTATTTCCTTTCGTTCTCCTTTGTTATTTCCTTCCGTTCTCCTTTGTTATTTCCTTCCGTTCTCCTTTGTTATTTCCTTCCGTTCTCCTTTGTTATTTCCTTCCGTTCTCCTTTGTTATTTCCTTCCGTTCTCCTTTATTTCCTTCCGTTCTCCTTTATTTCCTTCCGTTCTCCTTTATTTCCTTCCGTTCTCCTTTATTTTCTTCCGTTCTCCTTTATTTCCTTCCTTCCGTTCTCCTTTGTTATTTCCTTGTTCTCCTTTGTTATTTCCTTCCTTCCGTTCTCCTTTGTTATTTCCTTCCTTCCGTTCTTCTTTCTTTTCTTCCTCTATCTTTAATTTGCGAGTCAGTTTCGTCCTATCCCTTAATCGAATAGGCAACTTAAATATGAAAATCCCAGCATGTAAAATTCACTATTTCTGTAAACTTCACAACTGAACGTTTTCACTTAAAAATATTGCATTTTAAAAGTGACATTGATGGTTTGTGTATTTCCGATTCTAATGCTCTTAAATCTATATGCTCTATTGTTGATTTTTGTTTTTGTTTTTTCTCCTAGTACATTGAATAGGATATTCTTGATGACATTCGCAAATAAAATGTCAGGCTTAAAATAAATTTTTCAACTTCACTGCTCTAACTCATACATTTTTAAAAACTTTGTAGCCTTGTGTAAATAACGTATCATTTCCACTAAAGAAACACAATTTTAGCAGCGCTACCTCAGTCTCCTTCTGATCCTGTTATTGGCGTTCGGATGTGTCATGCCACTGGCATACTCCAAAGAGGGTGTAATATGATAGATCATGGAGGGCTGTGAAGTGTTAAAACAAGTTTTTTTGTCTTCC
The DNA here is from genome assembly GCA_038098605.1 of Gryllus longicercus. Lineage (NCBI taxonomy): Eukaryota > Metazoa > Arthropoda > Insecta > Orthoptera > Gryllidae > Gryllus > Gryllus longicercus. The sequence continues at coordinate 1,158,264 of JAZDUA010000298.1, read as the reverse complement.
AATGCACGTGTTTTTGGTATTATTTTGAATCTGAAGTACATTTACGCGGAACGTGTTTTACAAACAATAACAACATTATTATACATGTGTGTACCTTCCTTGGCTCTCCGAGAGACGCTGCGTCCTAGGCACAGATGCTAACGTTTCGGCCGTCACATGCGGCGTTCCACAGGGCGAAATGCAATCGAACTCGAAACGTTATCAACTGTGCCTAGAACACAGTGTCCCGGACACCCAAATACTCGTAGATGCAGACTTCTATCGCGGAAGCCTACAATCTCAATAACAACATTGTAACGAAAGGCGATATTTGTTGCATAAACGAATCATGAGTAGCCGATGGAATTACACTTTCAGGTGACAAACTCTGGAGACTATTTTCAGAGGCACTACTTATTTGTGAAGTAAACGAGTGTTTAGTGCAAATTGGAATGCTTGTGTCAGTTGGTTTCATATTCCTTCCTATCGTTAGTTCCTACTCCTGATTTCAATTCGGGGCTGACATTTGACACGTGCTCTAGATTTCGGCAATTCCATCTGAAGATATAATTGAGTTGCCAAGGATTTCGAAAAAACCCTCGCATGTTACGTGTGTCTTCTAATTTGCTATTCTAGTTTATAATCTTTCTCTTTATATTCTTTCTTTCGCGTTTTTTTCATCGTACTCTCAGGATTTCTCCGAGACCTGCTACAACTGAAGGTCGATTCGGATTCACCAACGTTCTCAGCCCATGAAGTGTTTTTGAATTTCTGCGCTTCGTGCTTCAAATTCCATGAATTTTTCAGTTGGAAATACGAGAGTGTTTAAATAATAATGCGCCAACCCCTGGCAATTTTCCTGGCAGAAATATTTGTGGGGGTGCTATAACGGACCGTGTTCATGAAATCGTTTGTTTCTGCCTCCCGTTCGTGGAGCTGGGCATTGAACGTCTGCTTTTGACCGCTATTGTCTTTCGGCATGCACAAAGTGGAATATGTATTGATTGGGCTTGCAATATAATGTTGAATGCGTGGTCCCATGCTAAAATGCATTTTCGCATACGGCATTACTTGCAGGCATGTTCCCGGTATTTCCATTCTATTTGCATTGAGGTTTCCAGCTCTCCTTGTTTCGAAAATACTGCTGGTATAGTTTGCTTTACTCGCTAGCACTACAGGATATAACGGTCTTTTTACCATTAATCATTCATCAATAATAATCCTTGTTATTAAAATGTCTACTCGATTCTTCAGGTGCTGAGCACTTCGACGTTGACGACTAATTGCTTCTCCAAAGACTCGTAACTTCTTTAATCTAAAATGCTTGTTAACTATTGAGTTTATTCTGGTTGCATAGAGTTTCAAACGTCCATAATTCTCATTAGTTAGTTAATGCCTTATTTTACGTGGCGGGACTCAGGCCATCAGACCCTCTCTTCCGTCTGACCACGCAAATTTCGCTACGCTCCTTTCACCGTGTAGCGGAGACGGAAGTTATTACTCGGGCGACGAAACAGGCATTTTTTCGAATTTCGCTCAGAGGCTTCTTAGGGTTTGAGGATCTTTAACGTGCAGTAAATCTACAACATGGGACAGCTGGGTTTACTTCCCATCCGAAGGAAGGCGTACGGAGGATTTCTTCGCCCTTAAAAACCCATGGCTTCGATCAGGGTTGTACCCGCAAACTTGGATACAACAGCCCGAAATGTTAACCGTTTTACCACCAAACCCGCAAGGTTAATGAGTTTTCCATATTTTTTATTCAATAGGTAATTATTAGGTAAGCATGTATATATTTGATGAGCGTCGCGTGTGCTGTTGTTGGTGAGCGTCGCGTGTGCTGTTGTTGGTGAGCGTCGCGTGTGCTGTTGTTGGTGAGCGTCGCGTGTCCTGGTGTTGGTGAGCGTCGCGTGTCCTGGTGTTGGTGAGCGTCGCGTGTCCTGGTGTTGGTGAGCGTCGCGTGTCCTGTTATTGGTGAGGGTCGCGTGTCCTGTTGTTGGTGAGCGTCGCGTGTGCTGATGTTGGTGTGAGAGGGTGTGTGTGGTGTTTGCAGGCGTGACGCGGCAGGTGGGCGACGCGCTGCTGGAGACGTCGCAGCGCAGCGGGCGCGTCGTGTCCATCGGCATCGCGCCCTGGGGCATCGTGGAGAACAACCACGAGCTGGTGGGCGCCAACCGCGACGTGCCCTACCACTCCATCTCCTCGCCCAGGTGGGTCGCGCACGCGCGCTGGCGTCTTCGCACCTTGTCTCCATAACGCGCAAGACGACTGTAGCCATCGCCTTTATTACAACTGCAGGAATTCTGATTGATTGAATAGTGATTCCGCGCGTGTCAACTGCCAAGGTCAGTCCCGTGTGTAGTGAATGTTTTTCCTCGTGAAGTTGCTGTTATCTTCCCCGCCGGATGGTGAGATGCAACGCATTAGCATGGTTTTCCTCAGCCAGGTATCTCCCAGCGGGCATTGCCCAAGCCAGGAAAAGCTCTTAAGCTCCCGACTGGTCTCCCTGTATATGTAGTAGTGTAGAGCATGTACGTGTGAGTGTGTGTATAAGTAAGGGGTTGGATGCTGAATTTTGCATAAAGACATATTTTGGGGCAACAGTTTGAATAGAATTTCCCCCAATATTTTCTCTGGGACGCACGAAAATATTCGTGAAACGTTTGAGAGCAAATACTAGAGTTCAAGAATTTGTGATTTAATCCAAGGCATATTTGACCACAATTTGTCGTTAAATATAATTTGTTGAATTACGAAGTGTGAATGGCGCATTGTTAGTAATTTTTAATTCTTGTATCCGTTTCGTCAGAATACTCTAGGAATATAATAGCAATGAGGGTAATTTTAATAGAATTTTAGAAGATTTGATATCCTCCTCACGCCAGAATTTAGCTCTGTGAAAGAGTTTCATAATTACTTCTTTTATACCCAAAATTAACGTTGTATGGATTCCATGTTCCTTTTTAGCTTACGCAGCGAATTGAAACAAACAACTCTGACTCGTTTATGTTCCGCTAACAGCACAGAGTACATTATCAGAAACCATTTGGAATATCCTGCGTACTCACAACCCCTGATATGAAGTAAGTAGCCTACGATGTTGCACTACATACCAGACGTCAACACATAGACGCTATGAGACTGCTTTCTCGGCGGCCTGCGCGTCGCCACTTTCGCTTGTTGCGCATTATCAGGCCAACACCGTTCCGGTACCAAGATAACACCATTGAACGGATCAGCACCGACCCCAGAATAAATTGTAATTGAACGAAAAGAAAATTTGATGTTTAAATAGCTTTACTCGCATCTTCGTTTGCGTAGAGAATTGAATTAATTTAGACATGTTAATTAACAAAACCAGAAATAATGTGGAGAAATAATTGATTGACAATTATTTTACATGACCCCCCCCCCCTCCATTAACGACTGTTAGGCCATTAACCTTCGAATTTTTCCTCTCGCAGAAGCCAGTCTGTCAGCAGCTGGCATTGCCAGCAGTTTGCGATTTGTATCAAACAGATTTTTACTGAACTTAATTTTAATTAATTTACATGAATTGCTTACATTTTATTATATATTAGTGTTCTGAATTTTGGAAATTACATTTCCGTCATTCGATGGAGATGCAACCTCCAGTTTGTTCGGTCACCAGCCGCCACTGTCATTGAGAGATACATAATCATAAATCACGTGCAGGTGCAGGGGTAACGTGATTGGCGTGTTTACTCTAAGGACCTAAGTTCGAATCTCAGCGCGGAGAAATCAAATTGCTGGTTGGAAACGCTTTTTTCAGTTTCTCGTAGTTAAAAAATATTCCTTAGCCGTTACAAATAATGCGAGAAGTATGTGCTACTGAAGCATCACTTGTTTTGTTACTTAACACGTGGTGTTCTGGTTCCAGATTTTTTTAAATAACATTTTAGACTGGGCAAATCCCAGTAAACGTAACGGTCGCGTTTAAACTTTGTCTTGTGTGGTGTAACAGCGAAATTAAGGGAACGTATCAGTGAAGAAAAAGAAAGTCTGATAATTGTCTTCGGTATTGGAATATGTTGATCCCTTCACCAGGCGAACTCCCTAACCGACGCCAAATAAATGGCAGTCATCATTTGGGAACGTAATCAGCTTGCCGGTAATCCGGGCGGAAGCTTTTGCGTATTAAAGCGATCGCACCGTCTGTCGCCCGTGTTCGTGTTAGCATTAGTGGCTTCAGCTTTATTAACCATTTCCGCCCGGTTCATTTTAGGACGTGTTCCCACAGACAACGATGTAATGGGTTTTCGGGAGAGCGTATTCGTGTGCCAACATTTCCGTGCGATAAATATTACTTTGTGGGTTCGGGAACATTCTAATTCTTGGGAATTGAAGGTTGCAATTCAGGCCGGTTAGCTGGTAAAATATTTAAAATGAACTCATGATACTTAATATCTCTTAACTGCGATTTATTTGAAGATTTAATTAAACTAGATTGTCTTTATTTTTGTTCTATGCTATGTTGATGTTGACGATTTACAAAAATCTAGGATGGCACAAATATAAAAAATAAAGTATAGAACTGAAAATAATTTTGTCTTGATGTTGTAATATGTAGAAACAAGAGTAATTAAATATAAATAAATTAGCAAACCCATCTTATTATAATTTTTAAAAAAATAATAGTATCCATTAAGATATTTAATATCGTGGGTGTGAGTATATGTGAAGAGGTTGAATACTCGATTTGTGTATTTGTATGTGTGTGAGTAGGTGCGAATATTAATCATTACATCATTATCATTTTGGAGACAACTTTTCTCAGTCATTTCTTACGCTCTTTCTAACTAAGGTATTATTCGTTTATCACAAAACGAGTAAACATCTATTTTCCTTATTTTTGTATTCCCGTTTTCTTCTCACGTTCACGAAAGTTGAAAATGTCATTTCAGGTTTTCCGTAAATTCTACATTAAACGCATTTCTCTTCGGACGAATATAATTGAAGCAGAATTCATATTGTGGTGAAAATTCGCGTTCTCTCTATAATTCCGACGCGCACAACATATGGAAGCTGGATAAACTCTCTTTCTCTCTTTTTTTTTTGACCCAGTTTTTTTTTTTTTCCTTCTTTTCTCGCTGGCGGCTGCAGAGTCGCAAAGTAACTAACTCTGTACGTACTCAATCCTGATTAGGAACCTCTCTGCTGCTCGAATTGCAAAAGCCATTCCAAAATCCGAAGCTTAATTAAAAATAAAAATTATGTAATTAATTTTGTAGACTGGAGAATCCCCTTATAAAAAGTTTAAGCCAGTTCATCCAATTCCCAATGTAATGAAATAATCTGGAGAAATGTAACTCGGATCTGTAAATTTTCAATTCTAACGACATCTCATTTCTTCGATCTACTTGCCTGTCTATTTTTTCGGACTAATCTGTAAATTTAAGAAAATGAATATGCCGTGTTACCTGAATATTTCTTAATTTTGCAGGTTACATTGAACTAAAATCAGTTAAATCAAATCTAGTAGTTGATATTAATAAAAAGCTGCATACCTTTTTAAATTGAAAATCGTTATGTTTCATAGGAATATCTGCTGCTTGATCGGTAGCGTTCCGTGGTTTCTCCGATCAATACCAGGTGAGTGCCGGAGCAGTACATAATAAACCAACCACGGATCGCGCGCGTGATCTTCCCTTCCTCTTCTTTGTTCTATCCTCAGCTCTTACATAAACTTACCCTGACGTCTGCTATTCTACCGCCGGGATGCCGGTTGGGTGCTTAAAGTTTGTCCCGGCTGGGGCGGTGCCACGCTGATGAGAGATACCTGGTTGGGGAAAAAACAAGCCGACGTAGCTCGTCGCCGAATCTCGCCATCCAGAAGGGGAATATCTTAGTGACCTCCCGAGGACAAAGCATGCACTACACTTTTGGAACTAATGACCTTAGCAGTTGACGCGTTAGGAATCGCTACTTGCAAGCCGTCGGCGTCGGATCTCGCCAGCCAGGCGGGAAAGATCACCCCCCCCTCTCCGATAATACACGTGCACTACTCTTACCTGCCTAATGACCTTAGTAGTTGCCGCGCCCCGAACCACTAATCAACCAATCCGGAGCTCGTGCTGACCGCGAGTCCGCGTGCGCAGGTCGCGGCTGGCCGTGCTCAACAACCGGCACGCCTACTTCCTGCTGGTGGACGACGGCTCGGCCGGTCGCTACGGCGCCGAGATCATCCTGCGGCGCAAGCTGGAGAAGTACATCTCGCACCAGCGCCTGCACCCCGGCACGCACTGCAGCGTGCCCGTGGTGTGCCTGGTGATCGAGGGCGGCACCAACACCATCCGCGCCGTGCTGGAGTACGTCACCGACTCCCCGCCCGTGCCGGTGGTGGTGTGCGACGGCTCGGGCCGCGCCGCCGACCTCCTCGCCTTCACGCACAAGTACGTCCGCGCCGCCTAGCCAGAGGCCGCTTCGTGGCTACTTCTGATAAATGAAACGTAAAAAGAAATTGGTAATGGTGTTTTAACTTTTACTATGTGCTTACATAGGAAAGTGAAGGTATTGTAATGCCGCAGCGAAATGTTCCGACTTTTCTACAAAAGAACTTGTATTGTTTATCCCTCATATCCAAAAAGTTTATTGTGCTCCTTGACGTAGTAAATTAACATGTTGTGTAGTCAGAATCCACATGTTGTGTCCATAATACCAGCAAAAGGTGTGACAAAAAACGTTCGTCTGTGAGTACATCTGTAACTCTGTCGGGCTGCCAAATCGCATGTCTTTCCGTCTGTCTGTCTCTCTCCGTCTGTAACGGACGGATGGACGGACACTGACGTCAGTGGATTTTACGGTACCTTGGATCCACGAAATATGGATTTTGACTACACATTGTCTTAGAGGAAGTAATTTACTACACATAAGGAACAATTTTTTTCCACATTTTCGTTACCAGGGTCAGACAATTAGATTTTTTTGTTAAAAAATCGCCGTTTTTGGGCGCACGATAACAAAAACTATAATGGTGGCGATGCATTTATTTAAACAGTACGCAACATAAACGTTCACTCTGTTGAATTTGGAATACAGAGACACTCCATAAAACCACCAGGCAATTGCAAGTCAATGCAGAATGGAGTTGGAAACTAGACTGAATTCGAGAAAACGCGCTCAATGTTTCGCGAGAATCTCGGAGCCTGAAGCATGGTAACATAATGTATGAAAGGGCCGACATATTGAATTATTTGTGAGGGGATCTAGCATACACGAACAATACACGGCAGTGAGGGATGGATGGCACAACACGCTGCATCTTTAATGCGACCCTTGTGTGAAGGTTGAGCCAGTGTTGACTTGCGAACCTCAAACGTGTAACATAGGAACGGTAGAACCTCATTCAGTGGCTCTTCCTCTGTTGTCGGTGGTGGGCGATAGCGCATGATTTGAAAATTGAGCAGTTTGAAGATTGGCAGATGTACGAATTATTTTCGAATAGTCGCAGTGTGTGCTACTTCTGCGTTTTCTGGCTGTCTCTCTTTCTATCTCACTCTCCCTTTCCCACTCTTTCACTCTTTTACTCAAATTCTTTCATTCTCTCTCTTTCACTCACCCACTCTTTCATTCTCTCTTTCACTCACTCTTTCGTTCTCTCTCATTCTCTCTCTCTCTCTTTCGTTCTCTCTCATTCTCTCTCTCTTTCGTTCTCTCTCATTCTCTCTCTCTTTCGTTCTCTTTCATTCTCTCTCTCTTTCATTCTCTCTCTTTCATTCTCTCTATTTCATTCTCTCTCTCTTTCATTCTCTCTCTTTCATTCTCTCTCTCTTTCATTCTCTCTCTTTCATTCTCTCTCTTTCATTCTCTCTCTCTTTCATTCTCTCTCTCTTTCATTCTCTCTCTCTTTCATTCTCTCTCTCTTTCATTCTCTCTCTCTTTCATTCTCTCTCTCTTTCATTCTCTCTCTCTTTCATTCTCTCTCTTTCATTCTCTCTCTCTTTCATTCTCTCTCTCTTTCACTCTCTCTCTTTCACTCTCTCTCTCTTTCACTCTCTCTCTCTTTCATTCTCTCTCTCTTTCATTCTCTCTCTCTCTCTCTCTTTCATTCTCTCTCTCTCTCTTTCATTCTCTCTCTCTCTCTCTTTCATTCTCTCTCTCTCTCTTTCATTCTCTCTCTCTCTCTTTCATTCTCTCTCTCTCTTTCATTCTCTCTCTCTCTCTTTCATTCTCTCTCTCTTTCATTCTCTCTCTCTCTTTCATTCTCTCTCTCTCTCTTTCATTCTCTCTCTCTTTCATTCTCTCTCTCTCTCTTTCATTCTCTCTCTCTCTCTTTCATTCTCTCTCTCTCTCTTTCATTCTCTCTCTCTCTCTTTCATTCTCTCTCTCTCTCTTTCATTCTCTCTCTCTCTTTCATTCTCTCTCTCTCTTTCATTCTCTCTCTCTCTCTCTCTCTCTCTCTCTCTCTCTCTCTCTCTCTCTCTCTCTTCGAATCTGAGGGTTCCTTCGATAAAATTCGACAAATAAAAACTTAGATGAATAGAAATTTGCCGATCTCCTTCTACGGTTTTAAAGTTTTTGAAATTTTCTTCGCTGTTTTCCATTATAGTCAAAACTGTACTAGCTGGTATTCCATACTTCTGCGCCACTAGATTTTTTTTACATACCACTGTCCACATCTTTAATCAAGTTCGCTTTTTCTGCAACATTAAGAGATTTTTGATACATTTTGAACACGCTTCTTAAGCGCCTAACAGCAAACTGAACATACGGTGAACAGACGAAATAACATCGTAGGGCTGGACCATGGTCTCCTTGATACGGAGGAGGCCATGGCTGGACCATTTGTCATAGGGGTACGCGATTGACCTTCGCATCTCTTTGGCGCACGTTGTCCCACGATTGGCAAGTTCCCTAGGAGAGGGAAAAAGAGTGAGTTATATTCGACTGAGAAAACGCGTTGGTGTATTACAAACATTAATTCAATTCTATAACCATCTAGAAGGAAGTTATAACTTCCACAATAGTAATTCTCTCCTTTCAAACTAAACAATACCATTTTATAGAAACATAATTTATAGTATGTACTGTGTGTTTTTATTTTGTAGAAAAAACATTGAAGTCAGAAAATTAGTACAATTTATAGAAATAATTTTTGATATATATAGAGATGTTTTTAAATGGAATATTCAAGGGATCAAAAAATAATTCGATTTATAAATAATTTCTACACATAGAAGTTCAATATATGAAGGTCCGACGGTATTTAAAATGATGATTGGATTCCAATAGAATAATATACAATCAAATATCTCAATACTTTTGCTTTATTGACAATTTAATTTGGAATATTGTTGGCTACAAGAAACATTTGCAGATGTATCTGACTAATCTTTCTAGTGAGGAAGACAATACTGACTCTGATTGGGTATCTCTAGCTCAAATAATGTAAAAAACATACATAAATAATTGGAGCTTCCAGGAAAACCGAAACTACAGTTTTATGATGAATAGAAGGAAAATAACTAAGGAAGAGCTACTGATATTGCATTTATAACAAGAAATGTTTTTCATTATGTAAACATTAACTGAAAATGAAAACATTATGTGGAATGTCACTTCCTCCTGTTGAAGTAACTGATTTCGTACTTCCATTTCCCTCTGAAATGGATAAATGCTAATCTAAAATGTTTAGTTATCCACAACTTCATTATAATTTCTTAGGGCATTTGGCCATACATTAGGCAAACATTGAAAGAGGATACTGAAAAATTTCTTGATGTACTATACAAAAAGTCTAAATTATTTCTAAATGTTTGTGTTATTTAAAAATCACTGCACAATTGTTATATTTTAATAATTCTGCATGTTAAAACCCTTGTTTAGAAAGTACCAATGTTTTGATGTTTGGTTGACCTCATCATCAGGCTTATATGATTTCATAATCATTAACCACAATAATGTCATATTCAAAGAATAAATTATGACTACATGTTTTATAGTTATATGTTAATAACATCTATTGTACATCTATCAACAACTGTACAAGTATGCAACATCAGACATAACTGAAAGAAAAAAATGATTGTTCAGAATTTTGAATGTTCCCATGTAATTTAATTTCTATTTCAGTTTCTCGTTTGGGTACCTTAAGAATGAAAGAAAAGTGATCTCAAGTAACTTCATTTCTGATAAATGATAATAAAAACCACAAGGCATTGTGTATCAAGTGTGTAGAGTAATTTGTTTTGTTCAGGGCTGTAGATAACAAAAATAATCATTGCTCCTTTGCAAATTTGTGCCTTTGTCAGAGCTTTCAGCTTCCACACAATCAGAGTTAATTTCTCATCTTCTCTTCAACTCTTCTATTGCAATTGGTTGCTATTACTTATCTCTTCTCTCTTTATTGTAATTGGTTCTCTTGATGGTTTTTGTTAAGGTATGCATCGGAAAGTGGCGAGCAGACTGTTCTCGAGAACATGAAAGACTACCTGATTGGCACCATCCAGCGTACTTTTGAAGTAGGTTTAGAACAAGCTGAGTGCTTGTATTCAGAGTTATTACAGTGTACCAGCAAGAAGAACTTGGTAAGTAGCCACCTAGTAAAAATCTATAAAAATCTATAAAAATCTATTCGTTTTGCTAAATGAATGTTACAAAATTAATCCTAGGGGGGTGAAAAGAAAACCATAATTTTTGCCATTTTGGGTGGCATTCACTGTATATTTTGTTCTTGTAAAATGGAAACTCTGGGAACTTAAATGGAAATTGGGACTCCTTTCTTTCAAGTTAAAATGTTTTTTTTTTGTTGTTTTAACAATTTTAAATATACAATCAAATTGCAGCTTAGTACAGTTGCCTATCAACACAGCTTGATTGTGTTGATTTTATTCTGTTATTTTTTTTTATTTTCTGATGTTCTTTTATTCAAGCGTAATAAACTGTATTTATTGTATTTTCTATAAATTTCGTATTCATTTACTTCACACAACAAAAAGGTGAAATTTAATGTAATTAAACAACACCAGTATATCCTATCAGAATCAAATTACAGTGGCAAAAAGTACTTTTGTTGATTGTTCAATATTCAATAATACTCTTGACCTACCTTATTGTTTCACATTTTTCATTTTTCCTCTTTCTTTAAAGGTTCACTGATGTTCTCATTATTCTCAACCAATGGGTACTTGTAATTTGAGTTGATTTTGTTATTAATTATATTACAAAATAAATACTTCAATACGATCTCATTTATATTAAAATTTAATCTGCAGATCACTGTCTTCCGTATCACCGATAGGCCTGATTGGAAAAGCCAGGAACTGGATCAAACGATCCTTACTGCGCTATTCACTAGTCAACATCTGACACCCACAGAGCAATTAAGTTTAGCACTTACATGGAACAGGGTTGATATTGCTCGATCTGAAATATTTGTGTATGGACAAGAGTGGCAACAGGGTGAGTAATATACGCATTATTTGCCAAATTTTTTTCACATCTTGTATTCTCTATAAGAAATCTCTGATAAAATTTGCTTATGGTACATCCTCCACAAGTCAAATTTTGTCAATCTCAGTTCTAAAATTGCAATAAGAAGTGTCCTTTAGAGTAGTATTTTGTAGATTCTTGTTTATAGTTATCACCTTTTACACACTTTGAAAACCTAAATAACTTACTGTCTTGAATCATACCGCTTTGTGGAATGTTGGTTGAAATCAACTTGTACACTTCATTGATTAATAAAATATACATACTTTCAAGCTTGAAAAAATCCTATGCAGAACTTCTTGTATATGTGTCTCAGGGGCACTTGATGAAGCAATGATGCAAGCACTGGAACATGATCGAACAGATTTTGTTAAATTACTTCTTGAAAATGGAGTGAGTATGAGGAAATTTCTCACAATGGCTCGCCTTGAAGAACTTTATAATACAGTAAGTAAATTTTTCTTTTCATATGAAAATAATGTTATTTTTCCTTGTGAAACAAAAGGTACAGTGATTAAAAAATTGTACTCGAATTGCGAATATAAAATATTATTACTTTACTGATCTAAATTAAATAGATTAAGAAGTCCACATTAATTACAAAATGGAATTACATGTATTTCAGCTATAATATTCTAGTAGTATGCACTAAATAGCTAACTTGTAGGATATCTAATAGTTTCAGATAATTATTGGTAATTGTTGTCAATTAATAAATAAGTTATATCTCACTTTCAGAAACAGGGACCTGCAAATACATTAACCTATATATTGCGTGATGTGCGTCCACACATTCCTAGAGGTTATGTATACACTTTGCATGACATTGGCCTTGTAATTAATAAATTGATGGGTGGAGCCTACAGGCAAGTCATGTTTTTTTATTCATATGTTGCACACTTTTGCTTAATTGTCGATTAAACATGAAAGATATTCCTTTGTTGAGGCAAACTGTGGATTCATTTACAACAATAAATATTCATTATAAATTTAATGAACTTATTGCAGAGCTCCTTATACAAGGCGGAAATTCAGAGTTATCTATGCCAAAGTAATGAAGAAGTCTCCTCATGTACATCGTAATAGTGCATCCTTTATTCGCTATTATGGAAACACAAACCTCACAATGAGTCTTTTGGCAGAGACTATGCCCACCACTAAAGATGCTTCTTTGTTTGAATTCCCCTTCAACGAACTCTTGGTAAGTTTGGATTAACTATTAAATGAATCTCTAGTTAAAAGGTTTGTTTCCATTGTACCAGTGATGTATTGTATGTTTTCTTCTGGCTTCCCAGAAGCAAGTATTTTGTAGTATAGAGAATAAGATTTTCATATTAAACATGTGTAGTATGAACGCATGAACTTTTTCTTCTGTGAATATTAACTGTTCAAAGTTAATGAGTTCTCAGATTAAGTTTATTTAAAATCATCAAAGTCAGTCATATCAAAATCATCAGTTTTGCCATATATCCTATTCAGAATAAATTAGTTATGTGCTTTAGTGCAAACAAGAGACATACTATACATTATCGAGATATCTAGTTAAATCTTGTGAGAATTGTAAGTTTTACGACATCATATGTTTATTATATACATCAGTTTTGTATTTTAAATATCAACTTGTTGTGGAGTTCTTATTATGTTGCTAGTGTATTTCTATCTTAAATATTTTTAAGTTCTTAATTCAATAGTCTTACAAAAAAATGTGACTGAGCTGTACTTCCTCATGCTATGGAATAAGCTGAAGATAAAGGTCAGTTTATGCACAATAAGATAACATGAATCATGCTAAAGCTTATTTTCAAATCCCACACTCATACATGCATTGTATGTGAATTGCATAAAATGTGTATGAGCATCATGAAATGGTTCATGTATGAAAGAACAAAATCACCCTTTGTGGAAAAACAAGAGCATATCTGGCCTATTGCACATGCTTACATTTACTTAATACTATTAGTATTTGATAGAAATATGGTATTGTTTGTTACAAATTTTTGCATGAATTCTGCATAGTATTCAATAGTGAATGCAGCATGTAAAGTTGGGCATGCTTAAAAAAACAAAAACAAAATTTCTTATCTTGATCAAATGAATTTAGATTAAAAGTACTAATTCATCATTAAAATGTTATGCACGTGTTATCATCAGCCAAAGGGCATTATAAAAGTACTAACCAGCATTTGTTCAACAGAAGATTCCATTAAAAGATATTTTGATTTTTAGAAGACTTTCATCAGAGAAAAGTCTCCTATTCAAATAACATGGAATTCATGTATATTATTGCCAAAACTAAACAATTTGGTGTATCAAATTTCTGGTTTATTTTTAGTTTGGGATTAATTTCACTTAGTTACTTTACATTTACCACAACATTGTCTGTGTATATTTGTACATTGAAATTGTTATATGGTACAGTCACCTGTAAAAATAATAATTCATACTAGTAATGTTTTGAGGTTAAGGAAACTGATCTTTTGTACAGATCTGGTCAGTGCTGACGAAACGGCAAGCGATGGCTCTGCTGATGTGGCAGCATGGAGAGGAGGCCCTGGCTAAGGCCTTGGTGGCCTGTAAGCTTTACAAAGCAATGGCACAAGAAGCAGCTGAAGATGACTTAGAGACTGAAATATATGAAGAACTGCGTTCTTACAGCAAAGAATTTGAAACTATTGGTGAGCATATTTCTTTTCTTGGAAAAACTAATAAATTCTAATGCCTAGGAAATTTAATTTATGAATACAATAAAACTTTTTTAGAAGTATAAAATGTACAATAAGAACCTTAAGTTTGGAAATTGTAAATGTCATTTATTTAAAAAGGACTCAAAGTAAAATGAATTTAAAAAGTTGTTTTTATTCAATCCCATTGTTATTAATTTTCTCTTCAAGTTTTCATTCTTTCATTCGCTTGTAGCATAGAAATAATAGTGAATTTTATGTTCATTGTAGCATTAGAGCTTCTGGACTACTGTTATCGGCAAGATGATGACCAAGCTCGCCAGTTACTTACCTGTGAATTACAAAACTGGAGTGCACAAACCTGCCTGAGCTTAGCTGTGGCAGCAAATCATCGTGCTCTTCTAGCTCATGCGTGTAGTCAAACTATTCTGGCTGATCTTTGGATGGGTGGATTACGCACAAGGAAAAACACAAACCTGAAGGTGAACTCTTGCTTCAAATATTACTAATAAGAATTAATTAATTCTCTTTTATCTGTGATTTGTTCACTAACTGTGTAATTAATGTCTTTGATAAATTCTAAAATTGTATATATCATTTCCATATCTAAAATATGAAAATTAGGTTGTGTTGCTTCCAAATATCACAAACTTTTTCTCAAATTTGTAGTAATTGCACAAAACTATCATGAAGTATAAAATCTAGTGGTGTAACACTCGGGCCTGCAAGACTTGCAACTCAGACAGGCCCAGGTAAAAGGGCCTACTTTAGGGGATATTTTTATTATTTATGGTACTAACACTACACTTTTACTAACGCACACATTTGCTCTACACTTTTAAAAAAGGGGCCCGGGCAAAAGTTTTGTGGGTGGGCCCACACTCATTCCATTATGCTACTGATAAAACCCATTATAAGCCATGTATTGATTGTTGTAAATAATTTACACAAGACATAATAATACAGAAATAAACATTATTTCATATTCTTTTCCCTAGCATTGTAGGGACTTTTCTCTAGCATTGCAGGGACTTTCCTCTAGCATTGAAGGGTCTTTTTCCTTACTATTGTAGGATCCTTCATAGCGTTGCAGGACCTTTTCACATTGTTCTAGCTTCCATAGCATTGGAGAGCCCTTGTTCGTAGTGATGCAGGGCTCTTTTCCATAGTGTTGTAGTGCTTTCTTTTCCTCAAGTGTTGCAAAGTCCTTTTCAATAGCATTAGAGGTCGCTTTCCCTACTTAATCAGTGTTTATCCGCACAGTTGTAGCATCCACAAGACCTCCCTAATGTATGGCAGTTATGACAGAGTGGGCGAGAAGAGATACACTCCCTCGTAGTATCCCAGTGTGCTGGGTGTGTTGATGGAATGATGATAATGGTCTGAAGGACAGACTGTTCAGGATCATTGCCCTTGATAAGGGTGTTGCTCCATCACTCATCTGGAAGTGATCAGTGAAAACATAAAACACAAATGATTGAAGCAGTTGCCTTCAGATTTATTCTGGCTGGTGCCACAAAGTCATTGATGTTAAAGATAATAAGTTAATTTTTGGCAGCTCGTCAGGATCCTGTGACCTGCATGCTAGAGTCATAAGGCATAGCCTTTAAGCTTTCCTGTTCTGGAGTTGGTGATAAACATTTTATGATCACTTTTATAGGTCTATTCTAGCTTTTGATCATAAATAAATTCAAGTACATGTAAAATTATCACTAGTTATAAGGAAAATTTTGTTCATAAAAAAATATGTTGACAAATTTTGAATTGTATTAGAAAATGGGGTGTTTGCACAATTCAGTTGGAGTTTAAACAGACATAACTGGTTTATATACACAGGTGGTTCTGGGTCTGCTGTGTCCTCTCTATGTCACAAGACTTGATTTCAAGACAAAAGAAGAATTACTTCTGATGCCACAAACCCATGAGGAGCATTTGTTTGAACTAGAGGAGAATGAAAGTGCTGAAACAGGCACTGGTGATGGCCCCCGTGGCTCAGACCCTGATGCAGAGGTAAGTGATCTCCTTTTTAGGAAGTTCTTTTGGCTTTTGTTGCTACTTCCAACAATATTGTAACTTTCTATTAATGGTGAAAAAAAGTAAACTCAAAATTTAAATTTTCAGTTCAATATTGTTCCAGTGGTATTTTTTTGGGGTCGATCTCATTATATATAAACATGGCCCTAATTTTTTGCTGCTGTAAAACTTTTGTGTGTGTTATGAACATCAGAAATACTTAAAAACTGCTCAAGTTTTGGGTGGAGTACACCAACCCTTTGCATACAGTTAATTTGTTATGTTGGTTGTTTTCTGGTCAAAAACATTCTGTAACAATAGCAGTCAGCAGTCAGTATTGTTGGAGATGGCACCCTAATAGCATGTATAGCTCATTGTGGGGTGTGCTCTAATAAAAGTGCTTTAATATTGGAAAGTTATGAGAGTAAAGTAGGGGTGTCAGCATGATGTAGACTGACTAAAGAGGTTGCCATCAGCTGTTGTCAGAGAATGATCTCTTGCACAGATGCACAAACATTTTGGGGTCTCCATGTATTAAAAATCTTATTGCATAGTGTCTGATTTTGTACAGTTTTGTAAATAATATAATGCTACAAAGTATCTCTCTTTAGAAGAGATTTCTTTATTGAAGCTTTCATCTTTTATGTATTTAAATTTTTTTATCTATTAAGCTGGTGTATTCAAGTGAGTAGTACTGGGCTGTGGAATGCAATGTCAGTTGGGTATCTTTTCTTGTAGGCTCCACTAAGCTCAGACTTGAAGTGCACCTTTGGCTGATTATAAAATGTACTTTCTATTTATCAATCTTATAAAACACTATATTATAAAACTTTAAAAGTTTCAATTTTGCTTTGCATAAATTTACAGAGCAATTTTAAAAGCACCCAAATAGCTCAAGTTGCTATACTAAATTTTTAAAATTGATGCTTTGTAAATAGGTTTGACATTGTACTATTAAGCTCTAGTAGATTAAAAGAGTAGTGGACAGTAGTAAAGTGTTTTGAGCATGAAGAACTTAGAACAATTCTAGGTCTTGTGCATGACTAATACTGCCTTTGTATTAGTAAAGTGTGGAATATCTTAATAAATTTGGCAATTTATATGGTAACTTAGATGCATACAATATGTAATATGCTGCATCATGTTTCATTTGACATTTGTATTTTGTTGCTCTTTTGATTTTCTGCTGGAATCACTCAAATGCGACGTTTCTTTTAGAAGAAGCCCAGAAACTTTAGCGTCAGGAGAAAGGCGAGTCAACCCTGCGTACAGGTAGTAAAGCTGTATTGAGTGTTGTGTAACATACTGCTTTCAAACCTCTCTTGCAGAAAAGCTATGTAGTTTTTCCACCTCATAGGCGCTCTTTCACTGCTGGCATGTTAGTTGTATCCTTTCCAAAACAGCTTGTAAACGCGACTACACTGGAGCACAGGAATTGTGATCTCGGTAATATGCTTAAGATTTTTCCTTATTCTGCTTTAAGTGGATTGTTAAATTGATATTTGCAAGTAATGTAATTTCAATAAGATGCTTAGCGCAGTGATAATGTAGAACAGTGTGTTATTTTTTGTAGGTTTTATAGTAAATTCTTAGCTGATTAGAGAAGCTTATAGTTATTCTGTCTTGTTTAGAGTGCCCTTTAAGTGATTTGTGATCCAGTGTAGTCGGCTACCAATAGAGCCCTTCAATTAGTTGATTTTGTAATACAATCTTCAAAAAATTTGTTATTTACAATTTTCAGAGTTAGGCAGTTTGATTATTTTTCTTTCAAAATTCTTTACTTTAAAGATGAAGAAAAATTGACACGCAGCTCCTTTAATTCTCCATTCAAGCTTCTTTACTTCCATTACTCTATCCTGTTCTGCATACCTCATGTGTTCGGTTCATAGTCTACATTCTCATTCTATGACGGAAAGTTTATTTTCACTTCTTTTTATAGTTTCAAACAAAATATATTTGTAGTTTAGAAACCATTCTTCTATTTGGATAAACTTCTTTGTCAACCTTATAATGTTTTTGTTTTTCAATTATAATATTTGTTTTTTGTGAATATTGTGTGTGTTAATAAATTGCACAAATATGTTGTCATCAATGTAAATAAATATGTGTTATTGTTATAAATTATCATAATAAATTAGATGACACTGGTATGCTCAGGAAATTTAAAGATAGTCAAAACACTCATTCATTTTAAAGCAAAAAATATTTTATTTTATATAAGCAAATGCACTAAAAACCACAAGGTTTCATAATGCATTATCATCAGGTAGTCTGAAGTCAAGCCGTTGTAACAATTAAAACAGTTACTTTACTAATAAAATTTGAAATGAAAATGCAAAAGCAAAGTAAAGTTTAAAATTAGAATTAAAAGTTAAACACAATATCCAAAACGAGAATTGTAGGAATACAATAAAAACACAAATGATATGTAAATTTATAAATGCAAAGCACAAGTCTTACCCAAGACAAAAAAATATTTATAAGAAAAAACATGTGTATTTAAAAAGTTTGAAAAACAGACAATTAAAGCATAATAATACTTGGATAAGAGCCAGTCAGAGGTCGATCTCCACCATCAAAATCAGAAAGTCAAATGAAAGAGCCCCAAAGTAAAAAATGTAATAGTGAGGAGAGCCAGAAGGATAGGGATATAAAGAGCAAAAAAGGGAAAGGGTTGCAGGAAAACAACAAGGGCAAGGGAAAAACAAACCAAGATAAGAAAAAGAATGAACACAGGGGACAATCTCTTTTTATATTCACTGGAGTGACAGTGTTGGTCAACATTAAATTATGTTCCAGTGTACAAAAAGTAGATTGTCCTCTGTGTTCATTTTTTTCTTCTTCTTCTTCTTCTTCTTCTTTTTCTTTTCTTTTCCTTTTTTTCCCCTTTTTTCCTTTTTTGTGTGCCTTGGGATCCTTCATTTGGCTTTCTAATTTTGATGTTGGAGGTCAATCTTTAACTGGTTCTTATCAGAGTCTAATTTCTTTGTTTTAGTTGACTCAGTTTTCCAGTATGTGACTTTCTTAATATGTGTGTTTTTTCTTATAAATATTTTTGTTATTTGTCTCAATTAAGACTTGTACTTCTTATTTATATCCCATTATGTTTTTATTGCGTTCCTACAGGTCTTGTTGTATTAACTCTTCATTTTTAATTTTAATTTTAAATCTTACTTCGTTTTTGCATTTTTATTTCAAATTTTATGAATAAAGTAACAGTTTTAATTATTTTAATGGATTGATTTCACACTACCTGATAATGTGGCTGTATTCTGTCATGAAACATTTCTGTTTTAAAATGAATGAGTGTTTTGTTTGTCTTTAAAGATCTGAAAATACTGTTGTCCTACAAAATATCATGTAGACAATGATTTGTTGATTTTAATTATTGTAATAAGTGTTTTAAAAACTGCATATTAAAGGTATTAAAATTTGAATTAGATGTGTTGTATGATAATGTTACATGTATATAACTATTTTAGAAAAGACATTTTACACTTGAAGTGTGACATATTTTTAAAATTTGTCAAAATAATGTATTTTACAACATATATTTGATACTTGTGTTACTTTTGAATAGAGTTTTATTCTTGGTGGTCAGCTGAATGTTATACAATACTGTAAGGAAGATATGCTTATTATTCTCCTTCTCTGCTGCAAAACGAAGACCTAAGAAAGAAATATTTCCTTACTATTTGAGGGGAAATTATTGAATAA
This sequence comes from Gryllus longicercus, assembly GCA_038098605.1. NCBI lineage: Eukaryota > Metazoa > Arthropoda > Insecta > Orthoptera > Gryllidae > Gryllus > Gryllus longicercus. Next base: position 1,138,423 of record JAZDUA010000298.1, on the reverse strand, counting down.
AGAAGAAATACTGAGAAAGATCTTTGTGCAGGCGCTGATCGGGGAAGGAGGACCTCGAAAGGAGACAGTGGTGCAAGAAAACGGCAGTGTATTAGTGGAAGGAGAATCCTATAATCAGCTATTCCCATTATATGACATCAAAGCTCATCGACCTTTGAGGTTGCGTAAGAAGTTCTATGAATTTTTCACAGCTCCCATTACAAAATTCTGGGCTCATTCGGTAAGTAAAATTGAGCATTCTATTTACTTTTTATTGGTATCCATGTTAAAGAAATGCAGTTTTAACACTAAAAATATATCTAATTGTTCATAGCGGTTTTTCATTTTTCTGAATTTAAGTTTGAGCTTATTTCATACCTATGAGGACAAAATGTTTAGTTAAAGTAGAAAATCTTACAATTTATATATATAAATTGATAGCCCGCATCAAATGAATATCTTTTATTTTTTTCCAATGCGGAACTAGCTACTCCCAAAAATATTGACTGTTGCCAATAACACAAATCATTTTGTATTCAAGTTCTGTGGCACCATAGATAATTATTGAATATGTTTCAAAATAATTATGTTAATAATTAATCATTACAAAACACTAGAAATTTTAGTGACCACTGTAGACTTCAATAAATACCTCAGTTTTTTTCTTTTTTTTCTTTCCTTTTTTCTCTCTCCAAGCCCTAACAGTGTTGTCTTATTTCTTATATTATTGCAGATGGCATACGTCTTGTTCCTGATAATGTTCACCTATGTAGTGTTAGTGAAGATGGGGCCAGTACCTTCATGGCAAGAATTATACATCATTGCATATATCTTTACGTTGGCATGTGAGAAAGTTCGTGAAATTGTTTCCTCTGAACCAGTGGCTGTCAGGTATAAGTGTTTCCTATGTAATCGCATACCCTTTTGTCTCTAAATACTCCATTTTCTAAATGATTTTTAACTGAAACTTGCAGGACATACAAACTACAATAATTAAATTGTAAATCAATGAAATGATAGGTTATATCTCACAAGCATATTGTTTGTTGACTCTTTTCAAATGAAAATAATTCCTCCTAACAAAGAATTATTTTTTACCTCTAAATAAAATTAAAATAAGTTTATTTTCTTAAGTTATACCTGAGCAACAATTTGTCCATTTCTCGAGTTCCTTTTTGTAACTTTATATCTATCCATCTATGCATCTCTATTTCTCCCCATATGTTGCATACAGAGACATTACAAAATGCACAAATTCTAATAATTTTTCAGTTACACATTTCAATAATTATGATGTTCTTCGTAAATCATGACCATCATCTATCGCTATGAAAATAAGACAATAAATGTCATTTGTTTCCTTCCATGGAACCTAGCGGAACATACAATTCACTTTCAAGCTCAACAAGAATAATTTACTATTACCTAAACAATTCATTAACACTAGAACACCCAGAGGCATCATTTCAACTTTTGACGCTCTTTATGCCTTTGTAACTTCTTTGTCTCTGAAGATAGAATTTTCTGATTTCATGTATTTTGATCATATTTATTTATTTACAGTATGTTAAAAATTGAATAGTGTAAATAATATATTTCATGAATAATAATCGAATTTACCTAGAACGCTCGGGAAACATCATTTCAATTAATTCTGTACTGTCCCTATCCAGTAGTTTTTGTTTCATACATTTCAACACTGAACATTTTTAAATGTCTTTCCTATATTTCGGATACATTCAGATGGAATATGAGAGCATTCCTTGCAGTTTCCTCTATTTTTTATCCCTCTTGTTCAATAAGTGCAAATTCATTAGTTGTTTTGAAAAGGTAGTAAATGGAGCCCAAATTTTTGGAAAGCAAATTTAATATCACATGAAGGATTAGTGTTGTTATCACATAAAGGTTGAATGAATAAAATATTTGTTCAAATAATTCAGAAAAAATTAATTTTTGAGTTTAAAGGATAATTTTTGTATATAGAAGGGTATTTTGGACTCCGGATGATAATGATAAGGTCAGACATACTTGGTTTTTTTTTACACACTGTCTTGTTTTATGATTTTCGAATTAAAAGGGGGAGTTTGAAAAGAAATCACCAGCATATTTAACTACTTTCAACTGCAAAATTATTTTGTTTTTGTATGACACGATGCCTTTACAATCAATAAACACATAACGTGACATAGGATTAGAGATGATATGCCGGCATTTTCCTTACAAACTTGTATTTACACAATTCATGGCACGAAAACCAAACGAAAGCAGCAAGCAATTGTGATCACTAAAATGGGTGTAACACACACACACACACACACACATCAAGTTCCTATCACTGTGTAACAAACATAATGGAAAAAATGTCAAATAAATTTGGCATATTGCGTGACAGTATAGGATGTGCAATGCAGAGAAAATATGTTTCTGTGTCAAATATGAAACCAGTATTAATTAAAATTAGATGTTTATAACATTTTTCTATTATTATTGTTACAACAATATTATTTATAGATTAAAATTTACTTTTCAACATATATTTTTGACCGTTTACTTGCACATCCCATTCAAGATGTTTCTTTAATTCCCATTCCATGGAATAGAAATGGCAATTAATGTTTAAAATATATTCTAGTCATGACATAATATAGCTGTTATATACTAAATAATTATTTTTAATAATGTTGTAGTGGTAAAGATTGATGGTATTGCAATAATTCCTTCTAAGAAGTTTCAATGAAGGCTCGAAGTTGAAACGACTCTGCTGGGTATTCTAGGGGGTATTGGTAATCTGAGCATTCTATTGTTAAATATAAACATTGACTATCATTACATATAAATATTTAGTATGACAGGGTCATAGCAGCAGTTCACTTGGATTACATTCTCCAAAGTTGATGACAAACTGTAATTTCAAATGAGATACAAAAGAAAGAAATAGTAGTGTTCATCACAAATAACAAAAATTAAACATCTGGCTTACATCAGTCAATTGGTAGCTGATTATTCCTCATCTTGCTTCTTTTTTAGCAATAACATTATCAAAAAAGGAATTCTTTATTTCTGCCTGGAAGATGTCACTTTCCACCTTGCTAGACAAACTGTTCATTGATATAAAATTCACAAAAGGAACCATTTCCAGTACTAATATTCCTATTACGAGCATTCTAAACTAATTACTTTCTTTGCTGCTAAGCAAGCCAAAGACTATGAAGCGATGTTAGTCAATTGTTTTTCTTTTCTCTCTCTCTCTCTCTCTAACAACTATGAAAATAACATATAACATACTTTCTTAATAACTAAATATTTACAAATTTGGTCATTTATGTCTTGGAGATATAACACATGATTTCATAAATTACAAATTTTTGGTATTAACTCTAATAAGTGTGTCTTGAAAACCAACCAACTATACTTTTTTAATTAATTTGAGTGTTATATATCCTTCTAGTATTTGTAATTATAATTTTTAATTATGTTAATAAAAAAATATTTTATCAGTACCTTGAGAAAAATAATCATGATTCTCATAAAGAAATGCTGGTATTTTATTTATTTTCCATGTGGTCTACTATTTATTCTTTTTACAGTCACAAATTTGCTGTTTGGGCATGGAATATGTGGAATCCTTGCGATGCTGCAGCAATCATCTTTTTTCTGATTGGACTTAGTTTGCGAGTACGTGACAGCTCAATGAAGATAGGGCGCATCATCTTTTGTGTAGACATCATCTATTGGTACCTACGGATCCTCAATATCCTGGGTGTTAACAAGTATTTGGGACCACTGGTCACAATGATGGGGAAAATGGTGAAGAATATGATATACTTTGTGGTGTTGTTGCTAGTGGTGTTGATGAGTTTTGGAGTATGCCGACAAGCAATTTTGTATCCTGACAGTGACGCTTCATGGATGCTAGTGCGTGAAATATTTTTTCAGCCATATTTCATGCTGTATGGTGAGGTGTTTGCCACAGACATTGACCCAGCATGTGGAGAAGGACCAGATCAAGCACGCTGCCAAATGGGAAGATGGATTACACCTGTTGTAATGTCAATGTACCTGCTAGTAGCCAATATTCTTCTTATAAATCTTTTGATTGCAGTCTTTAACAATATTTTCAATGAAGTCAATGCTGTTTCACATCAAGTTTGGATGTTCCAACGATTTACAGTAGTTATGGAATACGAGCAGAAGCCAGTGTTGCCACCGCCATTGATCGCATTATGTCATGCTGCTATTTTGTTTAAGTATTGTCGTCGGAAGGCTCAAGGTCAAGGAACAAACACAGAAACTTATGACAATGCATTGAAGCTCTTTCTTGATGCGGATGATATGGAGAGACTGTACGATTTCGAAGAAGAGTGTGTTGAAGGGTATTTCCGTGAGCAAAGTTCCAAACTGGCAATGTCTAGCGAGGAACGCATTAGATGTACTTGTGAAAGAGTGGAAAATATGTACCAAAAGGTAATAATAATCTGATTTGTATTCTTTGTTTCATTCAGTTAATTCATTTAAATAATCTTATTTTCATTCTCATTTATAATTCTTACATCTTATCATTCTCATAACTCCCATAAAAGGCTCTACTTAGTTCTCTATGACTCTAATGTGTTTTAAAAGTAAATCGATTGAAATTTTGCTCTTAGAAATAATATAATCTCTAGGAAATATGCTGATGATTTTGGGAAGCAATAGGAAGTGTGTTCATTTAGGGTGAGATTTAACTGTATAAAAAGTTTAAGATTGCTTTCAATCATTCAGAGAGAATGAATATTTCTGTCCTTTGTCTACTCAGCTGCTAAAGAATATTTTGGTTTCATATCATTTCAGAAAAAGATTACATCACAAATGTTTTTAGTGACAAAACTGTAATTATCAAAATCATCATTTCATATAAAATAACTTTTAAGTCACACAATTTAATGGTTTTGAAAAGTTTCATTGTAAAGTTCATGTCTAGAAAATGTTCTTTTTCAGAAACATTATTAGTTATATAGTATAGTTAGTAGTATTATATTATCTCTGCCTTACCTGGCCTCAAATGGCCTTGTTCAGCAATGTTTAGAAAATGCTACTGCCTGGCAACAATATTTCATGTTACTGATTTCTAGTAACATATTTGAGAATGTAACCAAACATATTTTAGTATGACATTTTGGGTTTATGAATCTCCTCATGTTTTCTTTTTTTAATGGTATCTTGATATTTTTAGACAATCAGTACTCATTTACATATTGTCTTATAATTTCAGGATACCATTCTAATATAATCAACCTCGTAGTGAAATTATGAGCATTAGTTTCATTAAAAGAAACAGAAAAATAGATAACTAGGTAAATTTTTATTTGCTGCTCAAAGTGTGTGTTCAAAATTGTGAGCAATTGCTTCAGTGGTTCAAAAGTTTCTGTGGAACATGTATAAATACAAACATTTTAATGTAGTAAGAAAATACATTTATCTCCCACTAAAAAGTTATATGCTTAAAGTTTAGAACTTAAGTGAAAAAACATTTGGAGATTTAATATTTCTGATTTTATTAAACTGTATTAATGGCATCAGAAAGGGAAAATGTTCACAATAATTAGAGGTAAATTATCTAATCTATATTAAATTATTAATCTGTTAATCTTTATTGGAAACTATACTTATTGGGAATAACTATTAAATCAATATATAGGTATTAAGACAATTCCACCATAGTGTTGTGGTGTTAATTGAGAAATGACTGACATTTCTGTAAATAGTTTTTGTTACCCCCTACAAAGAATTTTTTGGCAATTTTCTTGTGGTAGATAAAAAGTCTTTCAATATTTCATTCGTTTATTATACTTGAACGTTTATATATTTTAAGTTCTAACAATGCAGATACACAGAATAACTTATTCGACCATTGAAACAGGTGTACATCGTAACCATGTAACACTTGTTGCTTTGTAACATGTTTTATTTGTATAACATGAATTCCATTAACTCCCTCCTTTTCTTGCTTCCTCCTCCTTATTTTATGAACAAAACTTCAAACCCATACCTTCTTAAATACTTCATATAAATTCCTGTTTGTTATTTGGTTTAGCAAAATCAGATTTGGCCATAAAATGATTAAAAACTCAATTGCTTTATTAACTAGAAACAATGCTTCTTTCCGATATTTTCGACTTCTGGGGAATATTTCATAATACTTTTAATGGGCAATTAGAGCCACATAACCAATTTCTTTTCAAGTTTTCGGTTGTTCTTTTATCTGTAATCTTACTTCCTGTAATCTGTAATTTCCATTTCGAGATCTGCACATCCAAAACTATCAACTTTCTTGCATCAATATTTATATTTAATGCTGTCAAAACCTATTTTTATGTCAAATAAAGACCAATGTATAATTGCAATATGTGAACCAAAGATTCTGTAGTAACAAAAAATGTTAACAAACACTTGTGATAAATTGCACAGTATTTTCACCAAAAATCATATCATATAAAGAATATCATTGATTTACAGTTTCGTAAAAAAATTGAAACCTATAAAAAGTGAAACAAATAATCATGGATGAGCCTCCAAACCCCTTTCCCTACCTAGGAAATGCTGCGGTTGAGGTAACTTAATGCCAATCCGTAGATTTGCATGAACTGTGACGTACAAGTACTTGTTGTCGGAGCCCCCTCCGCGGATCCCATTCGCTAAAGCTCCAGAAATTGTTCGTCAAAAAGGTGTCAAAAAGGTGCGCTCGCTTTTGAAGAGTGATTTCTGGAGCTTCAGAGAACGCGCGTATGCAGCAGCTTTGCTACCCCAGAAGCAACCCCGCTCATACGCGTTGCTGGCGAGACTCCCGGAAGGGTTCGTGAAAGGGAAGCACGTGACTTGAGTGGTGAATTGGTTGTAGGTGGAGGACATCAACCAGAAGGAGAACGCGCAGACGACGGCCATCCAGAGCGTGGAGTTCCGCATCCGGAAGCTGGAGGAGCTGGCGGCGCAGACCGTGAGCCACCTGGCGGTGATCCACCGCTTCATGGCGACGCACTCGCGCGACCCGCTGGCGGCGGCCTCGGCGTCGGCCGTGGCGGAGCTGGAGCTGCGCGGGGCGGCGGGCGCGGCGGGGCTCGGGGCCGGGGGCGCGGGGCGGGGCCCGGGCGCGGGCGCGGGGGGCGGCGGCGGCGGCGGCGGGGCCGGCGGGGGCGGGGGCGGGGGAGCCGCGCGCGCCGAGGGGCGGCGCGGCTCCTCCGACCAGCTGGACCGCTCGATGCTGGTGGTGCCGTCGCTCGCGCGCGACCGCCGCCACCCCACGCGCTCGCTCACCGAGGTGCGCCCCGACCCGTTCCTCGACCTGGCGCTGGGCCTGGACGAGCCGCCCGTCACGCCGGCCTACTCGGCGCCCGCCTCCGGGCCCGCCGCGGCCGCCGATCTCGTCGCCGCCGCCGCTCCGGACGAGGGCGCGGAGGCCGCGGGCGACGCCGACGCCGACGCTGGCGCCGCCGCCCCGCCCGAAGTGCAGCCGCCGCCCTCCAACAGCAAGTCCAGGTGAGCGCCCTCGGCAGCTGGTCGTCGCCTCTCCCAGGCCCGTGTTAACGCACGGCCCCCGATAATTCTCAATACAATTATTTAATACTAAATTATTCAAAAAATAAAATAAAAAAATTCATATAAAATGTGAAGTATAATCATACTTTACTTTTTATATAAATTTGTATTTTAGTTTAATCAAATTACGCAAGGAATCGGCATAACGGAGTGATGTGTCGGCAAGGAATCGGCATGCGGAGTCATTGGATAATATTTATAATATGGAATAATACGTGCCCACCCCCAAAGCTGTTAAAACAGCCCTATCAATCCCCCGAAATTGATACCCCTTATAACTCACCTGTCCCAATGGGACTTGCAAGCCTCACTTAAATGGACAATGACGCGTCGTTTCCGATTTTTACACGATTATAATGTCTGTTGCAATAATTATTTTGTAGGTCGGAAACTGCAAACTTAATATACATTTTAAATCTGTTTGAATGCAGGAGTGATGTGTAATTCCCTATCTACTAAAAGTACACTTACAGGTTTTGTGTTGATGGTTTCGTATAAAGTGACAAAGACCGTCATATTTCCTTAGTGAATTATATACCATACAAAGGATTATAAAGCATGAAAATTATCTGAAATAGATACGAATTCCAAGGTCATAATATTACTACGTGCTTCAATAATTTTTTTATTAATAAGCACTAACATAAATTTACTGAACTGTTGCAGTCATTTTCCAAGAACTTTTAGAGTTGTCTGTGCTTTCAAAAACTAAAAAGCGTAATAATAGTAGTGTTTTTTTTTAACTACGACCCAAATAAATAAGATACAGAAAGAAAGGGGCTGGAAAACTTATATACAGGAGAGTACAACGGGTTGCATAGCAAACTACAGTAGGGGTTCGTAAGTTAATGTGTGTCTCAAAGAAAGAGGTTTTGTGTGCCAGTGCAATTGCTCGTTATATTATCGTATTCATATAAGAAATTAAAATCTAATAATATAATTTTCTACTTGCTTATATAGAAGATTTTTAGTTAGGAACGGTGATAGTATTAAATTTTTTTAGTATTAGCTGCTTTTCTACAGGAGAGGATATCTTGCTGTAATTTTATCTTTATAATGCAAACTGTTATCAATGATTTATTTATTTACTAAAATAATTAAGAACTTCCTGTTGTCAAATTCGAGAAAATTATTATAGAATAGTAATAAAACAGTTTCCTGCCTTTACATTAATAATAAATGGCACAAAATGTCTTATTAGATCCCAAGATCAAGCAAACGCTGTAAATTGACAGGTCTATGGGCATCAAATTCAGAATTATCTTAACCGAAAATGAGCTTGCACATATGAACTGCCGAGTGTCCGTATTGTGCATTAGACCTATTCAATAATACGCACTGACCATCTGCCGTTTATGATGTTTTTAAATAGTTATCTACAGTGCTTGGTTTATAAAATTGTAGTTCCCGAAACGAATTATTCGTTAATTTAATAGAAATAGTTTTATGTTTAAAATATAATTTAATAATTATTTCCTAGGTACCGGAACGTCGATCCTTCGCGTTCCGGCAAGCCCTTGTTGTCTGTACCGTCTTGGGGCCGCAAGCATTGAACTCGCCCGTTGCGGTCCCTTAATATTTTCGGGTAAGAAAAAGGTCGGGGCAGATGATTACAATAAAATGGTATTATTTAGATAGTTCTTAAAGGAGAAATTTTTATCAAATGTAAAAACTAATATTAAAAATAAAAAGATGCTCACGAGAGCCTGTAGTAGAGCGTGTGCTTGTTTTGCTGCTTGTGACCCGGCCCTGCCTATTCGAGTTGGAAATTTGTTATTGTAGTTAGAAACTCGTAATGTACTTTACCGGCTTAGCTGGCTCAGGGCTTCAGTTGATATCACTGGAGTGCCTCTGACCGGGAAATCCTAGGGTTGGTGTCCCGACAGCGGATGGATTCAAGATGGTGTCATGTCTGTTTTTGTGGTCAGCGATTGTTGTGGGAGGCAAGAGAGGTCTACTCGTCGACTGCCGAATGTGTGTAGCCGCCTTAAGCCGTCGTTGCCCGCAGGTTCTTCGCGCACCTCTCCAAGCACGAGAGCCTGGTGGGCACGCTGGGCGGCAGCCGGCTGCGCGTGGACGTGGCGGGCATCGAGGAGGAGGAGGAGGGGGCGGAGGACGAGGAGGCAGAGGAGGAGGAGGAGGACGCGCCGCCGTCCCTCGCGGAGGTCTGCGGGGACGCGGACGTGGACGACGACGAGGAAGACGACGAGGACGACGACACGGACACGGACGACACGCTGCAGCAGCGCGCCGCGTGGGCGGCCAGCGTGGCTGCGGCCGCGGCCGCCGCGTCGTCCGTGGCGCCGCGCGCGCCCCGCCGGGGCTCTCTGGGTGAGGGAGCAGCGCATCGCGAAGGCGCTCTGCGACGCTTTGGCCCTGTCAAGGTGTTCTTTGCGAACCGGGGCAGGTGTCTTCAGTGCATCTACTGATGCCATTGCAGTGCCTCTGACTGGGAGGTCCTAGGCGTCCTTTCCCAAAGGTGGCAGGATTTTCGACACTAGCTTGCCAGCTAGATCGAATTCAGCCGCTGTCTGGAGAAGAATTCTAGCGGCCGGCTGCTCTGATCGCTAGTTTTGCGTGGTTTCTCCGATCGACCACGCGAATGCCAGAGCGTTACCCTAACGAAAGAACCACGACCGGACCGCGCGGGATATTTCCTTTTTCTTCTTTGTCCTATCATCACTCCTTAGTTACGCACACTTGCACTCGCATTCTCTACACTACCAAACGATTCGGGAGACCAGAAGGGAGCTTAGAGCTTGTGTCAGCTGGGGCGGTGGCCCGCTATGCGAGGAAATCTCCAGCAACTTGATTTTTGGCTTGGCACCGGATCTGACCATCCAGCGATGGAGGAACACTTGTGTGTGTCTGTGTAATGTTTGTAATGTTCGGTAATAAGATTATAGTGTGATTTTTGGATAAAACATTTTGTCTGGGTCTCACTCCATCCAATTATATTTGTCTGAGATTATCACGTTTTTCAAGTAATAATTTCAACTTTAGTCAGACTATTTGGTTAGCTATAAACAACTAAGGGATGCTGCTTTGTTAATTTGTAGTAAACAACCATACGTCTCCCAAGAAGTCCCATCGGCTTGTGGTTGACGCTGGTGTCTCGAGACCCGGTTACAATGGCATCGGATCTAGATAGGGCGAGCAGTATTGATGAGAAGAAAATAACTTCTTTTTCCACGCAAGTTTGTCGTTAGTTCAGGCGGGTCACGCTGCCTAAATTGATCTAATTACTCTCGTATTCAACCGTTCAGTGTCACGTACTATTTCATTTTTGGAGGAAAACAAAAACATCATCCGGAAATAAAGTAGTAGAACAATGGGTGTATCCATATGAACACCAGCGACTACGGCGACTGTTGGCTTTAATCTTCATGGACACACAAAAAACACATTCCAGTCTCAAAGAAGTTTAATTGTAAGGAATGTACTTACTTGAACATTTTTATTGACTGAAGAATAGAAAAAACGAAGACAATGGGAAATTCAGTGATCTTTAGTCTACTTGTGATAATGTACCTTCAAAGTAGTAGTTTTGCTGCAAACAAACTTCTGTTACCAAAATTTCGTACGTTCAACCATACAGCTATAAACAGCTCTTTCAACGCTAAAAGAGTTTTTATCCAGTTTTATTTCCATAACAAAGATAAAGATTTTTGCACAAAGCAGTGGTATCTATCAAAATACTTACCAGAACGAATATTGCACATATTGGCAGTATACAGTGGAAACGAGAAGAACTGCAAATCATATTCTGATGTTATTCCTTTATGCAACAAATTGTACAATCGTCGAATGGGAGGAATGTATGGACTCTGCATGCTTTTCTCTATGGAGGACAAGTTGATTGATGATCGTAATAGTCTTTCGCGTGCATATAAGGGATATCCTTTCAATATGTCTGCTTTCTTTTCCCTTACTTTTGTTAGGAAAGAGCAAGGAGTTCGTTACCTCTATCCCATTGATGAAAATAACCTTTGTGTGTTCGTGCGCAAATCTGAACCAGTTCATGAGAACATTCTATTGGCAGAGTCATATTTAATTTGGGTTGGTATTTCCCTCATTGTGCTTGTAATGTTTACAGTAATAGTCCTGAACTTTCACAAAGGCTACAGCACAGCTCTTCTGGAAGTTATTAGAACACTTTTCACGGGTATTTTTGACACCCGCCTAGGCCGTATTATGGTATGGCTAAGTTTGTTAAATTTCTTTGTAAACAATTTCATTGCTGGGATGCTTACTGGATACATTGTAACTCCAAATAGTGAAAAGGACCTTGATACTCTTCAGAATGTTGTTGATTCAATTAAGCTTGCAATAATGAACGCAGAGAATTATTTTGAATGTCATATTTTGATTCAAAACAACAGAGTCTTAGAGAGAGCGTCAAAACATATCGAGAGTCAAATGAGTATAAATTGGAACAAGCTTCCTCCAACGCTATCTCGCACAGACGCCATTGTGGGAGACGCGGAAGATTTGCAGCTGGCGGAGCACTACATGGAGTCGTGGAGGGGCCCGACGCAGCTGCTGCACCGGGTGAGGGAGTGCCTCCTGGAAGACGACTACGCGTCGCTGGTAGTGCGTCCCGACTTCCGCCACGCCGCCTACGTGGACGCGCTGCTGCAGCGGCTGGTGGAGGGCGGCGTGGTGGGCAAGCTGAAGCAGGAGCACACGCACGCGCTCTACCGCCGCATGAACGCGGCGCGCGGGGCGCGGCAGGTGGCGCGGCGCAGGGAGCCGCCCCCGCCGCTGGAGGCGCCGGCGCCGCTGTCGCTGTTGCACGTGCGCGTGGCGTTGGCGCTGGGCGTGGCGGGGCTGGGCGCCGCGACGCTCCTCTTCGGCGCCGAGCAGCTGGTGGGGCGGCGGCGCCGCCTGCGCGCCCTCGGCGCCCAGGCTTTCACCCGCGGGCGCGTCCTGGGGCGTCTCTGCCTCCGCAAAATGGCTAGGGCTACTAATCGGAAATTAGATGTGCAAACTAAGTCACGTCCCCCCATCAAACAAAATTATTTTCGATCAAAATTGTAATTCTGGGGCAGAAATGTGTGCTCCCTTTGGACTCAGAGGAACATCTTGCAGAACCGCCTGGAAAGGCACTCGCGGCTGTGGCGAGAAATTCTCTGTTTTTGATGTGACGCCCAGATCGAAGAATAAAGACTAGGAGCAATAAATGACAGCAAATCACTAACTGGAAATTAGAACAACACATTTTTTAACACATCCCAACCAAATGAACGTAATTGTAGTTTTAGAACAAAAATGCTGTTTTCAGTCAGAAATGTTTGCTAATTTGTGACACAGTGAAATATCATACCCAACCTCTTAGAGAGGCTCGTTGTGGCTGTGGCGAGGAAAACGCTGCGGTTTTGGTGTGACACTCCGGTCGAAGAAAATACTATAAGGAACAATAAAAACAACCACATAAACCTACTGGGAAATTAGAAAGACGTAAGGTACGCCTGAATCCGTGGGTCCTACGAGTGCGTTAGTGTTAATGTAGATGGAATGTGAATTAAACCTATAAATATTTTCGGTTGTATTCTGAAATATCTCTCTTAGCATTTTTGTAACCATATGTGTTTACTCGCTGGAAGCGGGAATGCAATATATTTAGTTACAAGGAGTTTCAGAAGTTCAGTGAACAGAAGTTCTGTTATTCTGCGCGTCTTTGCATAGTTTTGTTCGCAATGTCTGTTTCCCATTGTTCGGTCAGATTTCAGGACCTGCCTCATTAGTGGGATCATCTTGATGGCTTACTTCTTACTTTCTCATCCCGACTCTTCCATTGTGCCAGGAGGCTTCAGCCAATCGTGTGGTGCTACTAGCCTTGCAAAACTCAATAAAACTAGGATGCAATCGATAGATCTCATACACTGTCAAATGCCTTTTGGTAGTCAGTTCTAACCATCCTTAAAGTAAGGTTTCGTTTCTATTCATTATTTAAGATGACTTTATTTAGTAGCAAAATTTCCTTACAGTCATAGGAACCTCCACGACATTCTTTCTGTTCAACTGGCAACATGTGGTTCTTCTCAAAAACGTCTATTTCTGAGCCCCCATTTTGCGCTTTTACGTAGTAAAAGGACCACATCACCTCCTTTAATTCATGCTGTGTCCATCTCGGACGATGGCTTAGAGTTATTGCCGTCTCTGGGTCCCTAAGATTAACATCCGTGGGATAGCCAGACGACGAGAAGCTGAAATTACCTCGGTTTCTGAGCATGTATGGAACGCTGGTAGAACAAGGCACGTAAAGATTCATTACATTTCTTGTTCTATCCATTTTGCTAATTGGTTTTAAGTGAAGTTTCGCAGGAAGCAAGTTCGAGTTCATAGATCACACTAAACCCATGGGTATTTCCTGTTATCCGTTACTGCGACCCACAGTGGCCCCGGGACATCCTGCCGCAGGGCCCAGCAAGGGTTCCCTCCGATCGCAGGCGGTATTACTAAACCCTACGAGGTTTTAAGTGAGTGCTGAAGGCAGCCTCCTTTGCTGGCTAATGCAAGGTTCCGACCTCCTCTCTAAATAGTGGTCTGGCGTGACAACCCAGTTTCTGTCCTGTACCCTCCATGGGCCGATAACAGGAAATCCACAGGTTCATGACCCTTCCCTCTCTACTTACTTCCCACTCTCCTCTGGAGTAATTTGTCTGATCCCTCACCATCAAACTATTCAGCATGGGAGGACCTACCAGTAGCTAAGCTACCACCGACATAGCTCTCAGGCGCGTGGGAGTACTAAGGCTTAACCACCAACAAGAAGGTCGTGTACTCCTTAGGTGGAGTTGTTGTTGTTGTTATTATTATTATTATTATTATTATTATTATTACTTTCAGGTATTTGGGTTCCTTTGATACCGAAAAAGGTTTTTTAAAACGTCTGTCTGTTCATCCGTCCGTCGTCAGCGAAAAACACTAACACCTAAACTATGCGTAGAATGTTTCCAAACAATAAATCCTTGTGGATTTCGCCTCATTCGCAGCTCTGTGATTTTTGAAAAACATTATTTTTGGGGGTACTTTACATGAAGCCCCTGAGACATTTTCGAATTTTTTAAAATAATGGCTCCATAATTTTTTTATAATATTTTGTTGTTGGATAGTGTGAAGGGCGCTTAAGAGAATGGTGCAGGTTTCATGTTTGTTAAAAACTTTCATTTTTCGAATATTGCAAAAGTTCGAACTTTTATCAGAGTCTTCCTACACCTAAAATATCGAAGATAATTTTCCCATAACGAAAATTGTTCCTTAAAGATAGAACTTAATGTACAATTTTCGGAAATTTTAGTACTTTTTGCGAAAATGTGCGTGAAAATCCACGCGAGAAAATCCGTGCTGTTTTTAGCACCACTAGTTTTTCTTTTCACTTTAAAACAATGCCTTGAAGACGGTACAATAATTTTATGTGATGACAAAAGGAATTGATCCATTTTTATGACATTCTTTTGCTTTTTTTCGTCGATTTCTACTACTAAGTATTTTTTTACCTTTTCCCGTCATTTTTAAAGCATTTTTCGCTGATCTCATCGACTTTGATATCGTTTTAATGATACTTGCTTCAAATTATATTTGATTTGCAACAAATGTTCTCCATAGAATTCTTGAAAATTCTATTCGATTTCTTCGCTCAGTAATTGTAATGTCAGCCGTTGTATGTAAACTAAGGGCCCTATGATGTCTATCAGCGCCATTGTCGTTTCGACAGATTTAGGGATAACTGATAAGAGATTTCCTGGTAAAGAATAGTCCAAACGCGAAGTTTGCAAGGTGAGTTCGCTCGAATTAAAGGAAGAAGCCTCGATTACATCCAGCAGCTTGAGTTGTTCATCTGAACTGTTTTTGATGAAATTTTTCGTCATTTTGCTTTGCTTTTAGGACATGTTCGAGACGTTTTAACATTTGATTAATAATTTTTTGACGATGTTTTAGGCCGTCCAAATCCGCGCCGCGCTAATGACGCGGTGAGTAGCTTGAGTGACGATGCGGCGCGTGCGCGCGTGCGTGTGCCAGGGCTGCGTCGGCAGAGCTCCGGCGGGGACAGCTCGGTGGGGAGCGCGGTGCTGGGCGCGGCGGCGGGCGTGGTGGCGGCGGTGGCGACGCGCGCCGGGGCGCCGCCGCCGCCCCCGCGCCGCCAGCTCAGCAAGACGCGCTCGGAGCCCGACAGCGCGCTGCAGGCCGTGGGCTCGTCGCTGGACAGCGGCGACTTCCCGCGCGCCGCGCCCGTCGAGCGCTCCGTCACGTGGGCCGAGCCGCGCATCAAGGTGATCCCGCCCGCGGGCGCCAACCCGCGCGCAGCCATGCTGCTCGCCATGCACTCCGAGTACACCAGCATCACGGACGAGCTCGAGACCGGTGAGTGGCGACCCGCCCTCCCTCCCCCCGCCCCTCGTGCGGATAAATGACGCAAACTTCTACGACGTGAAGCTGGTCCCAGATGATAACGTTTTGCCAACAAGTAGTGAGAATACTTCTATACGAAAGTTACTCATGTAACATTTGGGTGCAGTGGTTCTTTAATATTACATAATATAATTTATTGCACAGTCGTAATAAAACATTTATTAATATTATTCAAGGCACCTGACTTCATGCGTTTCACCAACACACTTTGTTCACGGGTCCCTCATACAGTTACCAACCCCTGTAGTAACAATACTATGTTGCTATTGTTTTTCATTAAATACACATTTATAAATATCCTTTCCGCGAATAATATTCTCTCTCACATTTGCACTTGTTTGATAGGCAAACCAGCATGCATTGGTGTTCGGCAGGTATGCCCATTCCCTTTTCGCAGCATCAGATGCTAAACATCAGTGCATTGTTGGTTGCTGACGAACTTGGAGAAAATGTCACGTGCATAAATTCGTTATATAAATTTTCCCACCGAAAGTTCTTTGGTAGAAGTTATTATCTGGGTCACCCCTCCCCTACACGCCCTCGAAGTTTGTAACATTTATTCTGAGACATCTGTAGAACGCCCCGGACATTGCAGCGGCATCAGCTTCTTTTTTAAGAAGTGAATAAAGGTTTTGGTGAATAGTATTGTATGACGTAATTCAATGCATCTTGCGGATGACAGTTGTCAACGCTTTATTACGTCGTGACTTACACGCGCAGATCATAATGGGTGATTGCATTTGTTTAGGCCACGTGTATCTTTGGATCCTGTATAACTCGATTCTGGAGGTGCAATAAAAGTTCACTGGTGCCACGCTCTATAAAATCGGGCTTGACCATAATCCGAAACTCCGGAAAAGAGCAAACTGCTTGGATTTACAAAGGTTTCAAATTTTCTTCACCCAAGGTTGAAGGCATCGGGATTCTATTTATTGAGATTAACTGAAAGTGACAAGAATCACGAAGAGTTTAGATCTTAAGTTTAGTTCTTTTGATGTTTATAATGAATGAATGAGTTAGAATCCAAGATATGATTTGTCTCTACTTTGTTTTATAGAATTTTTGTTTACAACGCTTTGAATTATTATAGTTAGTTTTTTGCTCCAAATATTGAATATGTTTTCTTGTTCAAAAATTTTAGTTAAAATAAACAATTACTGAATTTGTTTATCGATGATTTCGTGTATTGTACTTAACGAGCATGAAGTGTCTGTGGTACGTGATCATCAGTTTTAGTATTTTTTATCCAAACTGTTTAAAAGTTATTTCGTAAGTGATGAGAAGATTTTTCTCTGCCTCAGAGTCAATGAATTAGGCCGTACATCCAGAAGTTAGTGTCTACACAATAAGTAACGGAATATTTCCGTCGGTTTCAAGTTGAATAGAGTATTGGACATTCGACCTCTTCTTGATGAGACTGCAAAGTTTTAGAGCCCTACCCTCACTATGATTTGAGTTCTTTTGGGATGCTGAAGGAAATGTTTTGATATCAAGCTAACAGTAAATTGTGTAAACTATGTCGTTTTGATGCCAAGTCAGTCGGGATACCCAAGATAGGGTTTGTCTAGAATATTTGTAATGTAGAAAATGGAATGAGCATAATCTCAATTGCATGACTACATTAGTTAAGTTCACGTATTAAGTAAACGCATTTACCCAATGAAAATAGAATTGTACGATGGGGGTTGGAAGAATATCAATTCTCCATTCAATAGTCATTAACCATTTACTACATCTTGACCTAACACGAGTTAAATGTGTTTTTTTTATTTTTTATTTTATTATTGTTTGTTGGTTATCATTGGAAGCGCAATCTGTGGCACATACATTCAAGAAACTCGTGGAGCTGGATGTTTTTCTTTTTTAAATAAAATGTGTGACGAAATATGTATATGTTAAAATTAATCGTAATTTTTAGAATATAAATAATTTATTACATTAAAACATCCTTTAGAAGCCTTTTGAAGATATTAAGTTGATTATTAGTAATATATCCATAAATGATGTACAGTAAGTAAACAGCCCTAACTTAAAGAGATAAAATGTTCTTGAGTGTTATCAATTTTGTCCAAGAAGTGAATCCATTCTAGAGTTCAGGATTATGCTTTCATTTGGTGGTCGATCGAAACAATTGAAATGAGAAAACGTTCGAATTAATGCAAATGTGTACGCGTCCTAAACGTCTGCGAAGTAGAATTGGTTGAATTAATATTAATGTCTCTTGAAAAGTAGTAATAGAAGTTCCAAATTAAAGAATACGCCCGAAAAAAATAACTTGCCCGAAACAAATAATAATTTGTCACTGGTTTGCTTCAAAGATGTTAATAATATTGTGTGCTTTTCATTTTAATTATCGCAGCAGCTACCCACCATCCCCTTCGCCCAGGGGCCCTGAATCGTAAGTCTCACTAATTTCAGCATAGATGGTGCACGTGATTGATTTCAATATAGTCGGTGCTTCATGGTGCACGTGAAGTCAGAACGTCGGAAAATGATCGAAGGACAATTACCCCCAGTTAAATATTTCAAGCCCATGCAATGTTGCGTGTGGATCTTCACGGTTCAATTTCTTTCCCAAGAAACCTTTATTTGAAGCATCCTACACATTCGCGGTCACAGTCCGCATTTATATTTTTCTGGAAAAAGATTCGAATAAAATGGTGGTAATTTAAAATCCTAATACCCGTAGTAATAACATCCAATTGGCAGTTCTTTCTCTTCTTCACGTCTTCCTCTCTTATAGCACTCGATCATTTTTCCATCACTCTTGGTTTAATGCATGCAATACTCCAGAAACAACGTAAGTTAATCTGCACTGAACGCATTAACGCGTGAGAACTACTTTTTGAACGTGTCATTTCACTCCATTTCCTTTAATATCCTTTTCATAACCTTTTTTTCGAGAAAATATTCATTGCGCAGTTAATTCTTTTCTCTGTTAACGTTAGTGAAAATGTTCGTTTCTTTCTTTTCCTTTCTTTTCTTTTCCGCATTTGGCCTATGATCTATTAATAACTCTCGTTTTCTCTTGGAGTAACTTCTGACTTCTCATTGATGGATTTTTAGTCGTGTAGTAGCAGTCGCTGTTGTAGTGGTTAGAGCATTTGGCTTCTCTCTGTGTTTGTCGGTGTGGCGTAGGCAAAGCAGCCTTGCAACAAATTTTTCTGTTGTTATTGTCAAAATATCTATCATAAATCATTATCATTACCATTTCATGTACAACTTCCCAACCCTTTTGTTTGATGGTGGTTTCATGATGATATGGGAGACAATGATTACTAATGACACCAAAGAAAATCTCAATTAGCAAATTAGTGCATTTCTGACAACTGAATTGCGCGCGCACACAAAAAAACACACATCCCCACTCATCACGATAGATCTCCACTCATTCCTACGCCACAAAGCTCGTCCCTACGCTCCTCGCTCCTACACCCATTCGCCCCCTGCGCTTCTCCGCTCGTTCTTAAGCTCCCCCACTCGTACCAAACCTCTCCGCTCATCCCTGCGCTTGTCATCTCGTCCTTGCGCTCCTCCGCTCGACCTTACGTTCCTCCGCTCGACCTTACGTTCCTCCGCTCGACCTTACGTTCCTCCGCTCGACCTTACGTTCCTCCGCTCGACCTTACGTTCCTCCGCTCGACCTTACGTTCCTCCGCTCGACCTTACGTTCCTCCGCTCGACCTTACGTTCCTCCGCTCGACCTTACGTTCCTCCGCTCGACCTTACGTTCCTCCGCTCGACCTTACGTTCCTCCGCTCGACCTTACGTTCCTCCGCTCGACCTTACGTTCCTCCGCTCGACCTTACGTTCCTCCGCTCGACCTTACGTTCCTCCGCTCGACCTTACGTTCCTCCGCTCGACCTTACGTTCCTCCGCTCGACCTTACGTTCCTCCGCTCGACCTTACGTTCCTCCGCTCGACCTTACGTTCCTCCGCTCGACCTTACGTTCCTCCGCTCGACCTTACGTTCCTCCCGTCGTCCTTGCGTTCCTACGCTCTTCCTCACCTCTACACTCCTCTCGTTTCTACGGCTCCCCACTCCTCACAGTACCACACATACATTCACTCACATAATACGCGCATATGAACGTAATTGTGTTTAAATTTGCCTAGAAGTGCAATAATTTCATAACTACATTCAAGGAATTTTAAACTGGTTGGCTTGGACGTGCATGGAGGCGCGGCCAGTGGCCCCGTAGCCCTACGTAATAAAACACTGTATTTCCGTATTATGATAAATTTCTTGTTTTTTCTGATTGTTCCTTTTTATGCAGAAAATTTGGAGATTTATACAAGACATTCGAGGAAGAGGCTTTTGATACCTCGTGGCAATCCCGTAATTGGTCCACATAAAATCGATTGTTTTAATTGCATCAAGGTTATAATATCATTTATCTTGTATGTTTTCTTTAATTTCTGATAAAATATGCCGTAAAAAATATGCTTAAAGGGAAAGGGAGTTTAAAGAACCCCAGAACTGTGTTAAGCCCCTCTCTGTTTTAGTCTGCTCACGCCAATCCCGATTGGGATCTTGTCCAGCAGTGTGAACATGCGTCCAATTAGTACCACAATTGCTATTAAACATAAGCTCGCCTCGTTTCATTAACCTCAAAGCGAGCCTTTAGGCCAGTGGAGATTTACCGTCACTTTAAAGTGTTACATCACTACATAAAAGTAACCAGTGAAATCGCTCAATTCCGCATCCGTCTTGCTCAAGGCGAAAAAGGAAATAGGAAATGCTTAACTCGTATTATTTTTACTGTCCTTTAATTGAATACATACAAGAGTATATGTTTAATTTCTCAAGGCGCCGAATATTGAGAATGGTAAAATTAATATGTTCACTAAAAACACTCTCCCTCCATCATGCAGTGGAATTAGATTTTCATAATCTGATTTTTTTCGATTAGTCGTTTACCACCTCATTTTTTTCAAATTCGTATTAATCATTTTAATGAAATTTTTATTAAAAATCGTTAATATACATTTTTTTACAATTAAACATCTGTTTACATATATTCTGGGGATGATCTATTTACTATTTCGATCCTCCCGCCCCGCACCTACACTTGTGAATCGTCTCTGGGCTAACTCTCCCCTCGCAATGGTACTTAAGTATTTTATAAGTAACTACTAAACTTCGTTCTAATTAGAGTTGAGCCATACCACGTCGAATCGCACAAAAATGGCATGGTCTTTTTGAAAACGTTTTTTTTTATTAAATATGCTATCCGAAAAAAAAGTAGCATTTTTTTAATCACTTGAAAACTTTAAGATGTTCATATGACTGTACAAGAGATGACAATTTACGGTTATGTCGCAAAATACTATGATAGTTGATACATAGAATGTTTAACATTCAAAATTCATGGTTTGTCTGATTAATTACTTTGTCAACTATCCATGGAGTCAGTGTAAAAGAGCTAAACAAGTATTTAGAAGCAGTAGGCTAATCTCGTGTCAAGAAAAGAAAACTATGTGCAATTAAGACCTCAAAATACATTACTCCAAAACACCATTGCATAACTAACTAAATGCAATTATAAAGTTTGTTACAGGTCAGGAAGTATTGATGAACTGCTAAAGAGTTGAAGATTTTCAGGAGCTCTCAAGCATACTTTAATTTATTTTCTCACTTTACATCGTAAGAAGAGAAATATCGTAAAATTGCGCCGGTAAGCGCCGAATTTTGGACCGAAAACCCTTATTGACGAGCCTTGGTAACGGAAAAGTGGATAAATCTTGATAGAGAACTTAATATATATGAACACGTGTAACCACAATCGATGTTTTGTGGTTCCTTAATACCAAAAACTCGATTGACGGCAAAAGGTCTGACCGTCCATCCACGGTCAACGATAACACTGAAACCGTTCAGACGATTTTCTCAGAAGTTCATATTCCTCGATCGATTGGAAGGAATTCAAGGCCCTCCGACGTTGAAACGGATATTTTGATATCTGGGAGTACTTAACATGAACCCTTAAAACTTTTTCAAAATTTGCTGAAAAATTTGTTTGTTTTATTAAACTTTGTCATCGAATAGCGTAATTTGCTCTATCATAGGAAAAAATAAAGAAAAATTTGGAGCCATTTTTCAGGAAACTTGAAAATGTTGAGACTTTGTGTTAAGTACTCGCAAAAATCAAAATATCCGTTTCAAACTCAAGAGTGCCATGTTCATTTAAATTAATAGAGAAATACCAATTTTGGAGAAAAGCTACTGAACGTAGCAGTAGGGAAGAAAGTAATATGATGGTCAAATTTTGATAATTTTTGCGCGATTTGACTTGGAATGGCTCAGATATGCATTTAAAATGTTGGTTAGTGGAGCAGGTTTTTTTCGAGAAACTGCACGATCTGTCAGACACGCACTCGTTCATAAGAAACCAAATAATAATAATATTGTAGAACTGTTCGAATACGAAGAATCATAGCGCTGTTATAGTTCACTGGTTTGAAGCTCTTATACGAGTGTTCCTGTTCAAACAAAGTTTCCGTCGACTCGTAGTCTGGAGTCTTATATTCAGACAATGCGAAGAAGAATGCCTTAAATCCCCGTCTCCCCACGTAATTCATTACCACCTACTTTAGGGCCCCTTCAGCAGCGCTTCCGAGTGGCAAAGCATTGGCTTAAATGGGGGTATTCACACGAGCGGCGCAGTGGCATTTAGTGGCGCCCTCCCTCCACCAGCAGCGCAGAAGCGCTTCCGCGCCTCCTCCAGCAGCACACAGTCCTAAAGGCTCATTCACAATGCAAACATGAACATAAGCATAACGCATAGACGTAAACATTAACATACGCGATAGACTGAAGTATTAACAATGTCTATCATTAACGTATGAAAAATAGGTGTTTCTATTGGCTGTGAGCCATTCTAGTTGGATGTCTACGATTATACGGATGTCATTGGTAACGTACTGTGATTGGTACATTTCTTATGTCTTACTTAAGCAAAAGCACAGAAGCTTGCAAGCTTTAAAGTTAGTCTTACATATTAAGCTTATGCGAACGCATTGTGAACGAGTCCGCTTATGGACGTAACTTTTATGTCCACGCCAGTCTCATGTTTGCATTGTGAATGGTCCTTAAACGGCGGCCTTCGCACTCGGCCATTCGGAAGCGCCACTGCGCTTCGCTCTCCCCTGTTCGGTGCGTGTGTGTGTGTGTGTGTGTGTGTGTGTGTGTGTGACGGAGCGCGCGTGCGCAGTGTGCGGGCTGCTGTCGCCGCCGCGCTCGCCGCGCCTGCTGTCGCCGCCGCGGCCGGGCGACCACCCGCACCCGCTGCCATCGCGCGCGCGCCACGCCTCGGAGATGTCCAACCCGGAGATGGCGCTGTACCTGGAGAAGGAGCACCTGCGCTCGGCCGAGGAGAGCGACTACCTGCTGATGCAGGGGCTCATCCGGCAGCGCATCACCAACGACAGCAGCGACGACAGCGACCACCTCGACCATCTGGACTCGGCGCTGTGCCTGACGGTGGCGCACGAGGAGGGCGGGCGCGGGGCGCGGCCGCTGCGGAGGGCCAGCGCCATCGACGTGCGCGACCTGCCCGCCCCCGCCCCCGCGCCCGCCCCCAGCACGTCGCAGACGCCCGCCCCGCCCCCGCCGCCGCCCCCGCCGCCTCCGCGCCAGCAGCAGCAGCAAGAGGCGCAGCCGGCGGGTGGAGACGCCGCCGCCGCCGTGGAGCAGCCGGCGGCTCCCTCCGCCCCCGGCCTCGGCGTCGGCCTGGGCTCTCCGCCGCCCCCGCAGCCGCTGCAGCCGCTCCAGCTGCTGAGCGCGCGCTCCGATAGCAAGAACAGCCTCATCCCCACCACCGAGACCATGTGTTGAGTCCCGGCGCGGGGAGGGTGGCGGCGGCGGCGGCGGCAGCGGTGGCGGCGAGAGCCCCGTTCCTCCGGCGACGCTGCGCCAGCGGGCGCCAGGTGGCACAGCGCGCGCTGCGAGCAACGGCCGGGCCCTGCGCTGGGCGCCGGCGCGGACGGCGGCGGAGGCGGCGCCGAGGCGGGACCTTCAGCCTGCGACTCACGTGCTTGTACCGATTCCAGTCACCTCTTTGCGTTCGTGTTCCCTCCCGTGGCACGATTTGTCTCCTTTTCAACATCGTGTACTGCATTTTGTATTCCTTTAGTACCTTCTCTCTTCTATTAGGTTTTACCTAAAATAATGTGTGTCAGAATTTAGAAATGACACCGTTTTTTGTAACATACTTGTGTAAAGATGTCTTAGCTAATGTCAGTTTGTCTTTTTATTTTAACAACACTCCACACCTGAGGAGTAGGTCAAATAAGGTACATTTAGCTAATTTTTTTTCTAGGAAGTTTAGATTTGGATTGCCATGTGTAGAAATGTTTTTAGTTTGGTAAATATTCTACAGGGAGCGCACATGCTTCCCCCTAGTGTTTTTCACAAGGAGTAGTAGCCACAAGAATTTATTCCATAAGTTGCATTATATCATCATAGCTCTGAAGATTGCATGTGTACATACATTGGATAAACCAAGAAAGTAGTAAGGGAAAATTTTGAGATGTAATGCAGAATGGGCAAGGTTTTAATAATGCATTGTTTTTGCATGATTGCTTTTATATTGCAAACTTTTTTTATATATTTTAAATGATTTATCTATATTTGAAAAACTGTAACAAACATATCAAGATGATCTCAATACTTTTCATAGGAAATAAGTGGTATGGTGCAGTAAAGAGCACATCAGCTTCACATAGCTATACTTTTACATTAACCCTACTCTTCAAAGAAACAACTTAATTTCTCTTGTACAAATTTTAGAAGTTCAATTGCCAAAACTGTTTCTATGTAACAGCCAATATGCTCATATTTCTTTGCATGTTTTTAATATTCAGTTCTGTTAATTCCTTTGGTGTTCAAATAATTTGTCACTTGGTTGCTTTTAAAATCCAAAATTCATATCACCTTAAATTGTTGTTTATATGATTGAATATAATTTCATTTTTTGTTATCCGTTGTGAAAATTTTATTTACTTATATAAATACCATGAAAAATTATCAAGAAAGATACATTTGTACTTTTACAAAATCATAATTGTCAATCTGACTGTTGAATGAAAAATGTAATATAATTAATTTAATCATTAGCAGTTTTCCAAAATGTCTACTGGAGTTCAATCCACAATGTGCTCTTATACTGATATTTGTATTAATGCAAATGTGCCATATCAAACAGTGTTTTATTTCTTTGTATCCTAATATCTTTGAAATTTTAAAAATACATTGTCCTAAATATTTTTGGTTTTTACTTTACTGGTGATAACTTTACCCCCCAAAAAGTATAGAAAAAATGTTAGCCCTTTCACATTGGTTTAAAACAGTCATAACTCTCAGAGAACTCAGAATGGATAATAATTAACTTTAAATATGATTTTGATAATATCGCTACACTGCATGAGTCGTTTGTGCTGGGCGCGCTTCAAAACCCTGCTTTCTGTGCCGTTAACTCTTGACTGGATCCCTGGCCTAACTCAACCATTGGTGCCCTGCTGTCAATGTATTCTGTGATCCTTGGGATATACGAGTGTAAAATTGTTCAATACGTTGTAGATTTCTTTGTGTGAATGGAATGGAGAAGTTAGTCTTAATAGTGGCCTGTCCTATCTTATTGGATGTAATGTACTATGAGTGGCAGATTCAACAAGCAATACAAAGCATGTCGCTCATGTTTTAAAGAATAAGACAAAAGTATTTTTCAATTAACTTATTCCATTATACTTCAATTAATGCATACTGGAACAATTATCAGACATGGTAGATTTTATTCATTTTATCATTTATGTGTAGTACTTTGTAATAAAAATCAAGAGTATTGTTTAAAACATATAATTATACATGAATGAATTTAGCATTAGTAATGGAAAAATAGCATTGTATGATGTGAAGCAAAGCACGTTCTTCATGAAGACATTTTAAAGAAGAAAAAAAAGATATATGATAACGGTTCAGAATTAAACCATAGGTAACATTTAAATTAATTGTTTCGCTTGTAATATTTGAGTTTGCATTCTTCTGTACATCTAGATTACTTTCATAAATTTTTTAGGTTCTTCGCCATAGCTGTAAAGAAGTTACCACTCCAGTTATTAGTTTTCTTGTACTTGTCTCTGGATATTCTGCAATGGTAGATGATAAATAATGTTACAGTAGAGTTATTGTTGCTAATATAAATGTCAATAGTTGGTGGAGAATGCATAATGTGATGTAATATGTACATAAAAATTAACCTGAATCTGCTTCCAGCTGAAATCAGGCATTAAAAAATCAAATTAAATAATCTGCGTTAACTCTTTATCTGCTACAGCAGTCATGTGTATTAAAGTTGAGCAGTATCAGAAATTAACAACAAATGAACTGTGAATATGAGAAATAGATTATACTCGATTTGTGTGGAAGCATTACATTTAAATATTTTTAAAATAGAGGTTTATTGGTATTGGAGAAAATTGTTTATCGACATGAATCCTGTTTTTTCAAAAAACCTAATTAATGTAGAATGAAAGGAAATACAAAATAATGATTATGACTATCATCATTCATAAAAACAAACTTTTCATTAAAGTGAGATTGCCTTGACAGAACCACAAAGCGAAAAGGAGTACAAAATTGTCCATTTCACAACAAATATTTTATACAGTTAATTAGTTACATGAGTGGGTGAAATTATAATTAGTTAATCCATTTTGATTCATGGAATAAATGAAGATGTTTGATTTGTAACTGCATTTTCTGGAAGAGAAGTGAAATCATGTCCAACAAGAATAATCTGTACATTTGTTGCATATGTTATTCATATTGTGTTCAGCTTTCCATTCCATCATTTTATAAACATTTCTAAGAATGCAGTATAATTTGTGAGTAAGTTGTTATTCCGTTCCTGCCAATATATGAGCATTGTCGAGTTGTTAATAAAAAGATATTTAATTCTTCTGAGAATTAGATGTCCATGTGTGTCTTCTGTTGGCAAAATGTGTGAAGATTAGGTATCTGATCTAAAATCAGCAAGCAGGTCATTCTGCAAGAAATTAGCATTTAAAGGGTTAAACATTAATAATATGACATAATACATACATTAAATATGACAATCATTAAGCTTTTCATTCTTGAGACTGTTGTAAAATGTGTTACTGAGCATTTTGCTGTGTACATATTGAAATCGTTATTTCACCTGCTAGATCATTGGAATGTATTACTTGATTGCTCAGCAACATTTTATGAAATAATGTACGCTAAGCAATAATAATGCTTTCTTGCTCTTACAACCAAAAATGTTTAGATCAGGACTGTATATTCATATATGTGTTATTTCTGCCACAGTTAATTTTCATAGCAGAACAAATAGGTCAGATGATGAAGTAACTAATTTTTGTTATTTTATAAACCATTGTGTAGGTTATTGTGCAGACTTGATGGTATAATTTGAGATGATCAAGTCTATGTGAGGGATTGCTATTTAAAGGCTCATTGCAGGATTTATTTGTTTTGTCCCGTATAATTTCCTCAAACCCTTTGTATTAAATATTCTGTTCAAGAAGAATAGATAAAATAGATTTCCATTGAATATGACAAATATTTAGAAAGGAACAAGTACTCAGTTCACTTTACATATAGTAATAAATTTTATTTTTCTTAAGTAGTGCAAGTGCAGTTATAAAGTAATTTTTTAATCATTATATAACTAATTTGTTATTTTTGTTTGCAGTCTTGTGAAACTGCATAATCTGATTTTGAATATGTCACTGTGTATTACAATGTTATACCGGACATGGTACCTGTAATTGTTGCCCAGAATTGAATTGGACATAATACAAAATTTCTTTAAGTGGAAAATCATTTGTTTATAAAAAACAAAACAAACGTGAGTGTCAGTAAAATAGTGATATGTGCATGAACTCAGAATCAGAGTTTTTTTGATATGTTAAACGTGCGAGAGACCCCAACTACCAATGAGGCGCAAAATTTAGATTTTTGATCTTGTTTTAAAATTTCTGAATGTTCAATGAAATATTACTTATTATTTTCTGAAGATTGTATTGGTAATAGGTTAAGAAAATGCTTACTTTTATACATGAAAATTATCTTATTTTACCAGGTTCCTTTCAGCTCATTTTTTTTTCATAACAAATTATCTAATTTTAAACTTCAAGAAAGATGATGTAGGAAACTTCAAGGGGTATGTGCAGATATTGTAAACGATTTACATAGGAGTAGATAAATCAGTAATATCATCTGGTTTTTGTACTGTTTGTAGGCAGTATGTACAAGGATTAGAGGAGTGAAATTTGGTAATTATGAATGTCTAAAAAAATTGTCTTAAAATATATCATAAAAGTTTCAATGCCCTGTATTTTTGACACAGGTGAGGACCATTTTTAGCCTTTCATTTGAAACATAATGTGATGTTGACAATATTTGTCAGTAGGCTTTCCTTCTTTGTATTATGAGAAATATCGTATCAGATTTGAGAATTTTGATGATATTAGCAGGGTAGAGTGAAACATTATTTGACAAAAATTCCATTTTGGTAATAGTATTGCGATTTGAGATTAAAATTTTGCATACGCATTATTCATTGTTCACAATGATACCAGAGAATTTGACAGAAATCTCTGGAACTTATATGTTTGTGCTGCAGAGTAGATCAACATTCAAAATTGGACTTATTCAATGCCAGCAAGAATTTCTCTCTACCCTGATCTGCCTGCTTGCTTGGCTCAGAGACAATTGAATTTTTCCCAGAGGATGAGGAGAACTAAAATTATTATTTATAAATGGTCAGTTGATAACCAACAGAGCTATGATAGTATGTAGATAATGTTTAAAGTGGTTCTTTGTACAAACAGTATAAGAGCATTATCCAGTGCATGAATTGTACATGTGGTGGAAAATGTGTAGTTTCTCTCTTGGGCCACTGCCAGTATGGCAGCTAGTATATCTATACATGTTATTTTGAGGCAGTTTTGAAACTGCATGTTACCTTTAGGAAGAAATCAGACTCTTCTCATGTGGAAAGGAGATATTTCTTAATTCCACATGTTCATGTTTGCCACTCTTTATTTTTCTACTTGATCTTGAACTTCATATCAATTCACCCAAGTGCACAAGATGTAAATGTTCTAACCCATTTCTCGGTGCCTCTGTCCTATTACTCGCTCTCAGATATACACAGACCTGTGAAATGGCACAGGAAAATATTTTGCTTCCTTCTATACTGTCACTAACTGATAAAAGGAAAATAAAATATTCATACCAATTGTGTTTGTTCATATATTATTTTCGTATCCTCTCCTTGCAATTTGTGTAACATCCATTTCTTTTGCCACAAAACAGTTTCATTTAAACTAATATGCTTATCTTTTGTTTTCTTTAATAAAACTTTCAAAAACATTTTCCATTTCTATCAGCTTAAAATGTAAATATTGGTGCAATTTAACAAAGCAAGAATTAATTACAAAGCACACATTAATTACTTTCTGTATTATTGACTTAAAAAATCCAGCTAATTGCAGAAAAAAGAAAGAGTGTGAATGTGCATGTGGATGTATGCATGCATAGGGGGGGGCATTTTATTTAAAGGACCATTTTACCATTAATTTATTTTTATTCTACATGTTCTAAATGCTCAAATGAAAAATATAGTAATTTACAGTTCCAGTATTTAAGAGGTCTGCTTAGGCATATTTCTCACCTCAAAAACCTGAAGAGAAACTGAACATGTTGGCAAGACTCCCCCTTATTATAACCTTTGGGGTGGACTGAATATTCAAGAAATGTTCAATGTGTCTGAAAGAAACTTTTAATTATGTAATGTAACAATAGATTGATGGAGAGATTTTGGTAGTGAATCCTACCTTTTAAGAATCAGAGAAAATGGTTCTGGTTGGTGTCTGTGAAGTACATATTTCTGGAATATCAGGTAAGTATGTTTGTGTTCTGCACAATAAGACTAGAAAACATGAGTACGAGATCTAACAATAACAGAAAGACATAAAGATATCTTTATATTTGATAGGGCAATATTGAGTATTTTGTGAAAACAGAATTGGGATATCTCCTAGTACAATGAGAGGATGAAAAGGTCAAGCTGTCTTTAATTTATAAATTTTCTCAGTAACCAGCATAGCTGCTACACATAAGGATTTTTTATTACCCATTTAATAGGAAATTGTTTACTGTTGTGTGTTTGTTAGTTGTTTTTTTTTTATACGAGGGTAGGTGGAAATCTTCAAAAGACACCATGTGGCCCATACTACATATTAGTGTGAGATGTGGGTGTGTACTCACTAAAACCACTTCCCTAGGCTTCTCTACCCCTTTAGATTTGCCATTAGGCAGTGACAGCTTCACGGGAGTGAATAGGGCATGCACCTCCTAGCCTTGGGCATCATAGGACGCTGTTCTCTCCTGCACCTTGAGTCTCAGCTTCTTTATTATTTGGGCCGCGAAGGCCACCACTGCTTCCCACTTCTCCCTAGAAGCTGGCATTCCCCTTACGATGTTCTTGCGCTCCAGCTACTGTCCAAGTTGCCAGCAAAAATGTGTCCTCTCTACTTCACTCTGGAGGAAGACTAAGAAAACGTGTTTTGCATCCACTGTAACTGGGGAGCAGTGATATGCTGAAGAGGGTGTAAATGCTTGTGTGTGGATGTGGATGGGGGCATGCATATGTGCAGAAATATGTGCTTGTGTGTGAGAGAGAGAGAGATTGGGAGTCAGTATAACAATATTTTCAGGTTTTATGTGATCCCACACTTTTAATGTATAAATCTCGTAAATACAATTTATTCTTATTAAAAATATGTTCAATCAGCAATATGCAGAACATCATATAAGATCTTGTGGAGTAAGAACTCATTAGCTCATTCAAAAATATAAATCTCTAAAATCATACACATGAATTCAAATTTGAATTTCAGAGAAGGATTTTAATATTCCTCCAGCAGGAAAAGGCAAATAGCTTTGCAAGAAAATAATATAAGTGATGAAAACTATATTAGCAATTATCAGGCCCAGGCCTTCTTCATTTTGATACAAAAATTCTACTAAAAAATAAGATAAACTACTGTTTTCAACATTAGTAAGATATTTTTTTTTATTTTAAAAGTTAAATACAGTATTATTAAATATTCTAGCTTCAATTCATGAAAACACTCGTTATGTTCAAGGAATGGAAATAATCGACAAATAAATAAAAATTCACTCTTGATGTCAATTAAATACTGGTATCAAAGTAAAACAAAAAACAAATATTCTAAGGTCACAATCAAGACTTATGTACAAATTACCAATATATTTGATGACACAATACCAATTAAAAGATGCAATCAAACATGGGGGGCCCCGGTTATAGAAGAATAGTTCCTTGGTGCTTATTTAATTACATTAATAAAATTACTCATGGCCAAAGGTCATATCATTAGGGGCTTTTTAATTTAAAATGCAAAACATTTACTATTTATCCAGACTTAGACTAATATTTACTTTAGCTGGAATGCTTACACAGATAAAATGTGGATATTTCAACTTTTATGTGCGATTTTTGTTGGAGTTATCAAAATAAAATGAATAAGATATCAATGAACTAATTATGTAGAAAATGGGATTTCAAGAAGTTTCACACAACTTCATTTGGGCACTTTATGGTAGGTAATTGACTTCAAGGATGATTTATGATTTTCACTTAAGTTTTAGTGTGCAGATAAATTTTGACTCTATTTTTAATAATAAACAAGTGACTAGACAATATGAAAAATTCCCCGGAGGTAAACCAGCAATAAAAAGTTTCCCCTTATGAAGTAATTACTCGAATAGGCGAGGCACTAACTGGCTTACAGATTAACTAAGTTATTGAAGCTGTTTTTTTTTTCTGCATCACCTACAATTATGAATGTGAATATGTAGTTTTATGAAATGTGTGTTATGAATGTGTAGTTTTCATTAGATATTTAAGAAAATGTGACAACTGAGAAAGTAACTCCACTTCAGACGCTGTTGCTGGCAGATATTGTACCGATCCGTACCTGTGCCTGTGCCAGGACGTGCCACCCAGATCACCAATTCATTGCGTGAGGGGGTGAAGAGGGCGTACCAGCCAGTGCCACTCCCCAAGTTTCGGGAAAATGACGCACGAAAGACACGAGCATCTTTTGACTTCCATTTCGGGTTCAGAAGCACGCATTTGAATTGGGAGCCCGCGGGGGCACAGTGGACAGAGGCAAGTCGAAGAACGGAGGTTGTTTAGTTTGGTATAGTTTGTCAACTGCATCGACTGTGTAACATGGCGGATATGAAGCAAGATCTGAAAACTGTGGAAGATCAGCAAAATTACACTCCTAGCAATAACAGTGATCCCAAAAACATGCAAGAATTAACCCAGTATGTAAGTATAGAGCGAGTTGTTTTAAGAAAATTAAAAGTGTGGTTGTCCAATGACTTCCGAATGTTGTTGACATGATCGGCACCCTCTCAAACTTTCGTGATTTAACCTCTACTGCTAATTTAAATACATGTAATTATGTATTTTTCTTTCGTTTTCTAGGTCCAAACTCTTTTACAAGGAATGCAAGACAACTTCCAGACAATGTCAGATCAAATTATTACAAGAAATATCCTTTTTCACGTTCCGTTATGAACAACTTGACTAGTGACATTATTTTTATTCTTTATTGTAGTGTTTCAAGTGGTATTTTCTGGATCAGTGTACTTCTATAACCTGGTATTAATTAACTCCCTTTCTTAAAGTCAATTGCCGTGGATTTCATGAGTAAAAAACGTCATTTTGTCTTGAAACCAATTTTCAATCATTGAACATTCTTAGATTCATTTGTGTGTGCTTTTTTCATTGATAATATTAGTTATTTTTTGAAGGATAAGATAAGAGTCAAATATGATTTTTTTTGTTGGTATTAGGAATTTAGTAGGATTATTCAAACTAGACCAAAGTAAATATTGCGTAACAAAGATTTCAACAGAAAAGTATTTCATAAACAATTTCACTAATACTTTTTTAGCTTTATTATTTTTTTACTTACGTATATGTAAATGTATAAGTATCAAATGAAAAACATTTCATTCTATTTCAGTTTTATTTAAAATATTGTTTTGAAGTGTTTGTGATTTGTGAAATATAATTTTGGACACCAAGTTTTCATTTTGTATATTATTCCTTTGAGTTTTGTTGTGCACTGTTCTTGTTTATTCTCATATATACATCCTTAACTTCTCTTACTAGATGAAATGGGCAATCGTATTGATGATTTGGAAAAGAACATTGCAGATTTGATGACACAAGCAGGAGTAGAAGGGCCAGAAAAGTGAACTGATTTTTAAAAGTGGCTTTATACAAGTGGCTTTAATAACTTTCATTTTTTGTGTATTATGTGTATGTAACCTTGTATCTTGTAAGTAGTATTATGTAAGATTGCAAAATAATTAATATGAATGAATTGGTTCTTATAATGCAAGAAGAAATGGATTGATAGATGCATTCCTTTTGATAGATTTTAGAAGTGTTAGGAAAAATATGTATTCCTGCATGTAAGATGATTTAAGCAATAATAACTTATTCTAAATTTAATTTGAATTTTTTTGTGTCTAACGTCCACTGAAAATAACTTTTTACATCCCCAGAGAAAAAAGGTATACGTTTTTTCACAGTATTATTACATAACAATCAACTAACCTACAGCACCATACTGATTTTCAAAAAGAAAAATAATGTTTATTTTAACAAATCGGTGATATATATATTGAATTACTTTACATTTGTATTGTATAATTTTTTTAAAAAGACCTAATATGTATGTAACAAATAATGTTCTTCAGCTTCTGGGTCAATGACTCTCATCTCGGTCAAGTTTTTTGTCCAATTTCCATGATCCATTGAGCAAATGATGATGGCCTCTTGTTTTGCTTCTAGATGTAAATGTAGCTTCACTATGCGCATGTTTTGTTGAACTCCCCTTTTGCTTGTAATGGGTAGGAGTAGAGGTAAGGGCGAGTTACTATTTTGTTAGCAATGCAGAAAAATCATACCTGCAATTTGTTTACCGATGCAAATTAATTTTTCTGCAACTCGGGATCGCAAAAGGTCTGTTTTTTTCAAATATTGCTAACTTCACACTTTTTTAAAATTTATTTATTTTAAACTTTTACTCATCTTTCAACTATTTATGGTTAAAATGATGGGAAGGGATTCTGGAACTCAAGAAAACGTGCTCAATGATCTTCTCCCCCATATGTCACCTACATTTTTGACTGTTTTTTGGCTAAATAAATCTAAATCTAAACTGGTCATTTAAGAAGATTTATTGAATATTACACATTGATAACACATATATAACACATTGATTAGGTGAAAGCCCAGGATGCACAAGGGGGATGCAAAATAGCTAGGCATGAAAATTCAACTGGCTCAAATTTGTTTTTTTTGGTTTAATTGAGTGTATAATTTTTGAATCAAGTTAAAGTAATTTTAAAGTGTGATGTAAACATTTACTCTTATAATAATATAGTAGAAAAAACATTATGCAAATTTCATGTTTTGTTTTCATTCGTCATGATAGTGTTGGTTTGTACACAGATTCAAATTGTGAAAAGAAATTAATGAAGTTGAGAAATTTTTTATTAATTTTTTGTAGGCTACTTTAGAAACTAGGCTGAATCCATATTTTGTGGGTTCTTGCACCCTTGATATCAAAATATCTATTAACAGCAAAACACCCTTTATGACTGTGATCAACAGTAGTGCCTAATGAAGAGTTTAAAATAAGGTCATGTATAATTTTTGAAAAGTATGAGTAATTTTGTTTGAAATACAGGTAATTTTTTTAATTCCCCCTTCCTCTCCCCCCCCCTCCAAATGGCTCAAAATTTTTTCTTTACATTTTCTCTTCAAATATTACCAAAGCACAGTAAAAAAATGTGGTGCTAGTCTCATTTCTGGTGAACTGAACTTTCTAAAATTGTAAAAAGTTATCCTTTCAAAACTACAAAATTGGAGATGTAGATTTTTGTCATAAACAAAATTTGTTCAAAATAAATTCGTTCTTTAATTTTTTTTAATCGAGCACATTTCGTGTAATTTCTGCTTGAAAATAATGCAGTTTATTAAAAAATCAAAAGTATTCTCTATGCTAATGTATCATTCCTAATGTTTAAGATTGATATTTTTGTCTTGGAGGTTGATCAGACAAAACCAGATATCGTCCTTACAGAGACGTGGTTAAATTTGGATTTGCAGAATCGCTGATGTGTATTACAGGATATAGTATTTACAGAAAGGATAGAGAGGACAGAATAGGAGGGGGCTGTCTACGTTAAGCAGAAGATTCAAACTAAAGGTATTATGATAACCAGGCTTTCTGAACTCGAAGATACAGATGTGGAAGATTTTGTGGTTAAAATTCTCTGCTATGAGTTTTCAAATTATATTAGTGGGGGGGAGATGTAGACTACCGGCATCTGGCTATAACATTAGACATGCAGTTCAGGTAGTTTGAAACTATTGAAGGAGCATGTAATCAATATGAGCTGGTGGCTAAATACCGAAATATTAATTTTTCAAATATTATGTGGTCAAAACATGGTGTACTTGGTAGAAACAAAGTGGAGCGTGAATTCTTACAGATCTGTAATCCAGATGGTAACCGAACCAACCAGGATCAGAGCTTGTCAGAATCTGTCTCTATTAGACTTGCTGCTCGTGACAGGTGAAAGCATTATTACTACACCTAGTATGAGACCAAATGTTGGTTTGAATGACCAGTGATGATAAAATTTTTGCAAATAGAAATATCTCGTACAATTCCAAGGCAGAAGCCGCAAAGTTTGGATTACTGCAATTGCTGATTACAGTTTGATAAAGACAGGCCTGGAATCGCATATTAAATCTGGAAGGATGCCCAAGAATTACAATAATTTCTGGGAAAGGATATAGCAATTAAGTAGGTGCTTACTCGGCAAGCTTAATGGGAAGGAGACGTGTAAATAAACCCTGGATTGATAGAGAAATAGTGAAGAAATCGAGAGCAAAGTGAAGGGCATGGGTTACTTGTAGAAGAACCGGAAAGGATGGGGTTTACATAATCTACTGTGGAATTAATAACAAGATCATAAAATTTAGTAAAAACAAATGCAAAATGTGAGGAAGATATTATCCAGGAGGGGGAAAAAGCGAATATACTCGTATATTAGAAGTCGAACGGTGAACAAAACTGGCTCATCGATGTGTTTGGATGTGGGAGGTGAATTGATATCTGATCAGATAAGAATCACAGAGGTTTATGCGGATTACTTTCAGGAAGTCTATCATTGAACTGGATGATCCCCTTCCAACAGTTGAAGACCTGAATATTGCCACTCTTGAAAACTTGGATCTCTCTCTAATCATGGTTTGCTCAGATGCTATGTGGAATTGGATGAGAGCTTAGCTGTAGGACCTGATGACATTCCTATGGAATTTCTGGATAGATGTGCAACACAACTTGCTCCTACTTTGATGAAAATCTTTGCAGTCACTGGATGCAGGCAAGGTCCTGCTACAGTGGAAGTTGCTGTTATCAATCCAGTTTTTAAAAAAGGAAACAACCAACTGCCCAATAACTATTGTCCTGTCAGTCTGACCAGCAAAGTGGGTAAGGTAATGAAAAGGCTTATTATGCATGAGCTGCTTAACCATACAATGATCAATGAGGTTATTCCTTGACAGCAACATGGTTTTGTACCTGGCAGATCCACAACCACCAACCTACTGAGTGCTTTGAATGACTGGACTAGGGCAACTGACCCCATTGACATCATCTACCTAGACTATGCCAAAGTCAATTACTTCGCTGGAATGAAGATTATCTGGGTGGTAGAACTTTTCAAGTTTGTTTTGGAAGCACTCTTTCTCTCTCTCTTTGCTGAGACCTGTTAAAAGTGGTGTTCCTCAGAGCTCTGTTCTGGGACCCATCTTGTTTCTTTTGAATATAGCTGACCTTAGAAAAGGCTTGAGGTCAAAGTGAAATAGTTATGCTGATGACACTAAGCTATGTGGAAACCCAATATTGCTACAAGTGGACCTTCAAGGAGATTTGCAAAGGATAGAGAAGTGGTCTGGTTTGTGGTTACTCCCATCGAATAGCAACAAATAAAGTGTCCTTCATTTGGGCAAAAACAACCCCAGAAATCTGTACCAGACTGGTGGACGTACAATACAACCAGTGACCGAACAGGTTGACATAGGCGTGGTTGTAACCCAAGATCTCAAATGGAACCGACAGGTTTCAGCAGTCGTCAAGAGAGAATTTCTGCACTGTATCTGACGAGGAGAGTGTTCCCAAGAATTAAGGCGACAGAGATGAAGAAACTGTGATGTATATCAGGCCGATTTTGGAATATTTGAAAATACAGTAGACTCTGGTTATAGTGAATTTCTGGGGACCAACCTTTTTAGTTCCAATGATGTCATATTATATCTAATATATACAATGATGTCAAAATTATATAGACTTTCTCCACTGTGATTAATTTTATTAATATAGAGATACAGCATAATACATTCACAGCACAAACTGAAAATTTCAAGATCTCTATTTAACCTTAAAAAGGAATTATATTTAATTGTTTCCTCCATACATTTTTCTTTTGTTATTTCTCGATTCTTCTCGAGGTTGTGCTCTCTACAAACTTGATACTGCCTTGTCCATTGTCTCTAAGAATCATAATGCAGTCTTGACACACTTCAATGCTTCTTGCAACTAACACCACCTCACTCTTAGAAGGTCCCTTTGACTCGCCTAAGAGACCATAAAAACTAAAGACATCCATAAAAGATCCTTTTGGTTGTAGCAAGTTTGTTTGTTTTTTTTATTGTTTTTTTCCATGAGGGAATTAATTTCCAGGACGTCCTATTCCCTACATTCAATACAGCCGAGGTTCAATGTTCATTATAATCGAATTTTCTTATGCTTAATTGTAATGTAAGTGAAATGGGACCAGTGACTTAAATGAACAGAGTTTCTGTGTCTAACTTGTTTGACAAGTGATGGTTTAGATACGAACAGAAATTGCGATATTATAATTTTACATAGCTGTCACTAATGCGATAAAGTGTGGTCTTGTAGTACAACTTTAATAGTTTGGTTGTGTTTTGCCTGTGAATATTGCATTACATACAAAAATGTGAATGTGCAAAAATTCCATTTACCTTCATTCAATATTGCTTGGAGACTAGAATCACAGCAATAAATATGAAATTAAATATGTATTTGCATTTAATAAAAGATTGGATGATATAGTCGTAATAAAACCTGCACCTTGCACCCTTTACTACTGTCTCATGGAGAAGATTTTTTTTAGTTAAATTTCAGTGTTCACATCAATTGATTTAGTACAGGTAAATAAATCTGAAGTGGTCTGATTTTCAAATTTCCTCCTTTTCACCTTAAATATCTTTTCAACTTTCATATTTGATTACAAAAGCGAGTTTCACATCAAATCAATTGATATATTGATATGATGGTTTTTGTTGATCTCCTGGCAGTTGCGCTGTCATGCTCTGTCCCATGCAGCGTCTGGGCAGGTTTTAGAGGTCAGCAGGAATGTGTCATGTAGGAATACAGAATATGTATCTCCATGTCCATACTCTCAAAAAGGGTTTCACCTTCTGTTATATACTATTCTTCCATGGCTGTGTTGTTAAGCTCACTGGGTGCTGCCTCTTGGTTCTGGCAATGACTCCATCTGTTTATATCTGTTTGTCTAAAATATAAAGTTATGGGAAATTTTGAAAGAAGAAACAGTACCAGAACATTTAACCAAAAATATACAGAGCTTGTACCAAGATTCCGTAATAGTTATTAAAAATGAACAAGGCACATCACCGCAGATGAATATCAACTAAGGCCTAAGACAAGAATGCACACTGTCACCACCACTCTTTTACTTAAATTACTTTAAAACTTTTACTTAAATCGCATGACAAAATATATAAACAGAAAACTCAAGCAGGAATAAAGATAACAACAACCGGAAAATAGAGACTATTATTTGCAAACGACCAAGACATAATAACAGACTCAAAAGACACACTACAGAAAGCAGCGTTTGAGTTAAGCAAAATAAGCAAAGAATATCAAATTAAAATATCGAGCCAGAAAAGTAAAACACTAGCCTTCTATGCAAAGAACATATTAGAGCTAAAACAGTAATAGAAAATCCAATAATTGAACAAGTTACCACTTTTAAATATCTTAGTAATTCAATTGGATTGAACCAGAAGGATATAGAAGGAAAAATACAAAAATATAATTGAATCAATGGAATAATAAAGAAACTTTTGGACTCATGAGAAAATAAACAATAATGAGAATCCATAATACTACCTCAAAGCCAATAAGTATGTATGGTTAAAAAATGTGGATAATGGGCATAAAGGAAACCAGAAGCATAGAAGTAGCTCAGATAAAGATATGGTTGCGTAGGCTTCCGCGGCCGGAGTTTATGTTGGCTGGGCTATCCGGGACGAGCCGTGTCAAAGTCATGGTGGCTGACGTTTCGGCCAGCGTGTTGTGGCCTTCTTCAGAGCGTACTGCAGTACCTTGCAGCTTCCCTTGCAGCTTGGAAAACAACGGATTTTAGATGTTGATACATTTCTTCAGTACTTCCATTTTTTTGGATACCATCAACAGAGTTTATAAGAATATTATTGATTCTATTTTGATATAGTGCAGCTACACTATATTGCCTTAAAAGGTCCGTTTTAAAGACTTCGTCCCTTTGCTCTATTAAAACCTCTGCTCTATTCTCTATTTCTTTGCCACATCTAAATGGGAAAATAAATTTCCCTACAACCATATTGTGATCACTTCCACATTCTGGTTGTCGAAACACCCTTACATCCTTTATTTTCATTTTCCTTTCCTTTCCGTACAATAAACAGATCAATAATGGACTTAATATCTCTAGATGGGTCTATTCTTGTATATTTATGTATATCCTTGTGTTGAAAGAAGGTATTCGCAACACAATATTTTAACTCCTTACACAAATCTAGTATTCTTTTCCCATTATCGTTAACAATTTCTTCTCCAAATGGACCGACAAACCCTTGTTCCCTGTTGCCGACCCGACCGTTCCAATCACCCACCAAAATCACTTCGTGATGAATTGGAATATTTCCAATTATCTCATTCAAATCACCAAAAAAGCTTTCCTTCTCATCTACCAGAGCATTGTCATTTATTCCATAAACTCCTATAATTGTAGTTGGGTATCCATATAACATCATCTTAATTTTAATTATTCTATCACTTAGGCATTCGATGTTCCTTATGTATTTCTTCCATTTTTGTTTCATCAGGACTGAAACGCCACTTCTAGCTCTATGACTCTTAGGGAATCCACTCCACGCATGCCAGTATTCCCCTATATCTTCTTCCCCTGTGGCCTTTTTCTTTGTTTCCGTCAGAATTATTATATCTATGTTCATTTTGTTTATTTCCGTTACCACCTCCTCCCATTTTGTTCTCAAACCCTGTATGTTCCATGTACCTATACTCATAGTTCGTGTTTTTATCCTTTGTCGTTTTAAATTTGAAATCCGAGGCATATGAAAATCCTTTTTTGCATATCAACTTTTTCCATGGAATGGGGAGCAAGCAAACCCCCAACCTGGGGGACCAGAGAGTTTACTTCGGACCTGCTTTGTCCTAGGGGAGTCACCTTCACCTACGGCTACGAGGCCCCCCTCCCCGAATCCCTCTTTAGACTCTTGCAGACTTTAGGTGAGAGATTATAACCCTCTTCCTCCTACTTCTCTCAGCAACAGTAGCCCCATCCGCCAGGTCCTCCGTCACGAAGATTCTCTTCTCCGCCGTCGTGGACTTCCCGTTGCCGTCCTCTTCTGGAGTACTTCTTAGTCTGACCCCTACCCTTCGACCTGTCCGGCAAGGGAGGCCCTACCAGTAGCTACGCTACCGCCGGCATAGCTCTCAGGGTCACTGAGGCGCTCAAGCTCCACCACCAACTACAAGGTCATGTACTCC
The DNA here is from genome assembly GCA_038098605.1 of Gryllus longicercus. NCBI lineage: Eukaryota > Metazoa > Arthropoda > Insecta > Orthoptera > Gryllidae > Gryllus > Gryllus longicercus. The sequence goes on along the minus strand of JAZDUA010000298.1, from coordinate 1,097,398 downwards.
CTAGGTGGAGATTTACAGAACAGAACTTTAAGATGTAAAGAAAAGTGTTTAAGAGAAATTAAATTATGGCAGATAATTGAATTCAGGGAGTGATAAAATCAATAAATGTTTTGTAATAAGATATATGAAATAGGAAAATGTTGAAGGCTTAGATATTTGAGAAATATGCATGAGCTATTATTATTGAGTTTATAAAACCAGAATTTTTTTTCAAAATATTTAAAATCGTTTATTACCCACACTCAAATAACAATACATCAATTATAAGTAATGTCACTTTTTCAAATATTCTACATATATTTGAGTTGAGTAATAATGAGTAATAGCAAAATAATACTTCTTCTTGAAAATAATTACTGTCAGCAACACAATATATTAAATAATTAAAAATGTTACAGAATATGTTCTGGAACTCTTTATACTTAAAATAACATGATTTTATTTAATGAGTAATAATATTATTTTATTTAATGATTGTCTGTAGTATCAGAAACCACTGAGAGATCATCATCGTCGGCAGCAGCATCATTGTCATCATCATCTTCATATTCACGTCCAAATTCAGCTTTTTCCTGAGATTTCTTCATAGAAAGATTCTGAAAAATTTCAAAGAAGGGAATTCAAATCATGTCCAATTTTCTAATATGCATTACTTCATGAATAAATTAAAAAATACTTTCAAAATAAAAAAAATTAAGGAAGAAAACATAAGTTTTTCCTAAACATTAGTGACAGTGTCAGACAATTTGTTACTAAGCAACTTAGGAATTAGAAATGTAGTGGAGTTAATCAAATAAAATCAGTAGAACAAACTGCATTTGGGAAAAGTTACTCTGGTCAATAACAAATCAGATTCTATTTATTTTAATATTCAATTCTAGTTCTATTTTTTGCTATGTATGTACTCTTTTATCTTTTCCAAATATTCTCTCTCTTGGATTTGTTAAAATAGAATTCATTTTTCAGAAGTTTGAAAATAATAATGGAAATAAAATGACATTAAAAAAAAGCAACATGGTGATTTTTTGATAACACCTATATTGAGAGCTCATTTTTTGTTAATTTTTTTCAATGGTGAACATTTGTCATCTGGTATATTTAAAAGTGAGTGCTATGTGGTCAGGTGATGTCCAGTGTTTGTCTTAAGGACACTTGATCATACTGCAGGAGACAGGCAAAAATAAGTAATGCCCAAAGGTGCTTCTGGTGTTGTTATACCCTTTTTTCACAACCAAAAAAAAAAAAAAATGTATTATACAAGAAAAAATTCAAAGAGAGGTACTTGTGTCTGCTACAGTGCTTTTGCAGTGTATCCAAGATGACAACAAACTACACTAATTTGGATGAAATGGTCAAAGCTATAAATATGTGAAAATCTGATTTAAATACTAAATCGAACTTAGTGTGCATTGAATTATGTGTTATCAATGCTATCTTTTAGCTGAAACTAGTTGACTTCAAGGATATAATGGTATCTATTAAAGGTAAATTACTATTATTCAAGAAAAAATATTTAATGAAATCTTTGTACTTATTGACAGAACAATATAGTAATTTTTGATGTACCTAATATGACTGAAAGAACTCCAGCGGGTTCAGGAGAACATGATGTAAATATTATTGAGTATCTTTTCAAAGATAACCCTTTAAAGATGAACTACAATATTATTCATATCGCTGAAGAAACGAGTACTAAAACTTATCTTTGCCTGTCAGGATGATGTGACAACCTGCTTGGGAATATCTTGGAGTTGACATAAGGATACAATAAAGTTTCCAATCTTTTCAAATGCAGGGCTACTCAAGATCAAACTCTTCTACAAACAGAACACCATAAGCTAACATAATTACTGCAATGTCACCACAGGGGCATCAGAAAAAGAGAATTCAGTTCATGTCCAATATTTCCAGGATGGTGAAAAGCATGTTACTATTTTTCAGCAATGAGTGCCGGGATGACTTAATACTGTTATCAAAACTTGGGTGTGAACAGGTTAGACTTCTTATTTGTTAGTGATATTAGTTGTTTTGAGAGGATCTTTATTGCTGAAATTTAATTTAACCCAGAGATTAACTTGTTGAAATTTATAAGTTGTAATTATTTGATATTGTGCTTTGTGATCATCACAGAAACAAGGTGTGAGTGCAGTAAATAGAAAAGTTTCATACTCTACTATAAATGTAGAAAAGATAAAGTATACTGCTCCTTTTGTTGACATTATGGGAAAACAATTGGCGGCAAATGTCAATAGTGGTTATTATACCAATCTTCAGCTGTCTATTACATACTTAGGTTTTGTTTGTGAATTACACGCTTTATATTACATCAGAATTGAATTAGCCCATGAGAATGATCCCTCAAAGTTTTGGGCTTTTACTACAAAACTATTCAAACAAGTTTCAAAACTACCAGAATTCCATCGCGCTTATCTTATTGTGGTTTAGTGTCATCTGTCCCTGTTGCCTACGTAAATAATTTCTTACAATTTTTCTCTGATTCCTAGAGTAAACTTCCTAGATCCAAACTTTGGTGATAAATTTATATCCAACAGTATTCTACACATGACTCGGAATGTCATAACTTTTTTGTATTGAACTGTGAGAATGAATGGATGCATTTACAGATTCACTATCCACACTCATTAGTGCTGCTACAAAATTCGTCAATTCTAACACTTGAAGAATCTACATGTCATTACACATTTATACGTAATCTTTCTTCATATTCTTGGGATTTTCTGCTGGCTTTACATCATAAAACAGAAAGTGAATATGATGTGATACCTTCACAGTGGTCTGAGGTTCATTTTGTTCAGGACGTTTTGAAGAAGGCGGAGTAGCAAACAGATTTGCTATTGACTGTCTGAGTGAGGTTCGCTTTACTGTTTCTAATCTTGAAGAAGATTCAGGATCTTGTAGGAAACTTTGAAATTCCTAAGAAAAAGAAAGTATTAATGCATTAATGTTTCAAGTGGTATCCAAAGTGAGTCTTTCAGTATCTTTCAAAACCAAAAACAAGTATAAGTGTTAGATTAATATTACAAGTCTGTTTATACAAATGAAAATCACAAATTTGGTTATATTACATACACATCTACTAATACGCAATGCCTATCTTATTTTATATGAGAATATATGAATAATCTAGAATCTTACCACCCCAAAATGAATGCACTTGTGTGTGCGTGAGGGAGGGGAGAAAAAGAAAGAATGAGTGATTGTGTGCATGCATGGGTATGTTCTATAAAATCTTTTGAATAACTGGAGTGTTTGCCCCCAAATTTTGCACTAAGAGACTTTTGAGAAGCCTAGAAAAAACAAAGGGGAGTTTGCAATCCCAAAATTGATTTGACTCCACAATCTATGTTACAAGAAAAGATACATAAATTACACAATGCAAATTTGGAATACCCTCTCCCCCCTCAGTAACGCATTTGTAACATGCCCTTGACCCTCCCATCTTAAATAATTACATATCACTAGCAAACCCCCTACCATTTACAAAAAAGAGAAAAAAAATATAACAATGAAAATAATTGGTATTAATTTTATTATGCTGTATATTAATATAGCACATAATAATAGTTAGAATTAATTGGCGATAGTGACTGCACCTAACAACAAGATTGGGAAACAATTTTTACATGAAAGATGGAAGCAAGCATTGGCAAGAGAATTTCTAACTAGTGCACATGTTGCAGAGAATGCGTGGGCGAGAATTTACTGCATCAATGTAATTGTATTCTAAAATATACCACAGATCAGTTTCAAATATTTTTTTTCCTAATCTTAGATTCAACCAACATAAAATCGATGAAAATATATTTTCAATTGTTTTAAAATTTTATGCATTATACATTTTTTAATGTATTTATATTTTTACTTTAAGTTGTTAAAGTTTTAGTGTAAGAAAATAATTATTTAAGCAAACATGGGAAAAAAACAATATCACATAACATATTACTAAACTAACTCCTTACCCCCATGTAATCCAGCTCAAACCTCCTCTCCCTCTCATTGCATTGCATTGCATAATTTTTGGACGACCCCTTAGAGCTTATGTGTATTTGTAAAAATAGTAGTTGTATGTTATTGTATTCCTGAAGGTGTCATTGTAATACCTGAAGATGTCTGTGATACTTGTAATACCTTAAAATGTTGCTAATATTTTAAATTATTATATATATTAATATATATAATTATTATATATTTTTAATTATAATTTTCCTGTTATTATATCTTCTAAAAAAGATATTTCTTTAGATACGATCAGAGATTTTGAGAGTTCTGTTTGTTTTATTCCTGAACACCACTAGAACACTGCTTGAAGAAACCTAATGAATGCCATATAGTTAACAAAAAAAATAGTCAAATAATCTTCTGGAGAGTGAAAGGGTAAGTTGTCTCTGTAAGCTGCATGCTATCTAGTTGAACGATCAAGTCAGATATATGGAAGAGCTGATTTCACTCTTCTGCAAAAGCATCTGCAAAGTGCTCAGACATTGATTGTTCTACACAACGGTACCCCAAGATATGATAAGTAACTTTATAATCTCATCAGACACCACTTAACAAGTACAAGTGAAAGGTGTTTACGGATAAGATAAAGTTTTTTTTTTAATGAAGAAAAACAAATTTCATCCTTCATGAATGCTCCTAGATGTCATCATTATTATTATTATTATTATTATTATTATTATTATTATTATTATTATTATTATTATTATTATATGTGCTGTTTCTGATAATCAAAAATGTTTCTCTGAAAAACATATGAATCTGATTGAAAAGAATTTGGAAAATTGTGAATATTTCATTAATTTAAAAATCAATAACAATAAAATGAGAAGAATGCTAAAATTTGATAGTGTATGTTTCATTTAAATTTACTTTTCATGTATGTTTGGCATTTTGATGGCACATGTTTGTGTGCATATTTTAGGACTTGCAAGTGCATGACAATTTCTTTTTTAGTGATAATATGCAGGTATGTGCCTTAGTTAATTTTTTATCATCATTATTATTATTATTATGATTATGATTATTAGCCAACCGCACATCCCAATAAGGGTAAGGGCCTCCTGCTCGTACAGAGAATTATTAATCCTTCTTTAATGAAGTGATAGGATGATGATGAAGGGACGATCACAAATATATCCATGCCTGAGGCGGAATTTGAACCCGTGATCCTTCAATCCAAGATCGCCACGACACTTCTGCCTTAGTGATCTCGGCTATCCGGATTGACAATTATGGTGATAGTGATAAGAAAATATGCAAAACTAATTACACTCGTGAATGGCGTACTCTATTTTTGAAAATTGAAAACAAAAAAATTAACATTTCAATAGTATAATGTTCATGATAAAGATTTGTTAACTGAAATCTGTTCTAAAAATCAGTTTTTTTTAAATGGTAATGTAAATGTTTTAAAAATATTAGTGGTTTAGCATAATTTTTCAAATTTTCAATATTGCAATTTCCTTTCCCAAGGAGTTATTTAATTAGTAATAGTGCTAGTTATTTATCAAGAGTTATTTAATGCATGGCATTGGCAAAGAATGGGAACGATGCAAAATGGCATTTTGAAATTCTTAGAACAACTTCTCTTTGTTGGTGTCGTATATTACAAGAGGACATTACAAAATGATACCATAGTTACATACTGCATGAGGCAATATATTGGGTGGCCTTCAATTCTAGATGTTTAGTTTATATGTGAAATTATTCCTACTTGTCTGTATAATTGTAACAGTAGAGAGTTATTCATGTCTGTTTCTTTTGAGTCATAAAATAGAGCAGCTATTCTTAACTATCAAAATAATTGCTGATATGCACTTGCAGGATTTTTGTTTGAATGTTTGGACTCTTTTCAAGTCAGAAGAGGGCAGAAATTGCAATATTATAATGTTTTGTAAACGTTCCTAATAATGCAAGAAAACATGTTCTGTTGTAGTTCCTCTAGTTTTAGCAAAAGTGTGAAAATTCGTTGAGAAACAATCTCAAAGTATCCACCCTGTATTCTGCATTAATACGTTTTATAGTGTTCTGAAGTATTAAGTACTAATTTTTAACCTTGCTTTATATTTCCAACTTTTTTCCTCTACAATTTAAAAATTCGTGAAAAGTAGGATGCAGTAAATATAAAAGAGAAAAATTGAAATCACACAGAAGAAATATGGTGCAAGATCCAGAAACATTAACCACACTGGAAGCAGGATGAGAATAAGCAAAATAATATACATAGCCATTCAAAATGCACTTGAATTCAAGTTAAATGTACTTCAAAAGTACTAGTTGAAATAAAGACATTAAATTATATTATTATGTTGAATTGCCTGTTTAAAATTGACAACAAAGAAATACTTCTGAAATCGTAAAATGTCCAATTGTTGAAAAAAGTGAGAAGTGAATTTAATTCATTCTTATTTTTTAGTACTTCATACTACTTGCTGAACATCCAGTTCTTACCAGTTCAGAGTCTATTGACTGGGTTCTGCAGAATCATTCTGGGATAAACATTTCTCTGGTGTTGCACATTACAGTTCACAATAGTGTCAAATAATACAGACTAAAGATTCATTTTTGTTATGGTTAGACAATTATTGCAATATGACAGTTTATAGCTACCCTTGAGAAATGAAAGTTAGACAATTATTGCAATAATTATAGTCAGAGTCATCTCAGGATGAATTGATGAGGGCGAATGGGGATCATCCACCCTAAAGAGTTTGATGCCCCTCCTGAAAAAGGATTAAGTTATCCATGCCAATGACATAATAATTCCCTAAATAGGTGCCTCATTTACAATTTCTACTCTTAAGAAGGTTCAAATCATCAACTCAAGGAATTTGGAAAAAAAAACCTTAACAAGAGCATTCATAGGATTTATTTGATTTTTCTTTTCTTTTCTTTTCTTTTCTTTCTTTCTTTTTTTCCCTTCACCAAAATGCAGAACAAACTGTATATGACAGAGGTGGGAGAAGTATAATATGTGCATATTTCTTGAGCTTCAGAATCTCTTCCCCCATCCTTTTACCCTAAACAAACTATAGATGAGACTGTTCAAACTGTGCTGTGTAGACAACTTCACATTCCTAACCCAAGCAAATTTGCTAAAGTCCATCCTATCATTTTCGTAAAAAAGTTATTAAGGCAGAATGTCTTCACTGTTGTTCAACTTACAAAATACACTAGAAATAGTGAGTGTACATGCTGAATTTACAGCATGATCATACTTCGGTAATAAAATTTGTGAACTGAAATATTCTGTAAGTAAATTAAAGTTTTATTACATAAACAAATATTATTGTGTTATTCAGCATGAAGATGAGAAGAAAGAATGCCCTATAACCAAAATGACAGGGTATGTATTCACCAATTTGTGGCTTATGCTCTATAGACCCACAATCTAAATGCAATATACCACTACTGTTCACAGTATAAGCAAAATATCCTTAGTATTAAAACATTTCTTTTTGGCATTACATATTAATCATTAATGTAAATACACTGACACCATTAGAGATAAATACCTATTTGTGCAATAATATAAGTGACTGAAGCAATTAACTCAAATTACAAAAAATGTGAATAAGACCACTTTTGTTCTTTTAACCTCAATTAGCCCTTCTTATTATAATTACTAACTAACATGATTTTCTGCTGCTCAGTATTCAGCTTCAAGTTGTTAACATCATAATTATTATTATATTAATATAATTAAATATATTTACAAAAAAATAGTTTTGTATTATTAATTTCAAATGCATTTTGAAGAAAACAGTAACAAACAAATTCCACACGTGACAATTCACAAACAATGAATGTGTTGAAAAATGTAATTATTTTACCATATCTAAATTTCCTCTGAAAAGCTGAAAGTCCTGCAAAATTAAATGTGTCATATACTTTTGATATGTCTACTTTTTTTTCCAAACATTAAAAATTAATGATTTCAGGCAAAGATAAAACCAATGTCTACATTACATTGCTATTCAGTGCATCTAATTGGCTCCTATCTGTAATGAGAGTGAAATTTGATTATTTGAAGATTTGTGGAATTACTTTGAATGCGTATTTTATGTGTATTTATAAAAAATTGTGCAAAGTTACTGAAATATTTAATTGACATTGTCCCATTAATGGATTCACTAGATTTGAAGGATTATTTCTAGTAAAATTGTTCTCCTCGGACCCCTTCTTTTTCTTAGAGAATGAATTGATCTACAATCAAAGTAGTTATTTTCTTTGCAAATTAAGATACTTTTTTAAATTTAATTTGTTCATTTTAATAGTATTTTTTGTATAATATATTATAAATAGTACATATTTTAATCAACATAATTGTTCATTAAGTCTTACCTCAAGTTCTGTATTCACATTTATATTTGCAATATCATTGTAGCCTTTGGTAAATAATTCAACAGCTTTGACATGGAAACTAAGTTCCGCTGTTATATAGCTGAGAAGAAGAGATCTAATGTCTTGTAACTTTTTTCTCTCAAAATGATCCATTTGTTCTTCCAGCCATTTCATGTTATTTGCTACCTCCATACTTGCTTTCGAAAGTTCTACTTGTGCCGCTGTCTTGTCAAAATTTAAGATAAATATTATCAAGTTATATTTATCAATATAATTGATACATAATATCATATCTATCAATTTATCATATTTGATACACATTACAGGAAAATTATTTCATTCCAATAAAAGGCTCTATATAATAATAAAAGGATCTTCTGAATATCTTCAATAACAAATTCTTCTGAATATCAAAAAGTTTGATTCAGTTCTGAGGGAAACTATTAATAGCAAAAACAATGAGGTAATAAAAACAATTTGTTCATGTATCATAGGCAAGTTGACTAATATAACTAGAATTCTAATTAGGTTCCTAAGCTAGCTGTGGCTCTAGAAAAAATAAATTATGCTGCAAATATTATGTACTAGAACAAAGAATATCAAAGGGCTTGAAGGAAACTTATCGCTTCTGATAATGAACACTATTTTTCATGAAGTGGCAACAAGCCTGAAGATGCACGTTATAATTTCAATATCAATGAATAATTTTTAATTGATTCCACTCTAGCTTACTCACAGTCAAATTGGAAAAATTAAAATAAAAGGAGTTTGCTATTAATGGCATTTAATACCCATGGGGTTTTACCAGTATTTACTTGGATATAAGAATATTTCTGTATGAGAATAGCCTAAACAGTACCTAAGACTAAAAAATAAATAACTTAAAATCAAATATCATTAAGGCTCAATATTAAAATGGTATGGTAACACTTGTATAACATATCAGCAAACATCTGATCTGAACCGTCAAGCACTCAGGGTTTTAAAATTCAAAGAGAAGTTTGTAAAGTTCTTAGCAGTAATAAATTGTGAAAAATAAACATTTTTATTTAATATAGCAAGTAAATAAATTGAAATTCTATTTAATTCTACAATCGTTCTGAGTGATTACAATTAACACAATTTTGCTTTTTGGGTGTGGGTATTGTGAATTGATTTACAATTCTGAGACTAGTTGTATCACTGAAATGTTATTCATCTCCTATAATCTTCAAACAATTTTCACAGAAACCTATAACAAAGGAAAATTAATGTGTAATCATGTGTGCATCCAGAAATACAACACATTAGCTCTACTCTTGATTTAAAATATCAGTGTTTTCTTCATATACAGACTTTTCTCTCTCTTACATTAGTTTCAGTGTGAACAATGGATCTACAAAGGAATATTTTATTACATTTTCTCAATGTTCCTCTTAACACAATGTTGAATTATAAAGGATACAATTTGTGGTCTATTCCTTGGATTTCTCTCTCTAAGGCGATCTAGTTGCTTTCTACGAGCATTTTCACGATCACGAGCTGCCAAAGTATTTTTAACTTCTTCCTTTGCATGTTTACAAAGTTTCTCATATTGTGATAATTCAGAAATAACATTTGACTCTATTCGCTGTATTTCTACATCCCTGCCATCAAAAAAATCACCAATGAGTTTTAATATATTGATTGTATCATTGCAAATAATAGTTGTGAATGATCAACTAACTTGCATAAAATTGTGTCTTTTAGCCACTTGTAAGATAAATATCAGTAAATAATTGTTATTTATCATAGAAGTAGCTAAATTACTCCAATTTAGTTGATTATTCACAAGTGCTGCAATGCATGTATGAGCCCATAATGGTTTTTTAGTCATTTGAATTATACAATGATTTAACTTACCTGACCACCATCTTGACATTTTAAAATATTTTGATACTTTACACCTATGAATAATGGTATAATATCGATTTCATATTTTTATAACTCATATTGACTTTTTACTTATATTGACTCGGTACCCTTTTTTACATTGAACATTATAATGAGCTATTTAATCTACTGCAAACACATAAGTAAACAGTAAATAAAGTAAATATAAATTGTCAGTTAAGATAAAGTGTGGTAATGAAGTAAATATGTAGAAGACAATCCCAAAAAGAAAAGAAAAAAAGAAATACCTGTAATCACCAACACTTTCTAGTGTTTTCGAAAATTCAAGCAAACAGTTTTTTAGGCCTTTATTTACATGCTCTGCTTCTGAATAATTATAAACAGCTTTTGCCAATGCATCATTTTTATCTCGTAGCCTAGAACACATTATTGTGAAAAATATAAGTATTATTTTCTGTCAAAATATTCTATTAATTTAAATAAACTAAAACATATTTCCATGTACTAACCCTGCAGCTTTGCGAGTGTATGCCCCAAGACATGTGCATAGTTCAGCAAAATGTTTTTCAACTAATACTACTCGTTCCTGTAAAAGTTTAGCATGCTGCTCCCTGCAATATTATTCATACAAGATGAATTCACTTACGGATCTAGCTGGGAAAAATAATGCAATTAAGAACATACTTGTTTCATTTTTACATTATATGTTAGAAATAAAAACTAATTAGAAGAAAATTACAAAATTCATAGTTCTTAATTTGTAGTGGAATCATTACACTTTTTTTGGTATGGTTTTATGTTTGAAGTAATAATTGACAGAAATATTTCTATATAACTTTGAAAAAATATAGTTATGTTCACTTAGATGAAGAATTCCAAATGTTTATGTCCTTGTTCATTTGTCATTTCTATTTCTCTTATTAAAACAATATTTCTCTGCAATTAAGTCTTTGATTCCCTTACAGAAAAGTTCCAAGAATTGCAAAATTCAATTGAGTAGTGTGAATATTCAATGACATGGAATAATAAAAATAAAAAAATTAAATCAAATAAATTTGAAATATTATACAAATTTCATTTACTGTTACATTGTTTCTTGTCCAGGATATTGTTTCATTAAAATTGATTGTGAATTTTGGAAAAGCGACTGATATTATTATTATTGTTATTATTATTATTATTATGTTATTATTATCTGCCATCTTGTTTTATTTATTTATAATTTATTTGTTATTTTAGATAATAATTTGATGATTTTTGTTTATTTTTGTTTGATTTTGTTGACTACTGTCATTACAAGATTTTATTTTGTTATGTACAACTAAATTTTCATTTTTACTGTTAATTGCTGTCATTACAAGATCTTAATTTCTTAATTATGTAAAACTTAATTTTTATTTTTACAGTTGATAACTGTTACTATAAGATATTAATTTGTAATTTATGTGTAATTTAATTCCCTTTTTTGCCTACAATCACTTTGTTTAATTGAAAATGTATTTGTTATTTTAAATAATAATTTGAGTTGTTATTACATCAATTGTTAATTGTTTACTGTAAAGTCTCATTTTTGTTATTGTGTCATATTACTTACTCTCTAATTATTTAATGTTGTGTTTAATGTTTAATTAAGTGTCATAATGTTTATGATTGTTGTATGATCAATAAACAATGAATGTAGACAATTTAACAGTTAACTTCATGCTAATTTTGGTTGCCATTTGGCTTATAATTTCTATTCATTCCTTGAAAAAAATCTAAATTTCAGTGGAAATGATTCATGCACCAGGCAGTAACTGGCAAACAATACATAGGATTGAGTGAACCATAGTCAACAATGGTAATACGCAAAAACAAAAACACAAAAGTAACACACCCCTCTCTGACAAGAACAAAAGTACTTTCAGAGGGTTTGGAGGGTACTGGATAAAACAAATTTTATAAGAAAGGTATTTTTGCTAACAAGTTTAATATGATGTAATGTAGTTAAGCAAAATTTGAATTATGTATGGTTGTTTTTATGCTGATGATTATTGTTGTTATTCTAAATTTTTTATGTCATCTGATGTACTCTGTATCGATGTAATTCATTGGAAAAAATTTATTATTATTATTATTATTATTATTATTATTATTATTATTATTATTATTATTATTATTATCATCATCATCATCATCATTATCATTATTAGCATTTGTGTGGTTAGGAAAAAGTTAAGCAACAGACATTTGAGCGGAAAAGTTTAGTCCTTACACAAACAAAAATTGAAATCAAAGATTGTATGACATTCATCTCTTTGACGAAAATCATGTTTTAGGAAAGATTCACCAAAGATTTGTTAATGTGTTTCATGAGCAAGTTTGGCCATCTTCGTTCATTCTTGTTTGGATCATCTATGACCTCGACCTCATTTTTGAATTTTGACATGAATTTTCACATGTTTCAAATTCAAAGGGAGTTTTACATTGTTGATAAAGAATCTATTCCAATGAATAATGTAATACAGGAAGAATAAAAATAAAACAAATATTAAGTTCATCTCATTCTATATTATGTGGCAGAGTTTTGACAATAGGGCAATTGGAATTTTATATAGACAATTCAATGTCAATTGGTTTTTTATGAATAAAATATATTATTATAAAATCCCAATTAGTTGTCAAGACATCTGCTCATCCCTACCTATTAGGAAATATTGATGTTTTATATTTGTGTAACTATGAAATATTGATACTACATTGTATTTTTTTAATAGTATGACATAATTGTTTCATTGCTCAAAATAAAATTTAATTAATTGCAAGACTTAATAATAATTTAATACTTTTAATGTTTAATAACATATGTACGTCCTGTAACAAATGAAAAATGGTATATATTGCTAATAAATTTACCATGTTGCATGTTGAGGTCTACTCGCCTTCATTGTAAATAAAACAAACAAGTAATAACAGTATAGAATGTATTAGAAGACTAGTATTCAATGTTACACAGATTTTCACAAAACTGTTTATAGTGTATGCATCCGTTGCCAAGGCAACGACTATCGATTCAAAATGGCTCCCTCGACTATGCAATGCATCTTGTCACATCCAAGAAAATAGGCACGGTGATATCTCATTACAGATATACTTCGCTACGTATATCATAGAGGACAAATATAACATATATTTTCTCTATGGGGTGGTACTCGTATAGACATATAGAGAGATAGGGTATAGGTCAAGAGGACTAAATGAACCCTGATTCTTGGTATTGTTTGTCACTGGCATGCAGAAATATTTAAAACTGAGTCCGCATGATGCGTCTTTTCGGAACAAAATTACACGCGCAAAGTTGAGAGGTTGAGAGACGCACGTGGAATTTGGCGCACATGCACCACACTGTCCACACCGTGCCTCCTTGTCGTCCAATGGAACTCATGACAAGCGTAGAATTCGTTCTGTCTTTGGTTGGTTACAATCCCGCACTCACATTCAGAGGAAAAAACTAGGTCCTATTTAAGCGACCACAGCTAGCTTCCAAAAATGTTTTAATTTAACAATTCAGTTCAGTGACGTTCTCGTTGCATCGAGTATTGCATAAGCAAACACCTCAATTAAGCGGTCGTGATCACATGGGATAACGGATAACTACCGACAAAATTGTTTTGACTCAAAATTCTTTTCAGTGATGAAACGAATAAGAAAAACTTCTATTATCGACTATCATTATGACTGCTAACTACCGAAAATGTTTTCTCATCCAATAATTATTTTCAGAGATGAAAAATTGCAAGAAAAAACCTCTGTCCGCGGTCACAATTCTGCGGCCTAACAACAATTTTGTTAGTCAACAATTCATTTCAGTACCGAGTGACTACATAAAGCTGTGATGACTATGACAGCTAACTACTGAAGTGGTTTCTCGTAACAAGCAGTCGCGATCATACCAACTAACTACAGCAAAGGATCAGTCGATGTTGAACCGCGGGACGGATCAGACTGTAATGGTTAGACGGATCAGTGGTTAGAATAGCGAGAGAGTAACGACGTGTATTACCGTAAGTCCATATAAAGTCGCGAACAACGGCCAAGAGCGCAGAACGTATTTTACAAAGGGAAGTGACCAGAATGAAGTAATTACAAAGGCTTTCACATTTTATGCACAAGGCCAAGAATGTCGTAATTTTTAAGAGTAGTAATAAATTAAGTCAGGATCAAAGAAAATATAGGCGCAGTAAAATAAAATTTCGAAGTATAATAATAGTCTGGATCCGGCAATGTATGAAAATTCATTTCTTTTATTTACATAAAATGTTTATAAAGGTTAAATCCTAGATAAATATTTGTATCCAAAAATTCCCAGCCGAAATTGATTGAAAATTACATTGCAGAAGGCAATGTTACTCTACAGTAACATTTTTAAATTTGTGTGTTATTATTTCGTAATTGTTTTGATGTGTCATGCTTTTTTTAATATTTGAGTAACCATCAATATAACATTTTTCCCAAATATGAGAAATTTTATCAGCCAGATTCTCGTAGGAGCGGTAAATTTCAGATCGACGAAGTAAAGTAAGTATTTGCAGCAGCACAGATATGTAAGTAATGGCGAACTAGAGAGTGGAATGGCGTATTAGAGAGTATTGTTGAGTATAAAAATTTAGAAACTGAGTTATCCAAAAAATAAAAAGGAATAGAAATGAATAGGGATATTTGAAATATATATTATTACGATTAATTAATTCAGGATGAAAGAGAGTAGTATTTCATTTTAAGGACTCTTCATTCAAAAATCCTCCAGTGACCATAAGACGCAAAAGTAGAAACCTATATTAAGCAGTCGCGATCATGACGGCTAACAATTAAAAAGGTTTCCACATTGAACAATTCATTCCCGCGAGGAAAAAGAACATTGACAAAAAACTTAAACGGTCTTGACAATGTGGAAAATAACTAAAGATGTTCCTTCGATCAATAATTCATTTCAGTGAGAAAACAAAAAAGGAAAACCTTCAATAAGCGGTCACAAATAATAAACAAAACACTTTTTTATTCAACAATTCATTTCATTGACGAGAAAAAGTATAAGCGAAAATTTCTATTTCGCGGACACGACCATAATGAACAACTACCGAAACGGATTCTTTATTCCACAAATAATTTCAAAGACAAGAAAAAGCATAAGTAAAAAGTCGATCTCAATCATGCGAACTAACGAATTTTTTTCTTTCGAAAATTCATTTCAGATCTTAGAGAACGCAAAAGCGTAAACCCCCATTAAGCGGTGAATATCATAATGGCTAACTGCCGGTAGTTTCTTCATTCAACAATTTAATATCAGTTACGAGAAAACGAATAAGCAACATTTCTATTAAGCGGTCATGATCATGACGGCCCTCTACCGAAAAATTCTCTTGATTCAACAGTCCATGAGGAGAAAACCAGAAATTCTATTAAGAGGTCATGATAATGTTAACTATCCAAAAATTTTCTTAAATAATATTTCAGTGACAGGAATTTGCGTAAGCTCAAATCCCTATTTAACTGTCGTGGTCATGCGGGCAAATTACAGAAAATGTTTCTTCATTTATCAATTTGTGATGAGAAAACGCATAATGAAAATCTTGTATTAAGCGCTCATGATCTTGCGGGATAACAACCGAAATTGTCTCTTCATTCAACAATTCATCTCGGTGAAGAGAAAACGTATACGCAAAACACTCATTTAAGCGGTCATGATCATGACGGCTAATTACTGAACTTTCTCATTTGGAAATTAATTCCAGTAACAAAACAAAAAACGATAAAACACCATTAAACGGGCATGACTAGGGGTCGTATTTTAAAGAAATGTCATTTTTTTTCTTATCACTTTAGAACAATGCCGTTTTGCTCAGAAATTCATTTTATGTAAAGGCAAAACGAAATGACACACTTTTATGTAATTTTTTGCATTTTTCGTCAATTTCTTCGAAAAAGTAATTTTTAGTGTATTTTACGTCGTTTTTAATGCATTTTTGCCAATTTTATCGATTTCAATGGCACAAATCAATATCAAAGAATATATACAAGGTGCTACAAATGTTCACCCCAGAATTCCCGAGAAGAATATTCGATTTTTTCACTCATATATTGTAGAATCAGCCGTTGTGAGTACTACGTAATCTAAGATTCCTGTGACGCCTTTAGGCGCCATTGTCAGTTCGGTTCATTTCGCGATATATAAAGACAGAGATTTTCTATTAAAGAACTGTCCAACCGAAAAATTTGCATGCTGAGTTCACTTGAACAATAGAAAGAAGCTTCGATTACGTCATTTTTTTTCTTTTTGGAGCATTTTTAAAGCATTTTAAGGGCAATTTATTGATCTTTTTGGCAATGTTTTAGTTCATCAAAATCCGCCCCTAGTCATGTTCATTCAGACGAGCTATCGAAAATACTTTTTCATTTAATAATTCATTTCAATAACAAAGAAATACATAAGTAACAACCTGAATTAACCGGTCACAATCATAACAACTACTGAAGTTTTCTTCATTCAACATTTCATTTCAGTGACGAGAAAAATTAAAATGGTTCACAATTTTATTCTAACTCTAAAATTTATATTAGCACTCACGTGGAAGGAAACCTGCTTTGTACTCTTGATTGCAAATGACCATCCGGTATGTAGACTAAGAATTTATTTTACTCACGACGCTGCCTTCGCGGAAGGATAGCTGTCTTCCTTTTGAATCTTGAAATGGTCCCAGTGAAAATGGAATTGTAGATTTCGTTTTTTGCACTAGTGTAATCGTCAGAAGAGAAGAGAGAACAAGAAGGAACTTGGCTTTGCCCTCAAATGGGATCCAAGGACATACACAGAGATAGGTTGAGATTTCTCGTGGGCGAACATTTCTGAAAACATGAAAGTAAAATATCAGAAATCTTCACTTGTATCATCTTCCTTTCCCTTTTAGATTTTTAACGTAACCTGGCACTGGAGCTTCCAATACAAATACAATACACGACCGTGCCAGGAGGGAAAAGGAGAAAATAGGCAAAATGAAAATCTACTAAAACAACTCCAAAATTATAATTAAGTAATAATAATAATAATAATAATAATAATAATAATAATAATAATAATAATAATAATAATAATAATAATAATAATAATAGTAGGAGGAGTAGTAGCAGTAAGTCCGCCCTGTAGCGCAGCCGGTTGCGGCAACCGTCGTCTTCGCCGAGGAGGCTGCAGGTTCGAGTCCGGCCTAGGCGTGGTCGTTGGACGTATTTGTGATTATCCTTTCGCCCCTCATCATACTATCATCTCATAATTCACACTACAAGGCGTTGCTGTGCTGAGGGAGATGGCAGCTGCAAACCTGATCTTGGAAAAATTAAATGCGTTAATCGTGTAGCGTGGTCAGTAATGACCTATACGCCAACAACAATAATAATAAGGCATTTTGCCAAACTTCCGGGCTCTAGTGATCATTTAGTGATCAAGAAATTTTTTTTTTCATTTTAAATTAGTATGCGGCGGATTATTAGAGTTACTTGATTATTTTTTATATTTAAACCAGTTTTTTTTATTATGGCAGATCAATATTATGACATACAGTAAATGAACTACTATGTACATCTTAGCAATGTACACAAGAGACAATTTGCACAATGGTCGAGCTAATATCAATTGTATCAATTCATTCATCGTGTAGTTCTTGTTGTTTTAGTGTTTTACAAATTTGATCTTGTGACATAGTGTGAAATAATTAAATCCAGATGTGCATGAGAAACTGAAAACTTTAAAATGAACTTAGAAAAGAATGAGAACAGAAAAGAAAAGAACTTAGTATACAATAAAATATTATATATCCTACTATTATATAATATCTAATGAAAGTGTAAATTTTTACTAAATATTTAATTCATAACTCATACATACTCATAATGCCTTCGCCTTCATAACTCCTACACATTCATAACTGATTTTTTTACTTGTATTTAAGTTTCTTCTTTGCTTTCAGTGCTTCCTACACAGTCTACATAACTTTTCTTTTTTTAAAGATGAGCATAATTTAATATCTAGCTCAAGTTATTTGTTCAGTGCTATCCTTAAATTTGCATTGACTTGTTCCTTCCATTAATTAATTTCATTTGCCGTTTATTGCTTTGAATTGCTTACGAATCATCTTCCTCAATATTTGTACTTTGTTTCCGCCCGTACCTTCGAATCCATTTATTTTGTCAATGGACCGTAAAAACGGTGTGTGACGTGTGGGGGAGAAGTAAAATTTGCGCCCGTTTTCTTCAGTTCTGGAATCCCTTCCCCACCATTGTCCATCTTTTCTTTTTGTTCCACATACAACTTAATAAGAAGAAATGAAGAAAGTATAGTATTAATTTGCATAAGAAATAAGGTAAATAACTTTTATACATTTTAAAAATAGTTACTATAATTTGTTTTTAAAAAGATTGTTACGTGTTTTTCGCAATACCAATAAAACCCTTCATGGGTGACTAAAGAAATCCTGAGTTAATTTTTTTGTCTTTTTGTCTCGTGACGTCGTAGTCAGTCAGTGACTTTTGCTCCTTCGGCCAGATTGCTCTAACGGCCAATGCCGTTAGTAAACGGGTTTTCCAGGAATCGGTGCGGGCCACTTCGTCTTCGTCTTCGTCTTTCGTCTTCGTCTTCGTCTTCGTCTTTCGTCTTCGTCTTCGTCTTCGTCTTCGTCTTCGTCTTCGTCTTCGTCTTCGTCTTCGTCTTCGTCTTTCGTCTTCATCTTCGTCTTTCGTCTTCGTCTTCGTCTTCGTCTTCGTCTTCGTCTTCGTCATTCGTCATTCGTCTCCGTCTCTCGCCTTCGTCTGTCATCATAGACTTGCTCTTTCGTCTTCGTCTTCAAATTTCCACTTCGTCTTTGGTTATCGCATTTCGTCGTCTCCTTTGGTAATAGGTAATAGGTTACCTTCGTCTTTCGCTTACATATTTCGCCTTCTCTTTCGCCTTTGTACTCTGACATCGTATTTTGGTTTCGCCTATCTCTATTGTATTTAGTCTTTTCTGTTAGTCTTTGTTTTCGTCTTGGTTTTCGTTTTCGCCTTTCGTCTTCGTCTTTCGTCTTTCGTCTTCGTCTTTGTCTATCGTCATCGTCTTTCGTCTTCGTCATCATCTTTCGTCGTCGTCTTTCGTCTTCGTCTTCGTCTTTCGTCTTCGTCTTTCGTCTTCGTCTTCGTCTTCGTCTTCGTCTTTCGTCTTCGTCTTCGCCTTTATCTTCGTCTTCGTTTTTCGTCTTCGTCTTTCGTCTTCGTCTTGAACTTTCCATTAGGTATTTGGTTTTTACATTTCGTCGTTGCCTTTTTTATCGGTTTTTAGCTTTGTCTTTCCCTTGCGTATTTCGCCTTCTCTTTCGCCTTTGTATTTCCATATCGGATTTTTGTTTCGCCTATCGCTATTATATTTAGTCCCTTCCTTTGGTCTTTGTTTTTCGTCTTGGTTTTTTGTCTCCGTCTTTCGCCTTCGTCTCTCGTCTTCGTCTGTCATCATTGTCTTCGTCTTTTGTCATCGTCCATCGTCATCGTTTCCGTCTTTCGTCTGCGTCTTTCTTCTTCGTCTTCGTTTTCGTTTTCGTCTTCGTCTTCGTCTAGGTCTTCATCTTCGTCTTCGTCTTCGTCTTTCGTCTTTCGTCTTTGGCTTTTGTCTTTCGTCATCTTTCGTTTCGTCTTTCGTCTTCTTCTTTCATCTTCGTTTTCGTCTTTCGTCTTCATCTTTCGTCTTCGTCATTCGTCTTTCGTCTTCATCTTCCGTCTTCGTCTTTCGTCATCATCTTTCGTTTCGTCTTTCGTCTTCGTCTTTTTTCTTCGTCTCTTGTCTTCGTCTTTCGTCTTTCGTCTTTGTCTTTCGTCTTCGTCTTCGTCTTACGTCTTCGTCTTCGGCTTTTGTCTTTCGTCATCTTTCGTTTCGTCTTTCGTCTTTAATCTTCATTTTCGTCTTTCGTCTTCATCTTTCGTCTTCGTCTTTGGCTTTTGTCTTTCGTCATCTTTCGTTTCGTCCTTCGTCTTCGTCTTTCATCTTCGTTTTCGTCTTTCGTCTTCATCTTTCGTCTTCGTCATTCGTCTTTCGTCTTCGTCTTTCGTCTTCATCTTCCGTCTTCGTCTTTCGTCGTCTTTCGTCATCATCTTTCGTTTCGTCTTTGGTCTTCGTCTTTTGTCTTCGTCTTTCGTCTTTGTCTTTCGTCTTCGTCTTGTCTTTCGTCTTCGTCTTCGGCTTTTGTCTTTCGTCATCTTTCGTTTCGTCTTTCGTCTTCGTCTTTCATCTTCGTTTTCGTCTTTCGTCTTCATCTTTCGACTTAGTCTTTCGAGTTCGTTTTTCTTGTTCGTTTTTGTATTCGTCTTTCGTCGTCTTTCGTCTTCGTCATTCGTCTTTCGTCTTCGTCTTTCGTCTTCATCTTCCGTCTTCGTCTTTCGTCTTCGTCTTTCGTCGTCTTTCGTCATCATCTTTCGTTTCGTCTTTAATCTTCGAATTTTGTCTTCGTCTTTCGTCTTTGTCTTTCGTCTTCGTCTTCGTCTTCATCTTTCGTCTTTCGTCTTTGTCTTTCGTCTTCGTCTTCGTCTTCGTCTTTCGTCTTCGTCTTCGTCTTCGTCATTCGTCTTCGTCTTCGTCTTCGTCTTTTGTCTTTCGTCTTCGTCTTCGTCTTTTGTCTTTCGTCTTTGTCTTTCATCTTAGTCTGTCGTCTTCGTCTTTCGTCTTCGTCTTTCTCCTCTGTCTTTTGTCTTTCGGCGTCATCTTTCGTTTCGTCTTTCGTCTTCGTCTTTCGTCATCGTATGTCGTTTTCGTTTTTCGTCTTTCGTCTTTCGTCTTTCGTTTTTCGTTTTTTGTTTTTCGTCTTTCGTCTGTCGTTTGTCGTATTTCGTTTTTCCTTTTTTCGTTTTTTGTCTTTCGTCTTTCGTCGTTCGTCGTTTGTCGTTCTTCGTTCAGCGTTCGGTGTTGTTCGTTCGGCGTTGTTCGTTGTTCATTGTTCGTTTTTCGTCTGTCGTCGTTCATCGTTCGTCGTTTTTCGTTTTTCTTCGTTCGTCGTTTTTCGTTTTTCGTGTTTCGTCGTTAGTCGCCCGTCGTACGTGGTTTTTCGTCTTTCGTGTTTCGTCTTTCGTTTTTCGTTTTTGGTTCTTGGTTTTTCGTTTTCGTCGTTCGTTGTTCGTCGTTCGTCGCTCGTCGTTCGTTCTTCGTCTTTTGTCGTTCATTGTTCGTCCTTCGTCGTTGTTCGTTTTTCTTTTTTCGCCTTTCTTGTTTCGTTGTTCGTCGTTCGTAAATCGTCGTTTTTTCTTCCGTCGTTCGTCTTTCGTTTTTCATCTTTCGTTTTTCGTTTTCTTTTTCCTTTTTTGTTGTTTGTTTTTTGTCGTTTATCGTTCGTCCTTCGTCGTTCGTTCTTCGTCTTTAGTCCTTCGTCGCGCGTCGTTCGTCATTGTTCGTTGTCCGTTGTTCGTCGTTTGTCGATAGTCGTTCGTTTTTCGTCTTTTGTAGTTCGACGTTTGTCGTTGTTCGTTGTTAGTTGCTCGTTTTTCGTCTTTTTCTTTAGTCTTTCGTTTTTCGTTCGTCGTTTTTCGTTTTCTCGTCGTTCGTCATTTCTCATTTTTCGTCGTTCGTCGTTCATTGTTCGTCGTTTTCCGTTTTTCATCTTTCGTCTTTCGTTTTTCGTTTTTCGTCTTTCGTTTTTCGTTTTTCGTCGTTCGTCGTTGTTCGTTGTCCGTTGTTGATTGTTCGTTATTCGTTGTTCGTTCATCGTTTTTCCTTTTTCTTTTTCAATTTTCGTTTTTCGTCTTTCGTTTTTCGTCGTTCGTCGTTCGACGTTCATCGTACGTCGCTCGTCGTTCGTCGTTGTTCGTTGTCCGTTGTTCATTTTCGTTATTCGTTGTTCGTTCATCGTTTTTCCTTTTTCTTTTTCAATTTCCGTTTTTCGTCTTTCGTCTTCCGTTTTTTGTCTTTCGTTTTTCGTTTTTGGTTCTTGGTTTATGGTATTTCGTTTTTCGTCTTTTGTCTTCCGTCATTCGTCGTTCGTCGTTTTTTGTTCGTTGTTTTTCGTTTTTCGTCATTCGTCGTTTTTCGTCGTTCGTCGTTTTTCGTCGTTCGTCGTTTTTCGTCGTTCGTCTTTCGTTTTTGGTCCTTGGTTTAAGGTTTTTCGTTTTTCGTCTTTTGTCTTTCGTCTTCCGTCGTTCGTCGTTCGTTTTTCTTCTATCGTCTTTCTTGTTTCTTTTTTGTCGTTCGTCGTTTTTTGTTTTTCGTCTTTCGTCGTTCGTCTTTTGTTTTTCGTCTTTCGTTTTCTCTTTCATATATCATTGTTCGTTTTTCGTCGTTTGTGGTTCGTCGTTCGTCCTTCGTCTCTCGTCGTTCGACGCTCGTCGTTGTTCGTTGTTCATTGTTAGTTGTTCGTTTTTCGATTTTCGTTTTTCAATTTTCATTTTCCGTTTTTCGTCTTTCGTTTTTCGTTAATCGTCATTCGTGGTTCGTCGTTCGTAGTTCGTCGTTCGTTGTTCGTCGTTTGTCGTTTGTTGTTTGTCGGTCGTCCTTGTTCGTTTTTCGTCGTTCGTCGTTTGTCATTTTCGTTTTTCGTCGTTCCTCGTTCGTCGTTTATCGTTTTTCGTGTTTCGTCTTTCGAGTTTCGTCGTCTTTTGTCATCATCTTTCGTTTCGTCTTTCGTCTTCGTCTTTTGTCTTCGCCTTTGTCTTTCGTCTTCGTCTTTCGCCTTCGTCATTAATCTTCGTCTTTCTTCTTTCGTCTACGTCGTTCGTCTTCGTCTTTCGTATTTGTCTTTCGTCCTCATCTTTCTTCTTCGTCTTTCGTCTTCGTCTGTCGTCTTTCGTGTTTGCATTTCGTCTTCGACTTTCGTCTTCTCGTTTGTCTTTCCTCTTCGTCTTCTTTCGCCTTCGTCCTTCGGCTTCGTTCTACGTGTTTCGTCTTCGTGTTTCGTCTTCGTGTTTCGTCTCTCGTCATCGTATTTCGTTTTCGTCTTTCGTCTTTCGTCCTTCGTCTTTCGTCTTTCGTCGTTCGTGGTTCGTCATTTTTCGTTTTACGTCCTTCGTCTTTCGTCTTTCGTTTTTCGTATTTCGTTGTTCGTTTTTCGTCTTTCGTTGTTCGTCTTTCGGCGTTGTTCGTTCGGCGTTGTTCGTTGTTCGTTTTTCGTCTTTCGTCTGTCGTCGTTCATCGTTCGTCGTTCGTCGTTTTTCATCTTTCGTCTTTCGTTTGTCGTTTCGTTTTCCGTTTTTCGTTTTACGTTTTTCGTCTTACGTCTTTCGTCGTTGGGCGTTTGTCGTTTGTACTTTGTCGTTCATCGTTGTTGGTTGTTCGTCTTTCGTCTTTCGTCTTTTGTCTTTTGTCTTTCGTCTTTGGTTTTTCGTCGTTCGTCGTTCGTCTTTCACTGTTTTTGTTCGTCATTTTTCGTTTTTTGTCGTTGGTCGTTTTTCGTTTTTGATCGTTCGTCGTTCGGTTCTCGTTTTTCGTTTTGCGTCGTTCGTTTTTCGTGTTTCTTCTTTCGTCGTTCGTATATTTTCGTTTTTGGTTCTTGGTTCTCGGTTCTTGGCTAATCCGTTTTTCGTTTTTCATTTTTCGTTTTCCGTTTCTCGTTCTTCGTTTCTCGTTTTTCGTTTCTCCTTTTGCGTTTCTCGTTTTTCGTTTTTCGTTTTCCGGTTGCCGTTTTCCGTTTCTCCGTTTTTTCGTTTTTTCGTTTCTTGCTTCTCGTTTGTGGTTTGTCGTTTTTCGTCTTTCGTCTTACATCTTTCGTGGTTCATCGTTTTTCGTTTTACGTCCTTCGTTTTTCGTCTATCGTTTTTTGTATTTCGTTGTTCGTTTTTCGTTTTTCGTCGTTCGGCGTTGTTCGTTCGTCGTTCGTTGTTCGTTTTTCGTCATCGTCTGTCGTCGTTCATCGTTCGTAGTCCGTCGTTTTTCGTCTTTCGTCTTTTGTCTTTCGTCTGTCGTTTGGTTTTTCGTTGTTTGTCTTTGGTCGTTCACTGTTTCCCGTTCGATATTTTTCGTTTTTCGTCGTTCGTCGGTTTTCGTTTTTGATCGTTCGTTGTTCGGTTCTCGTATTTCGTTTTTCGTCGTTTTTCGTGTATCTTCTATAAACGTTCGTGGTTTTTCGTTTTTCGTCATTAATTCTTGGTTCTTAGTTCTTGGTTCTTAGATCTTGGTTTTTGGTATTTCGTTTTTCGTTTCTCGTTTCTCGTATTTCCTATTTCGTTTATCGTTTCTCGCTTCTCGTTTGTCGTTTTTGGTTGGCCGTTCGCTGTTCGTCGCCGTTCGTCGCCGTTCGTCAACGTTCGTCGTCGTGCGTCATCGTTCGTCGTCGATCGTCATCGTTCGTCGTCTTTCGACGTCGTTCGTCGTCGATCGTCGTCGTTCGTCGTCGTTCGTCGTCGTTCGTCGTGGTTCGTCGTCGTTCGTCGTCGTTCGTCGTTTTCGTCGTCGCTCGTTGTCGTTTTCGTCGTCGTTGGTCGACGTTCGTCGTGGTTCGTCGTGGTTCGCCGTCGTTCGTCGTTTTCGACGTCGCTCGTCGTAGTTCGTCGTGGTTCGTCGTCGTTCGTCGTTTTCGTCGTAGTTCGTCGTCGTTCGACGAACGACGACGAACGACGACGATTGACGACGAACGGCGACGAACGGCGACGAACGGCGACGAACGACGACGAACGACGACGAACAACGACGAACGACGAACCACGACGAACGACGAACGACGACGAACCACGATGAACGACGACGAACGACGAACGACGACGAACGACGACGAACTAGGAAAAACGACGACGAACGACGACGAACGACCGCGAACGACGACGAAGCACGACAAACGACGACGAACCAAACGACGAAAGACAACGAACCACAACGAACGACGACGAACGATGATGAACGACGACGAAACACGACGAACGACGACGAACGATAACGAACGAAGACGGACGACGACAAACGACAACAAACGACGACGAACGACGAAGAACACACACAAACGACGACGAACGATGATGAACGACGAAGAAAACGACGAACGACGACGAACCTCGTCGAACCACGTCGAACCACGACGAACGACGACGAACGAACACGAACGACGACGAAAAACGACGAACGACGACGAACGACGACGAACGACGACGAACCACGACGAACCACTACGAACGACGACGAACGTCGACGAACGAAAACAAACGACGACGAACGACGAACGACGACGAACCACGACCAACGACGACGAACCACGCCGAACGACGACGAACCACGACGAACGACGACGAAAAACGACGAACGACGACGAAAACGACAAACGACGACGAACCACGACGAACGACCACGAACGACGACGAACAACGAAGAACGACGACGAACGACGACAAACGATGACGAACGACGACGAACGGCGACGAACGACGACGACCCACGACGAACGACGACGAACGACGACGAACGACGACGAACGACGACGATCGACGACGAACCACGACGTACGACGACGAAGGACGACGAACGACGACGACGAACGACGACGAACAAAGACAAACGATGACGAACGAAGATGAACGACGACGAACAACGACGAATGATGTCAAAAGACGACGAACGACGACGAACGACGACAAACGACGACGAACGACGAAGAACGACGAACGTCGACGAACGGCGACGAACGACAACGAACGACGACTGACGACAAACGACAACGAACGACGACGATAAACGACGAACGACGACGATCGACGACGAACGATGACGAACGATGACGAACGACGACGAACGACGACGAACCACGACGAACCACGACGAACCACGACGAACGACAACAAAGGACGACGAACGACGACGAACGACGACGAACGACGACAAACGACGACGAACGACGACGAACGACGACAAACGGCGACGAACGGCGGCGAACCATGACAAACGATGATGAACGACGACGAACGACGACGAACCACGACGAACCACGACGAACGACGAAGAACGACGACGAACGATTACGACGAACCACGACGAACGACGACGAACGATTACGACGAACGACGACCAACGACGACGAACGACGTCAAACGACGACGAACCACGACGTACGACGACGAACGACGACGAACGACTACGACCATCGACGACGAACAACGACGAACGACGACAAACGACGTCAAACGACGACGAACAACGACGAACGACGACGAACGACGACGAACAACGACGAACGACGACGAACGACAACGAACGACGACGAACGACGACGAACGACGACAAACGACGACGAACAACGACGAACGACGACGAACGACGACGAACGACGACGAACGACGACTGACGACAAACGACGACGAACGACGACGATCGACGACGAACGACGACTGACGACAAACGACGACGAACGACGACGATCGACGACGAACGACGCCGGACGATGACGACGAACGACCGAAAAATATAAAAATTTAAAAATATGGAAATTCGAAAAATATAAAAAATCGAAAAATAAAAAAACGAAAAATATAAAAAATCGAAAATATAACAAATCAAAAAATATAAAATATCAAAAAATATAAAAAATCAAAAATATAAATTTCAAAAAAATAAAAATCTAAAATGTTGAAAAAAAATATTAACGAACAACGTAACAATCATACTAACGAGCAACCAGTCGTGCGACTAGCGACAAACGACGAACGACGAGAGACGAGTGACAAGCGACCAGCGACTGGCTACGAACGACGAGCGAAGTACGAAGAGACATAAAACACATAAAACACACAAAAACACACATAAAACACACAAAAGAAAAGAAAATTCTAAAATTTTGAAAAAAACGAAAAATATAAAAATTTAAAAATATACTAATTCGAAAAATTTAAAAATCAAAAATATAAAAATTCGAAAAATATAAAAATCGAAAAATATAAAAAATCAAAAAAATAAAAAATCGAAAAATATAAAAAATCGAAAAATATAAAAAATCGCAAAATAAAAAATCGAAAAATATAAAAAATCAAAAAATATAAAAAATCAAAAATATAAATTTCCAAAAAAATAAAAATCTAAAATTTTTAAAAAAGAAAAATATTAAGGAACAACAAAAGAAGCATTGGAACATGCAACGAGTCGTGCCACTAGGGACAACGACGAACGACGAGTGACAAGCGGCCAGCGAGTGGCTACGAACGACGAGCGAAGTACGAAGGAAGATGAGACATAAAACACAAAAGAAAATTTTAAAATTTTGAAAAAACCGAAAATATAAAAATTTAAAAATATAAAAATTCGAAAAATATAAAAATTAAAAAATATAAAAATTCGAAATATATAAAAAATCGAAAAATATAAAATTCGAAAAATATAAAAAATCGAAATATATAAAAAATAAAAAAAATAAAAAATCGAAAAATATAAAAAATCGAAAAATATAAAAAATCGCAAAATAAAAAATCGAAAAATATAAAAAATCAAAAAATATAAAAAATCAAAAATATAAATTTCAAAAAAAATAAAAATCTAAAATTTTGAAAAAAGAAAAATATTAAGGAACAACAAAAGAAGCATTGGAACATGCAACGAGTCGTGCCACTAGGGACAACGACGAACGACGAGTGACAAGCGGCCAGCGAGTGGCTACGAACGACGAGCGAAGTACGAAGGAAGATGAGACATAAAACACAAAAGAAAATTTTAAAATTTTGAAAAAACCGAAAATATAAAAATTTAAAAATATGAAAATTCGAAAAATATAAAAATTAAAAAATATAAAAATTCGAAATATATAAAAAATCGAAAAATATAAAATTCGAAAAATATAAAAAATCGAAATATATAAAAAATCAAAAAAAATAAAAAATCGAAAAATATAAAAAATCGAAAAATATAAAAAATCAAAAATATGAATTATAAAAAAGAATAAAAATCTAAAATTTTGAAAAAAGGAAAATATTAACGAACAACGAAAAAAGCATACGAACGAGCAACGAGTCGTGCGACTAACGACAAACGTTATTGTCGTGCGACTAGCGACAAACGACGAACGACGAGCGACGAGTGACAAGCGACCAGCGACTGGCTACGAACGACGAGCGAAGTACGAAGGAAGATGAGATATAAAACACAAAAGAAAAAGTCTAAAATTTTGAAAAAACAAAAAATATAAAAATTCAAAAATATAAAAAATCGAAAAATATAAAAATTCAAAAATATAAAAATTCGAAAATATAAAAATTCGAAAAATATAAAAAATCGAAAAATATAAAAAATCGAAAAATATAAAAAATCAAAAAATATAAACAAAAATATAAATTTCAAAAAGATAAAAATCGAAAATTTTGAAAAAAGAAAAATATTAACGAACACCGAAAGACGCATACGAACGAGCAACAAGTCGTGCGACTAGCGACAAACGTTATTGTCGTGCGACTAGCGACATACGACGAACGACGAGTGACAAGCGACCAGCGACTGGCTACGAACGACGAGCGAAGTACGAAGGAAGATGAGACAAAACACAAAAGAAAAGAAAACTCTAAAATTTTGAAAACACGAAAAATATAAAAATTCAAAAATATACTAATTCGAAAAATTTAAAAATTCAAAAAATATAAAAATTCGAAAAATATAAAAAATCGAAAAATAAAAAAATCGACAAATATAAAAAAACGAAAAATATAAAAAATCGAAAAATATAAAAAAATCGAAAAATAAAAAAATCGAGAAATAAAAAAAATAAATTACAGTAGTGCGACTAGCGACAAACGACGAACGAGTGACAAGCGATCAGCGACTGGCTACGAACGACGAGCGAAGTACGAAGGAAGATGAGACATAAAACACAAAAGAATAGAAAATTCTAAAATTTTGAAAAAAAATATATAAATTCAAAAATATTAAAAATTCGAAAAATATAAAAATTCAAAAATATAAAAATTCGAAAAATATAAAAAATCGAAAAATATAAAAATCAAAAAATATGAAAAATCGAAAAATATAAAAAATCGAAAATATAAATAATCAAAAAATATAAAAAATAAAAAATATAAATTTCAAAAAATAATAATCTAAAATTTTGAAAAAAGAAAAATATTAACGAACAACGAAAGAATCATACAAACGAGCAACAAGTCGTGCGACTAGCGACAAACGTTATTGTCGTGCGACTAGCGACAATAGACGAACGACGAGCGACGAGTGACAAGCGACTGGCTACAAACGACGAGCGAAGTACGAAGGAAGACGAGACATAAAACACAAAAGAAAAGAAAATTCTAAAATTTTCAAAAAAACGAAAAATATAAAAATTCTAAAATATAAAAATTCGGGAAATATTAAAATTCAAAAATATAAAAATTCGGAATATATAAAAAATCGAAAAATATAAAAAAATCCAAAAATATAAAAAATCGAAAAATATAAAAAAATCGAAAAATATAAAAAATCAAAAAATATAAAAAATCAAAAATATAAATTTCAAAAAACTAAAAATCTAAAATTTTGAAAAAAGAAAAATATTAACGAACAACAAAAGACGAAAGACGAGGACAAAGAACGAAGACGAAAGACGAAGACGAAAGACGAAAGACGAAGACGAAAGACGAAAACGACGACGAAGACGCAGACGAAAGACGAGGACGAATGACGAAGACGAAAGACGAAGACGAAAGACGAAGACGAAAGACGAAGACGAAAGACGAAGACGAAAGACGAAGACGAAAGACGAAGACGAGAGACGAAGACGAAAGACGAAGACGAAAGACGAAGACGAAAGACGAAGACGAAAGACGAAGACGAAAGACGAAGACGAAAGACGAAGACGAAAGACGAAGACGAAAGACGAAGACGAAAGACGAAGACGAAAGACGAAGACGAAAGACGAAGACGAAAGACGAACACGAAAGACGAAGACGAAAGACGAAGACGAAAGACGAAGACGAAAGACGAAGACGAAAGACGAAGACGAAGACGAAGACGAAGACGAAGACGAAAGACGAAGACGAAAGACGAAGACGAAAGACGAAGACGAAAGACGAAGACGAAAGACGAAGACGAAAGACGAAGACGAAAGACGAAGACGAAAGACGAAGACGAAAGACGAAGACGAAAGACGAAGACGAAAGACGAAGACGAAAGACGAAGACGAAAGACGAAGACGAAAGACGAAGACGAAAGACGAAGACGAAAGACGAAGACGAAAGACGAAGACGAAAGACGAAGACGAAAGACGAAGACGAAAGACGAAGACGAAAGACGAAGACGAAAGACGAAGACGAAAGACGAAGACGAAAGACGAAGACGAAAGACGAAGACGAAAGACGAAGACGAAAGACGAAGACGAAAGACGAAGACGAAAGACGAAGACGAAAGACGAAGACGAAAGACGAAGACGAAGACGAAAGACGAAGACGAAGACGAAAGACGAAGACGAAAGACGAAGACGAAAGACGAAGACGAAAGACGAAGACGAAAGACGAAGACGAAAGACGAAGACGAAAGACGAAGACGAAAGACGAAGACGAAAGACGAAGACGAAAGACGAAGACGAAAGACGAAGACGAAAGACGAAGACGAAGGACGAAGACGAAAGACGAAGACGAAAGACGAAGACGAAGACGAAAGACGAAGACGAAAGACGAAGACGAAAGGCGAAGACGAAAGGCGAAAACGAAAGACGAAGACGAAGACGAAAGACGAAGACGAAAGACGAAGACGAAAGACGAAGACGAAAGACGAAAACGAAGGACGAAAGACGAAAGACGAAAGACGAAGACGAAAGACGAAAGACGAAGACGAACACGAAAGAAAAACACGAAGAGGAAAGGCGAATATGAATGACGAAGACGAAAGACGAAGGCGAAAAATCAAGACGAAAAACGAAGACGAACCCAAAAGACTAAAATGAATGTTGAAAGACGAAAGACGAAGACGAAAGACGAAGACGAAAGACGATGACGAAAGACGAAAGACGAAGACGAAAGACGAAGACGAAGACGAAGACGAAGACGAAAGACGAAGACGAAAGACGAAGACGAAAGACGAAGACGAAGACGAAAGACGAAGACGAAAAACGAAGACGAAAGACGAAGACGAAAGACGAAGAGGAAAGACGAAGACGAATGACGAAGACGAAAGACGAAGACGAAGACGAAGACGAAAGACGAAGACGAAAGACGAAGACGAAAGATGAAGAACGAAAGACGAAGACGAAAGTCGAAGACGAAAGACGAAGACGAAAGACGAAGACGAAAGACGAAGACGAAAGACGAAGACGAAAGACGATGACGAAGACGAAAGACGATGACGAAAGACGAAGACGAAAGACGAAGACGAAAGACGAAGACGAAAGACGAAGACGAAGACGAAGACGAAAGACGAAGACGAAAGACGAAGACGAAAGACGATGACGAAGACGAAAGACGAAGACGAAAGACGAAGACGAAAGACGAAGACGAAAGACGAAGACGAAAGACGAAGACGAAAGACGAAGACGAAAGACGAAGACGAAAGACGAAGACGAAAGACGAAGACGAAAGACGAAGACGAAAGACGAAGACGAAAGACGAAGACGAAAGATGAAGACGAAAGACGAAGACGAAAGACGAAGACGAAAGGCGAAGACGAAAGACGAAGACGAAAGACGAAGACGAAAGACGAAGACGAAAGGCGAAGACGATAGACGAAGATAAAAGACGAAGACGAAAGACGAAGACGAAAGACGAAGACGATAGACGAAGACGAAAGACGAAGGCGAAAGACGAAGACGAAAGACGAAGACGAAAGACGAAGACGAAAGGCGAAGACGAAAGACGAAGACGAAAGACGAAGACGAAAGACGAAGACGAAAGACGAAGACGATAGACGAAGATAAAAGACGAAGACGAAAGACGAAGACGAAAGACGAAGACGATAGACGAAGACGAAAGACGAAGACGAAAGACGAAGACGAAAGACGAAGACGAAAGACGAAGACGAAAGACGAAAGACGAAGACGAAAGAAGAAGACGAAAGACAAAGACGAAGACGAAGACGGAAGACGAAGACGAACGAAGACACGGACAAAAACGGAGACAGTAGACGAAGTGAAAGACGAAGACGAAAGCGAAAACGAAAGACGAAGACGGAAGACGAAAGACGAAAGACGAAGACGAACACGAAAGAAAAACACGAAGAGGAAAGGCGAATATGAATGACGAAGACGAAAGACGAAGGCGAAAAATCAAGACGAAAAACGAAGACGAACACAAAAGACTAAAATGAATGAATGAAAGACGAAGACGAAAGACGAAGACGAAAGACGAAGACGAAAGACGAAGACCGAAGACGAAGACGAAGACGAATGACGAAGACGAAAGACGAAGACGAAGACGAAGACGAAAGAAGACGAAGACGAAGGGGAAAGTCGAAGACGGAAGACGAAAGACGAAGATGAAGACGAAGACAAATGACGAAGACGAAAGGAGACGAAAGACGAAAGACGATGACGAAAGACGAAGAACGAAAGACGAAGACGAAAGTCGAAGGCGAAAGACGAAGACGAAAGACGAAGACGAAAGACGAAGACGAAAGACGAAGACGAAAGACGAAGACGAAAGACGATGACGAAGACGAAAGACGATGACGAAAGACGAAGACGAAAGACGAAGACGAAAGACGAAGACGAAAGACGAAAACGAAGACGAAAGACGAAAGACGAAGACGAAAGACGAAGACGAAAGACGAAGACGAAAGACGAAGACGAAAGACGAAGACGAATGACGAAGACGAAAGACGAATACGAAAGACGAAGACGAAAGACGAAGACGAAAGACGAAGACGAAAGACGAAGACGAAAGACGAAGACGAAAGACGAAGACGAAAGACGAAAGACGAAGACGAAGACGAAGACGAAGACGAAAGACGAAAGACGAAGACGAAAGACGAAGGCGAAAGACGAAGACGAAAGACGAAGACGAAAGACGAAGACGAAAGACGAAGACGAAAGACGAAGACGAAAGACGAAGACGAAAGACGAAGACGAAAGACGAAGACGAAAGACGAAGACGAAAGACGAAGACGAAAGACGAAGACGAAAGACGAAGACGAAGACAAAAGACGAAGACGAAAGACGAAGACGAAAGACGAAGACGAAAGACGAAGACGAAAGACGAAGACGAAAGACGAAGACGAAAGACGAAGACGAAAGACGAAGACGAAAGGCGAAGACGAAAGACGAAGACGAAAGACGAAAGACGAAGACGAAAGACGAAGACGAAAGAAGAAGACGAAAGACGAAGACGAAAGACGAAGACGAAGGACGAAGACGAAAGACGAAGACGAAAGACGAAGACGAAGACGAAGACGAAAGACGAAGACGAAGACGAAAGACGAAGACGAAAGACGAAGACGAAAGACGAAGACGAAAGACGAAGACGAAAGACGAAGACGAAAGACGAAGACGAAGACGAAAGACGAAGACGAAAAACGAAGACGAAAGACGAAGACGAAAGACGAAAGACGAAGACGAAGACGAAAGACGAAGACGAAAACGAAGACGAAAGACGAAGACGAAAGACGAAGACGAAAGACGAAGACGAAAGACGAAGACGAAAGACGAAAGACGAAGACGAAAGACGAAGACGAAAGACGAAGACGAAAGACGAAGACGAAAGACGAAGACGAAGACGAAAGACGAAGACGAAAGACGATGTCGAAAGACGAAGACGAAAGACGAAGACGAAAGACGAAGACGAAAGAAGAAGACGAAAGTCGAAGACGAAAGACGAAGACGAAAGACGAAGACAAAGAACGAAGTCGAAAGATGAAGATGAAACACGAAGACGAAAAACGAAGATGAAAGACGAAAGACGAAGACGAAGACGAAGACGAAAGACGAAGACGAAAGACGAAGACGAAAGACGAAGACGAAAGACGAAGACGAAAGACGAAACGAAAGACAAAGAGGAAAACGAAAGACGAAGACGAAAACGAAAGACGAAGACGAAAGCGAAAGATGAAGGCGAATGACGAAGATAAAAGACGAAGACGAATGACGAGAACGAAAGACGAAGATGAAATAAAGGGACGAAAGACAAAGACTTCTTTATATTTGTTCAGTCCTTGACACTAACGTTTGTATGTAAGTGACTTTATTACGAGTATTATATTTTGGTTATTTAAGGTGGCATCAACATCTAGTTCTGTGGCGGCCACTATTGCATATCACTGTATGGTAACCGTGAAGATGACACAAAATGGTGATGATAGGGGGTGAAAGGACGAACAAAATACATACCATGCCCAAGGCGGGACTCGAACCGCGATCCTTCGGTACGAAATCGCTACGGCACTTCACTATATCGGCCATACGGACCGGCAATGTTTGAATTGTAAAGCGAATCATACGTTTTATTTATATTATATCTGCCTCCATCTGTAATGATACATTCAATGAAAAATATAATTCCTTATTTCTTCGTCGCTTTGCAGGTTTCAATTCAACGATTTTAATAACAAATTATTACTGCTTTTTTAAATTTGAAACCATTAAATTATTCGTTAAATATTATATTTAATATTTAATATATATTCTTGATATGTTTTCTTGATATATCAGACTTAATATATTTTTTTGATATTTTAGGGTCGCATCAACATTTGGGCCATTGGCGACTATTATTGATAAGAACGTTATGGTCACTGTGAAGATGACGTGATACGGCGATGATAGGGGGTGAAAGGACAAACACAAATGGAATCATGCCCGAGGCGGGTCTTAAAGCCGCTATCCTTCAGTCCCAAATAGTTGCGACACTTAAAAAAATTGTTAAAAGCATTTTTTGATTAACAATTTATCTTGTTTATAATTTATTTTATCTATTAATTTAATAGTAATAGACATATATCTATAATATATTTTAATGATTATTTTTGAGGTACCGGAAAGGTTTTCCGGTATCTCAAAAATAATCATTAAGTTATATTATTAACATATAGCTATTTCTACTATATAAATAGAAAAATTTAGGGCCTTTTCTGGGACCTAAGATTTTATAAATCAATTCCCCCCAAAAAAATTCGTCTCTGTATCCGTCCCTGAACAAAAGGAAAAGGGCGGAAGCATTGAAGGAAACGTATTAAATACGCTATTGAGGAAGGCGATTCAAGAGAATGTGCT
Organism: Gryllus longicercus; assembly: GCA_038098605.1. Classification (NCBI taxonomy): domain Eukaryota; kingdom Metazoa; phylum Arthropoda; class Insecta; order Orthoptera; family Gryllidae; genus Gryllus; species Gryllus longicercus. The sequence goes on along the minus strand of JAZDUA010000298.1, from coordinate 1,062,047 downwards.
ATTTTAAGCATTAATCGTCTCCTATATTATTTCAGTAGTTTACATACCTTTTACGACTCTCACAAGCAACCAATCTTTATAAATGAGATATTTAAAAAAATATAATTTCACGGAGACGTGACGAATTGCATTTTGGTTTAAAAATGTGGAAGATTTGTTGAAAAAACATATTTAAATATTAATATCGAATGCAATCCACAACGCTCAATAGCATTGTCAAAATGTATTTAGTTAAATACCTTCCAAACGTAGCGTTGTAGGGCCTTAAAAAGTAAACTTTTGCGATCAAAGGCCTCAAAAAAATGTTTCCTATCTACAGAATGAGATATTATACATTCTAATAATTTTTTTCTGTTTTTCGCTTGTCGATACTAAACGCCCTCTTTGTGACGTTACGCTTAGAAGGCTTAGACTCCTCCATCTTTTTTTACGCTTGCTGCCGTGGTTTGCGTTCATCATTAATTCAATATTATGAAAATAATCCTAAATACTCTCGTCGCAACAATTAGAAGTAATAATAGTGGCTTAATACCGATAAAGATTGCATGTGTAAATATGTGTAAAGTGCAACCGCTCATTTGTCGAATGTAAGTATTGATATTCTTGCTTCTGTGAAAAGTTTGTGACATAACCTACAGTATTACACATTCACTTGGTATGGTACCACAACTACTTATCACTAAATGCTCATTTTATTCGTATCGAAAATCTTTTTGTCGTTCACCCCCAAAATTCAAACCCTGCTAATTTAAATAAATGTACTCATATATTCATGGACACGGCAGTTCACGAGGGGAAAATATTTTTTAAAACATGCATTATTAATGAAATTTAATGAAAGCGTAGACCTCTATTTCTTTCACAATATTGCTTATTTTTCTGGTATGGTAGATTTTATTAAATGAAGACCCTTTTATAGTCATTTGAGATAAATAATTATTTTACCTTATTTATCCGAAGTCTCTCATGTGTTTGAAGGTAGGTACACTTCACTTTGATAAAAGAGATATTCCCTGCAAGTCCTTATGCTATGATGAAAAGTCACGAAAAGAACTACAATGTACTATGGGACGATAGAGACTCAAGGAAGGAACTATCTCCACAAAATTGCCTGGGTATTCTACGTGTGAATCCAAAAGATAAGGCAGAAGGCTCAAGAAAATTTGAAAAGGGCATTATCAGAGAGCTTAGAAACTAAATCAAACTATGATAGAAAGAGAGCTCTCACATCGTTTGATGTTCTTCGTCAAAAAGAACAAAGAAGCAATAGTGGCAAAGAATGCATGATTGTGTATAGTGAAGACTGTGTCTTGTTGCGATTGGAGTGTTTTACCTCTGACAGTATGTTCTTTATCAGCAATGATTCAGTGAATTTTCCAAGTCAGCGTGTTCACACATGACAGTGTAGTGAAAAATCTGGGAAATAATACTTTCCCCTAAAGTGCTTAGTGATTTCAATAAATTAATTTATATCTTGGACAAGTTGAAGCAAGAAAACTAGGATGACTATTCTCGTAGCACATTTAGTACTGTAAATGCTCTTTTGCGCAGGTTAATAAAACATCTAAATGTTACAGGCAAGCAAATTAAATTTATTATTAAACAGATCGACTCATTAATAATCGAAAATAGGTAGAAAGATAGTTGGTATAGCATAAGCTAGTCCAGATGCTGATACTTCACCTCATGTTTTATTTTTTATATTATATAAAATTATCTTCTATATTATTTTAGTAGTTCTATAATTGAGTTTTGTGCACACGCAACCGATCTTCATAAATAAGGTCTCTAAAGAAAGAGAACTTCACGGTGTCATGTCGATTTGCACTTTGACGTTGAAAATATGCAGGATTTGTTGAAAAAATGAATCTAAACATTCATGTCAAATGCATCACGCAACACCTGGGCAGCATTATTAAAATATTTTTAGTTGAATAACTCTTAGACGATACGTACCGGGCCTTAAGATCAGGAAGTTAGAAGCCGAAATCGACAAATCATCGTTTCTCACTAAGTAATCTATAGGACGAGAGCTTCTTGGACATTCTGTTTGTTCGGCGCTTCTCTATAATACCCCATCTGTTCAGATACGTGCAGAATCTGCAACTGTATGTCAAATAAAACTAATAACTTGATATTTTCGGCTATTAAATTGCACGGGTGTACCTCTCAGTTCGGAAATAAAGTTAAATAATATTTCAAAGAGTGAGGTTATGCTTGCCCGATCCTGTATTTTCGCATGGACAATCTTTAAGCTTTATCGAGAGTAAAAATCGTTTGTAATATTTTTGTGACTATCAAGGAGAGCGAAAACCCAACTGTCAAGGAAGATTGTATAATTACTTGAAATGTTTTTTTCGGTACCCATCTCGCACAGTTTTTCCGATATTTTAAGTGGTTTCTGATGATTGCACACTTTCTTAAGATAATGAAATTGTTTCACCCCCATAACGAATAGTTATTCGTATGTCATCACCAATGTCTTCCATTCTCCAAATGTTGTCCAACGTAATGCTCGTCCGTGAACGCAGACGAGTGAGGCTGGACACGCTTTTACGGCCGCCACAAAACAACTTGTACCATTTGTACACTTGAGGCTTCGAAAGGGTCTCACGAATTGTCCACACAAACACTTAAACGTTTCCGTTGGTTTCACACTTTCGTTTACAAAACACCAAATAATACTGCGTTGTGCAACTGAAACGTGTACCTCATTTTCTCTCACAGCTGCAAAACACAACGCTGATGAGAATAGACACCAACTGTGGACATTGGCCACATAACATTTATTTAGGTCAAAAACAGCGTGTGATGCGCTATGGGGTGAAGTTAATTTGAAGTTACATTTACATAACTGTCGGCAGAAAAATATCACGTTGATTACAAAAGTCTCGTTCATATTTGACCCATCTCGTATGTTCTTTAGAATGCTAGAACGTTTGATAGAAAACTTTACATTTTGGTTGTATTAAATGTGCGAAAATAGAGACAGTTTTCTTAGTGATCGGAAATTTAAACTGAGTTATCTTGAGTTGCCAGCAATTACCAAAAATGTCCTTTGCACGATTATATTCCCTAAACCTTGTGAAACAAAATGGTAAAAAAAACATTTTTGCCCGAATTTGCTCCTTTCCGAAAAAAGGAAGAAAAAAAAACGATTTTTTTCAGATGCATGTACACTCTACAAGAGCTATTCGAGGTCTTGCGTGAGGGTGAATTCTCTCATGCAACAAATTTACGGAACAGAAAAATGCTAATGAGGTATGTTTCCCGTAATGTTCTTAGAAGTATTCCAGAAGCAGTATTAAGTAAGAAGATGCGGAGATTCACCTGCCAAATTGCTGACAAATGGAAGGCAACAGAATGGTAGAAAGATTCGCGGCAAGGAAGCCCTGCATCACTGGACGACGCAATGGTGTCAAGGAAGAAGTACAGAGAACTCCACCTCGAAAGAAGTAATGGGGAAAAAAAGCCTCTCTGCACCCCACCAAGAATTATTTGTTTTGTTGATTCGTATTTCTAATATGTATAAAGCATTTATTTTATTTTTGAAAAGTCTTTTTTTCTTTTTACAAGGAATGGGAAAGGCAGAAGTGGAGAGTGAATGCATGTCTTCCACGCCACAACCCCAGCATACTCAATGTACATGTTTATTTACGAAGTACAGTACAAGTCATGATGCGGCGCACACGAAAACAAATGAAGAGCTTCTTGGCGTTTGCGTAGGGTGACGAATTGCGTTCTCCAGAACGGGCAGGACGTTCGTCTGCACGTGTCCATCGCATGAAGGTCCATCGTCTACCATGTCAGACGAGTCTGTAGTCGTGAGCATTTCAGGTTTTGGAGACGTGTTCTGTAAAACGTGTGCGTAACCTGTCACAGAGGTGAATGATTCAAATGAGGACATGAGTCCGAAAAAAGTATCTGCGAAAGTAAGGGAAACAATAGAAAACCAAATATACATACCGACAGTCAGCGAAACATACAGGATAGCGTTCCTCGCTTTCACGGCGGCAGTCCACACAATTGCGAACGAGGGGCGGGTAACCACATGGAAGATAGCGGAAACAAGGCCAACATGCCTCACGAAGGTCTCCATTTGCATCAGTCGGAAGGCAACACTTCACAACACCACTTCAAAAGCGGTCACCGTGGTAAGTACTTTGGAATGCGTGCGAGGTCCTCCCATGTCAGCCCGTAGAGAATCCACCAGGAGACAGCCGTCCTCAATATACTGTTGCTCTACAACAGCAATAGGACAACTGTAGAACACTAATCAAAATAGGGAGGAGTACGCATGCATGATGGTATACGTACCGAAAACTGCAGAAGAGCTGCAGAACACTCACAGGTGGAACACCTGACAATGACGAATGAAGAGGGGCTGTCTACGCCATCAGTCTTCCCGCGGAATAGCCCGCTATGGCTATGGCGTGGGCAACACAAGCCCAATCACCTCGATGTGATGATCGCTAGAGATGTCTCGGACCCTAGAGTGATTAAAAAAGGGTACTTTTGAATTTTTGATAGTGCGCGCGCCTTCCTAGCAATTAAACTTTATTAAAAATACGAGCGCTCAAAGAAAAATCTGGATTTATTGTGGCAGACTATCAACAATTTTTTGGTAAATTGTACGAAAAATTAAAAATGCTGCTTATTCATAAACATATGTATATAATCCTCAATTATTAATGGATTGGAATATATCTGGAGAATCATTAATGGATTGAAACTTTCTGGAGAAACTTATGACTAGGGGGCGGAATTTAATGAAATGTATTTTTTTCTTTTCAACTTAGAAAAATGTCGATTTTTTAAAGAAATTAATTTTATGTTGTGAGAAACGGAATTTACCCATTTTTGTCATTTTTTTGTTGCATTTTTCGACAATTTTGACTAATTAATCATTTTTAGGTTTTATGTCATTTTAATGAATTTTTTGCCGACTTAATATATTTTAACATAATTTTACTGGCACTTGCTTCAAATAATATTTACGAGATGCACCAAATGTTCTCCAGAGAATTCTTGAGCACATATACCTCATAGCCTATTCAATTTCTTCGCTAAGAAGTTGTAATGTTAGCCATTGTGAGTACGTAATCTAAGGATCCTGTGACGCCTGTCAGTTCCACTAGCGATTCTATTGACTTCGGGATAACTACAGATTTTTTCGTAAAGAATCTGTCCAAAGCAAAAGTTTGAAAGCTGAGTTTACTTGCGCGAATAAAAGAAGCCTCGATTACATCAGTAATATATCCAACAGCTTGAGTTGTTCATCCGAAATGGTTTTGATTACATTTTTTTTACATAATTTTGCTTTGCTTTTAGGGCATTTTAAAAATTTTTAAAGTGCATGTTTTTTTTAATCATTTTTGGCGTAGTTTTAGATCTGCCAAGTGATGACACAAATTTGATTAAATCGAACATTCAATTAATCAAAATATTTATCATACACTAAAAAAGATCCTTAAATTTCATTTATTTTGCGTTAAAAACCCATAAAATTTGTATTTCTAGTGGCCAGATACGAAAATGTTCTTGAAACTCGCCAAAGCGGGTGTTTACATCTCTAACACGATCGAAATACCATTCACCTGCATTGGGGCCTTGCGAGCACATAAGCGTTAACATTTGAGAATGCGGAAGGGAGAGTTTTTAGGTCCTACTCTACACTGTTCGTCACCCTGCGTCGGTCTATCAAAGTCATATAGGAGAAATTATACATTGTATGCTCTCGTTTGTACTAGGTTGGCAAGTTATAAAGGCTAAAGGCACACAAAAAGCGGTTTAGAAATGTGAACGGTTCGCGAAAGCTCGCAGTATTTGCGATGACACCGCGCTGTACATGTCCACCGTAATTACATATCACATCCGTTCATGGCAATAAATAGTGGATGACACCTTTACAAGAGAATCACAATACACTGAAGACATGGGTCACGATCGCCACACACCGCTACCTCCAGACACACATACTACAAAATACTCACCGGTCATGGCCATGTTGAACACGGAGGAGAACGTCACAGACTACACAAGTACACACCGTGCACGATGTGATAAAGCTGTGTGTAAAATGCACACACAAGAGAACACAGTCAATAATCCAGAGGAGTTCCAACTTCACCCACTGCTCGGTGCGCTGCCCGAGTATATGAAGAATCGTGCGTCCCGGACATACACAGTGCATTCAAAAAGTTCCGGGACTATTTTTTAAAACAGAGAAAAAACGAGATAATCAAAAGATATTTATTAGTTTTCTACATATAGGCCTTCTCTTTCCACACAAATTTTTGAACGTTCGTAGAGGTGCCGGAAGGCGCGTTGAAACTGCTCAGCCGGTATGGAGTTTATAATACGCGTCACATTTCGTTGAATGTCTGGAACATCGTCAAAACGGTCCCCTTTCATAGCGTTCTTTAGCTTGGGAAACAGGAAAGAGTCTGTCACCAGAGCCACGAGACAGTGTCAGGTCTCCACTGCATGGCGAAGAGGCGACACAGGGTGTCCGCTATATCGAGACTGTCACCACACACGATGGTGACGCAGAATTTCACTATGACGTCCCGTACCATGCAAGGTCGAGTCTGTGCTGAGTTTGAGACAGAATAGATGATGAAGTTCGAAAGGCAGCGCAATCTACAGTGGCTTCTCGTCCTCGCTGTCTTCCTCCTCACTTGCACTCACAATCCTCGCGTGGAGGCGATGCTTCCATTCTAGATAACTGTCGCCCGCATCACTCGTCGAACACTCACCACGGCGCAACACGTCACAACTTAGCAAGGTCCTTCCACATGTTGACCTCCTCCCAGGCGTCTTGCCATGATGACAAAGGATGATGTAATGGCCCAGAAGAGCATTACACGAGTTGTATGCCATTGCAAACGCTCCTCACTCTCACTCCCCTCCCATTCTCTGAACAATTAATAGTGTACCCTCTCCTGATTCATTATGAAAAAGAAGTTGCCATTTACAAAGAATAAATATTTTTTTCTAACCTAACCTTTAAAAATCTGTATTTTATAGATTCTAATTTTTTTTCTAATATTTCCTGCCTGTCATACTTATTTTTTATTTAGTCCAGGCGGCAACGTGAAACATGTGGATGACACGAAAGTGCAATCTAGCGCATTAGCCTCGATTTCCCCCCTGTATTCAAAACAAGTTCAAACAGCGATTGCACGCGAAAACCCTATGCCCGCCGACAATGTGCTGGCTTCTAACCACCAGCGTCCCCAATTTTTTTATCCAAACATGGTGGGACTTAGAATCCCTATATGTATGAATGTATGTATTATGTATACATCATAAACTTCACCCTTCAAGTGACCCCACAAATAAAAATCAGGGGAGGTAAGATCTGATCTGGCAGGCCAAGCTAGTGTACCACCTCTTCCCATCCACCGGCGAGGGTACACGCGACCTAATACTTCTCGTGCTTCTCAATAATAATGAGCTAGCCAACCATCATGTTGAAACCACATTGTTTGTCGCACGTTAAAGGGAAGGTCTGCAAGCAATAACGGAAGTTAGTTCTTCAAGAAGTTTCGATATTTTTCACAATTCAAATTGCCGACGATGAAATACGGGCCGATGAGTTTGTCGCCAATTATGCCACACCAAACATTCACGTTCCAAGGGCGCTGATGTTCAACTTGACGTAACCAAAGTGGGTTTTCGGTACTGCAATAATGCATGTTGTGTCGATTGATTGCACCATGATTCGTGAAAGTTGACTCATCAGAGAACAATACGTTTGCGAGCGTCCACAAGCGATGGCCAACAGGAAGAATTTCCGGTCTCGATTATGCACGTTAACAACCGCTTGGAATCGACCGATTCTAACGGGAGGTTTAATATAGGATGATCTAGAATGAGGATGGTACGAAAAAGTGCATGCTAACATAATGACAGACGGTTTCGGAAAGCCTTTTGCCACCGACTCCCACCTGAAATTTAGAATTTATTGTATCAACTATTTCGTGATATCTCGCGACACGGCGGTTGCCAGAGCGCTCAGGAAGATGGACTGTTTCCTTGGTAATTTTGTGAGACATGGGATTCTAATGTTCAATCGTCAATCGATACTAGAGTTGAGCGAAAAAATTAAAACTACGACGCCTTGGGGTGAGCTTTTCAAACAACTTGAGTTGGAACGGAACTTGACACCGATTGAGAAATGCGACGGGTTGGATATCATGGAAAGATTTTGCTCTGACACCACGTTGTACCCAAGCGTTTAAAGAATGAACAATATCTATCCACTGGAGAGCACTTGCAATGACTAACACTCGTACGTCATGATCTGAAAAAACAAATTTTCGAAATTATAAAATATTGATAGTGAACTAAAAAGTCAATTTAATTTGTTATTGAAAGTGAACTAAAAATTCACTTAAATTCATTTGAATTATCAAAGATAATTACCGTCAGCAGTACGACGTAGCAGTACAGCCCATTGGTGTACACTATCCATTTTACAATCTAAGAAAAAAAATATTTCGAAAATAATACATCCAAAATAAAAAAATACAATTATAAAAATGACAATGAGCTAAACAATAGTATCGAAATTCAAATTAAAGGGCTATTTACCTGTAATCGTATTTTCCTTCACTATGGAATGTGGTACACCGTGTACAGAGCATAAATCACACCAGTGCGCTTAACTGATACCAATCTGGAAAAAAAATAATTTCAAAACAATAGAATATTGTCAAAATATAAAAAATATTAAAATGAACTACACAATAGAATCGAGATTAAAACTGAATAGTTAACTGTAGATAATATGACAATGTCCTCACTAGAGAATGTGGACGACTGGAACACACACACACACACGCACATACGCGCGCGCAAGACTAGAGCAACTAAACGCAGATACCATATATTGATTACAATTGATTAATTTTTAAAAATCTAGAGTTGTGGGTGACAAACTACAAAAGAATTCTCATGTACTCATGTCCACAAAATCAAACAGACAGCACCGATGTCATCAACGCACATAAGAACAAACTCGTGTTCGAGAAATTTCCCGGAACGAGGTAACACAAAAGCGAGCGTCACACTCGCAATCGCCGTTTTGGGAGGCGGACTACGTTTTGTGAACGGTCCAGATTACAAGTATTGGAGCGATCCTAACAAACTGGTTCGAAGACTGACTATTGCTCGCGTTGAAAATAGCAGGCAATGGTAGTCATGACGGAGAAATATTTGAAATAGCGAACTACGCGATGGAGGTATTATAATTTAGTCATCGTGTGGAATAAGACCGCCTCAACCGTTCGACTCGGATTAGCGGTGGAATTACACGCGCCAGCACGCCTTTACGATAGACTGCGGATGTTTAAGAAACGACTGGACGGCCTATGGCAAGCACATTAGTTCGACATGCAGCCATTCGCGAGAACGAACAAACATGCGAACATTTTTAGTTTCCCCAATTTTGCGATTTCTAATAGTAGAACCTAAATATTAATTTTAGAATATTAAAAATAAAAATAAAACAGTAAACACTCGTCCTAAATGGCAATTTTCA